>CAJHNH020001101.1:617984-700484 GCA_905116865.2 Candidula unifasciata
TAACATATCGCTGAGACCCTTTTAGAGTATTTGTTTGCCCTCATAATATTGGCCCGTTATTCGGAGGCAATCCTAGTCTTGCGGCGATTTCTTCCTCGGCAGGCACTCTGCATTTTACACAAGACTGAGGCCCTGTTGGGGTATTTGTTTGGACGCCAAAATATAGCGACTAAGTTCCGAGGAGAGCCGAAAACTTAATATTAACGTGCTAACTTGATGGAAAATGAGCAAAGGGAAGTTTAAGGGAAACATCCTGTGATCGCTAAGTAGCGTGAGATGATCGAGACAAAAACACAGACCTGAACAGGATTTTGTGATCGTGTCAGAGCTCGAGGACACAAAGAAGACAATATAACCCCCCCCCCCCCCCCCCCCCCCCCCCACCCCGCCCCTTCATCCCTTCCAATGCCTCCTTCCCCACCTTAAAAAAAGTGGAGAAGGGGAAACATAGGAATTATTTGTAAAAAAATCCTCTCGATTACTAACGACGTTGGCACTATCTACAAACAAGGAGATGGCAAAGACATCGATCACATACCTGAAATAGCCTACATCTAGCCAGGCAATGTGTTTAGTGTGTACAAGACCTTTCTCAATCGCCATTTGTAAAACATCAAATTTGGCATTCATGGCACACGAATACTCAGCCACGACTGTGTTGGGTGGATATTTTGGGTATAATGGATGATTGTATATGATCCTGATTTTGTCAAGGTTCTTGAAAGCTGGGATTTCACTTCTCTGCAGTTTTATTAGGACTGTTCTGTTGGCTGGGAGTACTGACCTAATTTGCCTGTAGAAAACGAGGTAGAAATATGAATGAATTCTGTTGAATGCAAAGAAAAACTACTGCAACGACGACGACGATATCAGCAACAACAACAAAAACTACTAATACTACTACTTGTATAACAACAACAACAACAACAACAACAACAACAACAACAACAACAACAACAACAACAACAACAACTACTACTACTACTACTACTACTACTACTACTACTACTACTACTACTACTACTACTACTACTACTACTACTACTACTACTACTACTACTACTACTACTACTACTACTACAACTATTACTACTACTATTACTACTACGACAACCACCACTGCCCCTACTAGCACTACTACTAATTCTTCTTCTTTATATTCTTCTTCTTTTTCTTCTTCTTCTTCTTTACCCCCTTATCGTCGCCCTTGTCCTCGTCTTTTCTTCTCTTTCTTGCTCTTCTTATTCTTCTGCTTGTTTTCCTTATCCTCCTCCTCCTCCTCCTCCTCCTCCTCCTCCTTCTTCTTCTTCTTCTTCTTCTTCTTCTTCTTCTTCTTCTTCTTCTTCTTCTTCTTCTTCTTCTTCTTCTTCTTCTTCTTCTTCTTCTTCTTCTTCTTCTTCTTCTTCTTTGTAATGACCCTGCTTTGCATGGTCTCCACGAGTACATTGTAGCATGGACTTTCCGCTGGCCACAATGTACTCGTGGATTCCTTGGGGTTGGGTAATTACCCTGTAAAAGGTGTTATAGAGGCTTTTGGGAAACCGGAAGCACTATGATAAATATATCTCACCACTATCATATCGGCTAAGAGTCCTTGGGGTTTCTGTGAAAGGTGATGTAGAAATATTGGTTGAATCCAATTTTCTATGTAGTAAATATCTCAAAGCTGATCATCATCAACTATCATTGTTTTCATGTTGGATTCCATGGAGTTGGGTAATTACTCTGTGAAAGGTGAGACTTTGGTCTATGAAAATATATCTCAACATGCATTTTTTTAATGTGGTAGATTCCTTGGGGTTGGGTAATTACCCTGTAAAAGGTGTTATAGAAGCTTTTGGGAAACCGGAAGCACTATGATAAATATATCTCACCACTATCATATCGGCTAAGAGTCCTTGGGGTTTAACACCCTGTAAAAGGTGATGTGGAAATATTGGTTCAATCCAATTTTCTATGTAGCAAATATCTCAAAGCTGACAATCATCTCACCACTATCATTTCGGCTAAGAGTCCTTGGGGATGAATACCCTGTGAAAGGTGATGTAGAAATATTGGTTGAATCCAATTTTCTATGCAGTAAATGTCTCAAAGCTGACAATCAGCATCACTATCATCATTTCACTTTGAACCTGATAGATTAGATATAGTGACTAAACAATACTACAGATGCAATAGGTGTAAAGATGGTTTAAACTCTTCACCAGCTCAGTACAGGGAAAGCATGCGGTAAATACTGAAAGCAGTTTTAAAGGGCAGTGATTAAGGATAGTCAGGAACTATAATTCGTAGCAGTAATACATTTAAATTGATTTATTATTCCTGTAGTAAATATCTCAAAGCTGACCATTATCATCACCATCATCACAATGATCATTTCAATTGAACCTGATAGAATAGATATAGTGACGAAGCTATACTACAGATGCAATACGTGCAAAGATAAAGATACCCTTCACCAGTTCAGTACTAGAAAAAGCATACAGTAGAAAATTAAAATAAGGGCAATAATTTAGGGTAATTAGGAACAGTAATCCCAGATAATGAAGTTAGATTTTAGTGCCATTGATTCATTTAATAATTGAATAGAAAATGATACTTGATGTTCCATAAAGTATCATTTTGTTAAAAAGGCGGGAGGATGTAATGACCCTGCTTTGCATGGTCTCCACGAGTACATTGTGGCCAGCGGAAAGTCCGTGCTACAAGTGACAGCACGAGATAATTGGGTCTAGTCGAGGAAGCGAGGGGAAGCCCGAGCTGGACTCGTGGTCAGTCGATCATGAGAAGTCAGAGAAGACGGTTGTAGTATTTGAAGATGTCGTCTTTATGTCGCGAGAATGGTTAATGTTTAAATATGTCGCAAGTGATAAAGTGTAAATAATGTTTGAATATGTGAAATAAATGGACCAGAATAAACTGACAGTATGTACCAAGAAGCTGAGCGGCGTTTGTGTTGTCAACCCTAGACGTTAAAGTCGGTGTAAACCAAGGTTCTTTCCAAGTTGAAGCATCGATTTATTACATTCTTCTTCTTCTTCTTCTTCTTCTTCTTCTTCTTCTTCTTCTTCTTCTTCTTCTTCTTCTTCTTCTTCTTCTTCTTCTTCTTCTTCTTCTTCTTCTTCTTCTTCTTCTTCTCTTCTTCTTCTTCTCTTTCTTCTTTCTTCTTCTTCTTCTTCTTCTTCTTCTTCTTCTTCTTCTTCTTCTTCTTCTTCTTCTTCTTCCTTCTTCTTCTTCTTCTTCTTCTTCTTTTTCTTCTTCTTCTTCTTCTTCTTCTTTTTCTTCTTCTTCTTTTTCATCTTCTTCTTCTTCTTACTATTATTATTTTTATTTTTATTTTTATTATTATCAAGGGACGGCTGTCTTAGTTTCTCGTCCGGATCAGGGATGCGTGGGATTTGAACCTGCATATACCAAAAAACCTTATTTACGAGAAACGACCCAAGATAGCCTTCTTCTTCTTCTGCATCTCCTTCTCACTCTTCTCCATCTTCTTGATCTTCTTCTCACGTCAGGACATATATCCTCGTCGTCTATGTTCCTGTCCACGTCTGATCACCCCTGAGATTTTAATATTCTGAAATCGTATAGTAACCCAACAGAGGGAGTCTCTGATATCTTCTTCAACAGCCAAGGAAGTTATAATTCGGACACCTGTAATGACATGGTCTAGCAGCTAGACGCTCACTTACGAATCAGACGATCCTGGGTTCAGGTCATGACATGGGCCAGATATGTTTTTCAGAACTGACCTTGACTCCCAGGCCGACCCAGTCTTGAGTGGGTACCAAGAACAGTCCTGGGAAGTAAACGCGACCAGCGTGTTGCTGACCACATCCTCCATAGCGTGCCGTTTGATCTATAAAATATAGGTCTAGCCCTATATACCAAATACGCCTAAAGGTGTAAAAAAAAGGTCCTTTACCTTTTTACGCCTTTAATAGCTCCAACAGTCTTACGCAGCCTACAGTCCTGTGTGGCTAAGCAGTTGTTAGTCCGAAATCGTGTGAAAAGGTTCTTTCACTGAATTCCGGTTTCTTTTTGTGACAGCCAGTAATTGTATGATCTGTTTATTTAATCTGCATGTTTTGCTCCGTGAAGCGGCACTGAACTGACGCTGCAGTTAAATAATTAGGCTTCGGTAGTAATTTAATTTCCTGTAGGTAGACTTAATCCCGCTGGAGTTGGATAAGACATATGCTGAGAAAACCCGAGAATAATATTATAATTTTAATATAGTCAGAATGTCTTTGCACTGGAACCCACAGGGGCAGAGAAATAAAGGGAGACAAAACACACACACACACACACACGCGCACGCACACGTGGAATAGGGAGCTGGAGAGTAAGGTTAACAGGATGGTGAGGACTTGGGTATCAGCTGGATGCAATATGGACGGATAGAAGGACTTGGGTATCAGGTGGATGCAATATTGACGGATAGAAGGACTTGGCGTTGGTTGGTTGAGGGCCTGCGTCCCACTGGGACAAAGACGGCAGAAGAAGAAAAAAAGATGGTAGACTAACCTGAATGTCTCCAGATCCTCATCGTTGTCGAAGAAGGCTATTACTCTGTTAGAGAGCCAACCCCATGTTGACATCCATTTCTTGTAAGTTGTAGGCGTGAATGACGCTGTTTCACCCTTCATGAATCCTCCGATGTTTATGTACATGGTGACTATGGTAATCTCTTGCGGGGTCATAGGTGCCCGAAAACTACGGGAACAATTTTCTGAAAAAGAAGAAAAAGACATCAAAAGATAAAGTAAAGTAGCAAGTAGCAACTTGGGTAAAGTTAGTAGCTTCACAATTCCTATGAAACAAATTAGTTCAATAAGCAAGTAAAATACTTCCGTGTGGGTTCCGGGCTCCCATTGTGGGGAAAAACAAAAACAGACAAATTTCCGACCCAAAAGCAAATTGTAACACCGACTAACTGGGTGCCTCCTTCAAAGTATGAATACATCTATCTCTCTGAGGTTTAAGCAACGGATCAACATCATGGCACACGAGTGTAACCCACAAGTGCTATGTTCTTCTTCTAACTCAAGTCTGAGTTCGAAGAAGCTCAGCACAGTGTACAGGCGAAGATCCTGAAATACTTTGGGTAGATTTTAAACTCAAAATTTTGCCCAGGCAGCACCGTTAGGCTACTCTTTTAGATTTCCGCCTGCCAAGGGATTTTTTGCGAGCGCAACAATGCATCTTAAATACCTCTTCATGAGAGGCAAGGAACCAACAATCTACGTACAGATGAGTTAAATATGTGCACGCAATAGACAGGTTCTGTGACAGGACTAGAGTGCACCAGTTCACGAACAAACGGAAATTTCCACTTAAGTTTACAACCGGTGTACGCGAAGGAAAAGGAGGAAATAAAATCTTTTTTTCTTTTTCAAATCAGTGATTCACCGGATATATGACTAGACAGGATCGTCATAACAGCATTGTGGAGCCCCGAGAAAACCAGAAAACGCTCACAGAAATGAAATGTAAATGGTCGATAATATTAATCATAAACTGGTGTGAAAACATAAAAATAGATTAGATGATACAAAAAAAAAAAAAAAAAAAAAAAAAGAATTGTATAGTTAAGTAAAGGGCTCTTTTCCATGCCTTAAAGCATATTGGACATATTGGAAATATAGGGCTAGACTGTGTAGACCAATGGACACTCGGTGGGTGATGTGGACAGCATCACAGCGGCCGCCTTTACTTCCCATGACTATACCTGGTACCCACACAAGACTAAGTTGACCTGGGATCTAAGGTCGTTTAAAAAAAAAAAAAACCCGAGTCCGGCGCTGTCAGTACCAGAGTCCTGGACCTTCAGACCCTCAGGCGAGCGTCTAGCCACTACATCACGGCGGCTCCCCAGTATGAAATTACTGCCAAAGAAATGAAATTATTACGAACTTCTTATTGTAACAATCACTTCCGATATTTCTGCTGACAGAATTGATTTATTGTTGGCTTAAAGTTAGCGTTCTTCATGATGACATTGTTCCCTTTACAGGAGTGAAAGCCAGTTCAAAGCATGCTGCCACCTTGTGCTGCGAAGAGCATTTTTGTTTTGACAGTTTTTCTATTCTTATATATATATATATATATATATATATATATATATATATATATATATATATATATATATATATATATATATATATATATATATATATATATATATATATACAGCTTTTTACTGTACAGTTACTGGTTACCATAATGCAGACGAACATCCTGAGTGCAGTTTCAACATTCGGGAAAACAGATTTCACATTTTCCCAAATTATGTTTCCGTATAGGGCAACAATGGTAAACACATTGAGGTGATAAATGCCCACTTGCTATCCTAAACATTGTCGTATGACACACCACAGGAGTTTGATAGTGGAAATGAGGTTTTGAGGTTTTAAATAACGGATCAACATCATGGCACACGAGTGTAACCCTTATGTCCTCCGTTCCTCTTCTAACTCGAATCTGAGTCCGAAGAAGCTCAGTACAGTGCACAGGCTCTGTAGTACCAGCGACTATCCTAAAATACTTCAGAGAGATTTTAAACTGTAAATTTGGCCCAGGCAGTGCTGTTAATCTACTCTTTACGATTTCTAACTGCCAAGGGAATTTTTACGTACGCAGCAATACCCACGGGCGTTCGAGACCAGGGGGAATTACTGTCCACGTAATGAAAAATAGAATCACAGTCCTTACAGGGAATGAACCCTAAGCCTCTAGCACTGGAGGCGGACACAATGCCCCGAGACCACGCAGCCCCCTGATAGTAGAATTCTGTTCTCATTAGGAAAATGGCTGTTAGATTATATTCTTGATTAGAAAACATTAGAATGAACATCAAGAAACGTTCCGCAGGCTTTTAAATATATCGGGCAGTAAACGTCAGTTGACCAGTATTTGAGATGTCTGGAATTGAGTCTAATAAACAATACTCTGTCTATTTTGCTTCTTCAGGGACAGTAAGGAGAACGTGCTGTCCGAATAAAAAAAATATTGTCAGTTAAATATGACGGTTTCCCTTCTTCAAATGTCAATACAACGTGACATTTTCTTCAAATAATGGATCAAACTCACGGTAAATAATGGATCAAACTCACGGTAAATAATGTATCAAACTCACGGTAAATAATGGATCAAACTCACGCTAAATAATGCATCAAACTTACGCTAAATAATGGATCAAACTCACGCTAAATAATGCATCAAACTCACGGTAAATAATGGATCAAACTCACGGTAAATAATGGATCAAAGTCACGCTAAATAATGGATCAAACTCACGCTAAATAATGGATCAAACTCACGCTAAATAATGGATCAAACTCACCAAGCAGTTCTAGTATACCTAGCAGTTGACACTTCGTGATCACCCAGCAATATGATTGTCTCCACAGTACGGAAAATATATGAAAGCAAGAATGCGAATTGCAGAAACCGTACATGTCAGCACAGTATGATTCCTGCTCTAGGAGTTGTCTTTCACACACACACACACACACACACACACACACACACACACACACACACACACACACATTTATATAAATAAATATATATATAGCGAACAAGAAATATAATTTTAGTTTATATTACACAGAATCAATTTTAACGATAGAGGGACAGACAGACAGATAGACAGACAGACAGACAGACAGACAGACAGACAGACAGACAGACAGACAGACAGACAGACAGACAGACAGACAGACAGACAGACAGACAGACAGACACAGACAGACAGACAGACACAGACAGACAGACAGACAGACACAGACAGACAGACAGACAGACAGACACAGACAGACCGACACAGACAGACAGACAGACACAGACAGACAGACAGACAGACAGACACAGACAGACAGACAGACAGACAGACAGACAGACACAGACAGACAGACAGACAGACAGACAGACAGACAGACAGACAGACAGACAGACAGACAGACAGACAGACAGACAGACAGACAGACAGACAGACAGACAGACAGACAGACAGACAGACAGACAGACAGACAGACAGACAGACAGACAGACAGACAGACAGACAGACAGACAGACAGACAGACAGACAGACAGACAGACAGACAGACAGACAGACAGACAGACAGACAGACAGACAGATGCTAAGAAGTATTTACTATAATTTGAGCTGCCTTATCCCTGAAGTGATGTTGGATGGTCGTTGAAGCTGCGGAGGACATCTAGACCAACACGAGCCGCCATCTCAACATTAAATTGCTTCAGAGTGCCCATTATTATTAGAGGAAACCCTTATACCGGTACGTGACACCATCTTCTTGTGACACTAACCAACCATGGAAATGTTAAAATGAGAAACAAGAAAAACCTAGCCAGCCAATGTGAGGGGAGGCCCTTCTAAAAGAAAAAGTATAATACGGCGCGGAGAAGGCAGTAAGGAGTGCTAGAACGTTGCACGATGTATGAAGAACAATGGATGTAACTACAGGAAGACCCCAACAGAAAAAAAAGTTCAGTAAAAAGATGGGGTGGGCAGGGGGAGAGCTGCATGAGATAGCAAAGGAAAGAACGACTTTGGCGTGATGGTTGAGAGACTATGCTCCACTGGGTGTTAAAAGGCAGCAGAAGAAGAAGCTATGAGTAAAAAGTAACCACACTGAACGACGGGTTACACCGCTCTGAACCAATAACAGAGGTCACCAATTGTACTTATAAGGGGAAAATGTGGACACCAACAGCGGCATAAACGGTTCCATCTTTGCACTGTCAGGACTTCAGGTTATTTGGTAATTACCTCAGTATAACCCTACGATTGAACAGGCTTGCCAGTGATGTGAACGTGTGTGATTCTCATCTTTGAGGTGTTCTTCTACATCTTCAAACTTCACATTCACCAGCAGTACATTCTAGAGGAAAGTCCTGGTTTTTCCCCCTTCCACTTCTGCACACTATGCTTGTTCCAGAAATTAAGCTCTGCGTGCTCATCCGTTTTACACATCTGGCTATCTTTGGGTTGTTAATCTTGCAGACTGCAACTCTGGGAGGGACAAACTGCGATGCAGTGAGAAGGTTGAGGGCGTTATTTCACAATCACGACACACCAGGGCTCAAAGTCAGTCATGCGGAAATAAACTTAGAAAAGGCGATAAAGTCGCAGACCGCTTTACATTGACTAAAATAAGAAGAAGGCGATAAAGTCGCAGACCGCTTTACGTTGACTAAAATAAGAAGAACTCCACAGGGGAGCATGTACAGCAGGGTCAACCGATCATCAGTAGAAAGATCCCTCGTCGACGATTTTTTCCGCCCATTACTTCCTATGCAACGTCGGAAGATGGGCTGACCTGGGTCATGAAGCCAGGCCTCGATCTTCCCCTGCTGCACTTTACCGGATTTTCTCGGACAGGGACGAGACGATGTGGTAATCTGTAGCAGGTGCTGTGATTATTATGGTATTTGTCGCTTCGATAGCTATTAGATCAGCCGACTACCTTACGACCATGGTGACAAGCTTTCAGTTGGTTCATCGGACAGGTTTTAGACTTTGGAAATTAGACTATTTCAGTCGACAGCGAGACACTGGCAGACATTTATCGGACACTTTACCTTTTAAAGGGATAAGAAGCTATTTTCCACTAGGCACTAGGACCAGTCTACGAAAACCCATCCCCCATGACATTTCGTTGCGTCCAGAGCCAGCTCGAAGCTCTTTCGCAGCTTCGCCCAGTTGTTTTAGTGACCGTTTGCGCTCGTTTTCTTTCAATCCCAGCTCGTCGTTTTGAAGAGAAAGCAAAGAAAGAACTAATGGAAATAATAATGCTTAGTAAAACAGCAAAACGAGGTTGATGTTTTTAAGATATTCAACCCAGTTCTCACAGGTCAACATGGAACTATATCTGGTATCAAGACATATATTTGGAAGTAGTGACGATCAGCGTGATGACTGACTGACTTTCTACCCCACCAGAGCGTCACACGCGACAAACACCCGATGACACAAAGTGCCACCACGTGGGTGAGGATCACCGTGGAGAGGTCCCAGAAACCGCGTTCAGACAATTGGCCACATTTATGGCCTGCCTATATTGCGGCCCCTGGCAAAAGCCAGGGTGGGGCTTCAAAGAACAAAAAATGTCGTCCTAAAAAGGACGTAAGGATAACCGAAGGTCACCCTTGAAGACCCGATTGGTCTTTGAAAAGATGAGTTTCCTGATTGGTCTAGACAATTATGAGTTTCCTGATTGGTCTAAAATGATCAGATTTGCGACTGGTCTATAAAAATATGAGTTGCCGACAGGTCTATAGAAATATTAATTTCCCGTCTAGTCTCTAAAATAAAAGTTTCAAGATCGGTCTATAGGAAAATTAGTTTCGGCTGACTGACTGACTAACTTTCTACCAGGAGGGGCTTCAAATAACAATAAAAAATTTAGTCTTTAAAAGGACGAAACTGGATTTAAAAAAAAAAAAATAGTTTTCAAATTGTCCCAAATAAATACGAGTTTCCCGATCGGTCTTAATATCATTTTCCTGATTGGTCCATAGAGACATGAATTTCCCGATTGGTCTACAAAAATATGTTTTTTTTTTAACCTAATGCTTCCTTCACCAGTAGTGTGCAAATAACAACTGTATTTAGAACGACAGTCAATAGGTGTTGAGACTGGTTGTTGCCATCGAAAAGCTGAGGATATGCACATACGTTTTAAAACAGAAAATTACTGTTGGTGACAGATACAGCTTGCCACAGGGATTTCTGCACTCCTGATGCGACAGCTTCTGCAGCATGCTACGTTCCAAACGTATTGTTGCTACTCATGTGATTTCTGCAACACTGTCGAGGCTTTGTTCATGACCGGCTCTAGCTGACGGGCCGTGCTGCTGACGTCACCAGGTCGGGCTAATGATGCGGTACAGGAGCAGTTCTCAAACTGCGTGCCGAGGTACCCTGGGGTGCCGTGAGCGTATGTTAGGGAAGCCGCGGCAATAATCAAGAAAAGTCGGCTATAAATTGTTAAATTTTTGAAGAAGGCATGTAGATACTTGAAAGTTAAAATTTAAGTTGTCTTTCTTCGCCACTGTCGACAATAGCTTATTATTGTTTGAGAACCGCTGTGTTAAAGCATCGTTAGCCCGACCTGGTGACGCCAGCAGCACGGCCCGTCATCTAGAGCCGGTCATGCTTTGTTCTAATGACATCTTCATCCCTAGCCTCAACTGGTATTATTACTGGCAGTGACTCCCATGTCTCTTTAGAGCCCTGTGGAAAACTACTGCTTAGAAAGAGGGTAAGATGCCAATGTTTACATAGACCACCGATGACTTACCCCAATAATAGCTGTATGTTGATATCAGTAGGACGAGAAATAATGTAGCGAAGACGATGTAGCGCCCTTGTAGCTGCATTTTGTGGTTGAAAAATATCAGATTATGCGTCAGTCACTTATGATACAACAAGTGTGTGTGTGTGTGTGTGTGTGTGTGTGTGTGTGTGTGTGTGTGTGTGTGTGTCATACAAATAACACAAGCATAATTTTTCAAAGGTCAGTTCCACGATAATCTCTGCATGTTACATTGGTCGACCTTCAGTACCCGACCTTTGCAACTGCTGGGGGGGGGGGGGGGGGGTGTTCGGCAATGCCGCTGATATCGCGTCTTGCGTATTTAAGCACGCCAGCGCTTTTAAAACTATAAAAACATTTAGAAACTGAGTCTAACCTACACATCCTAGAGAGTGCTGCAACCTATGTCACATGCATCTTTTTTCTCAGGAAAAAAAAATGTTAATGCGAGACAAGCGAGAAAGGAACAACATAGCCGTAACCTCACGGACAGTAGACGAGTCTAAAAATTTATTAAATGAATGTGACCTAGTTCGGCTGGGGAGATTATCGTGGAACTGACCCATTTCACAATATCACACTCCACCCCCCCCCCCACCCAAAAGAAAGGAAGGAGAGTGGCACACAGCTAATACCACTGGCATTGTATTTTATTTTTAACATTTTATTTATCTGTGTTGTTGACTGGCTGCGGGGGCCGGCCCCTTTGTGATTAGACCTCTTGCGCCTCTAATACCTCTTAAACTTCGCCATCCTTCCTTGAAAATTGCTGTCCCAACGATGTATAATTCATTTTAGGCATTTGTTTATGTGTTTCATATTTCTTCACAGCAATAATTATTTATAGACATTTACACAATTGTTATTATTATTATTATTATTATTATTATTATTATTATTATTATTATTATTATTATTATTATTATTATTATTATTATTATTATTATTATTATTATTACTAGCTGTACCCGGCCACGTTTTGCTGTGGCACAGTTTGGCTAAATGGAAAAGAAAGAAAATAGAAATTGCACGTGTCTAATATGGTTACTGTCGCAATAATTGTCTGCGCAGATGCAGAGATAGTCTTCAATGCCCCCCCCCCCCCCCCAAAAAAAAAAATCCAATTATTACTCTCTCTCTCTCTTATCGAAGGTTCTTGGAAAAGAAAGACAATAGAAATCGTACGTTTCTAATATAGTTAACATCGCAATCATTGTCTGCACAGAGATAGAGATAGTCTGGTTTGCTGACTTAAGAACCCGCAACATATTTTAAAAAAAGTAAAGGACCCTTTTCTACGCCTTTAGGTGTATAGGGCATATAGGGCTAGACCTATATTTTATAGACCAATCGGCACAAGTGGGTGATGTGGTCAGCATTACACCAGCTGCCTTTACTTCCTGGGACTGCAACCGGTACCCACTCAAGGCTCGGTCGACTTGAGAGCCAAGGTCATTCTTGAAAAAGTCCGGCTCCGCCAGGAAGCGAACCTATAACCTTCTAGCCTCTCGGCCACGGCGACTCCCACGCAACATATAATTATGTGTTTATATTAGTGGTCGTTTAAATGGTATCATAAGAACAGTTTTAAAAAAGTTATTTGGTTATCACATGCTAAATCTGTTTGTATTTTTTTTAAAGAGACGGAAGTAAAGCTTAATACTGTACTTGTAAATATCCAAGTAAGTCTTTAAAAAATGAGAATAACGGAGGTAGCCTTAGTGAAATATAAACAAATTAAGAAATGAAAACTTTAAAATCATGTGTTAAGCTCTTCAGGTTAACAGTTTCAGTCATCAGCCCCTCCCCTCCCCCATCCACCGACTACTGCTCTCTCCCTCTTCGAAGGATTTGAATAGACTTGTACAAAACAAGCTTGGCGCACTCTGCAGCTCATCTGTGGAACCAACTTCCACAACCAATCAAAAATATCAACAACACCAATAAATAAAATTATAAACTGTTATAATATTATATTACTACGGACTACATGCCCCCGTAGATGATAAAAGTACCATAAACATTTTATTGAGTTCCACCAAGATTCGCTATCTTCTTCTTCTGCCTTTCTATCCCCCAATGGAGCATAGGCCCTCAACCAACTCACGCCATGTCGTTTTATCCTTCGCCATTGCATGGAGCTCTCCCCATGTAATCCCCATCTTTCTAACCTCATTCTCCAACTCTCTTCTCAGTGTGTTTTTTGGCCTTCCTTTATTCATATGCCCCTGTGGGTTCCAATGCAAAGACATTCTAGTTATGCTGTTCTCCTGTTTTCTCAGTGTGTGCCCTATCCAACGCCAGCGTCTTTTCCTCACCTCCTGATCCACAGGAGCCTGTTTAGTTCTCCCACAAAGTTCTACATTAGTTATTCTATCATACCATTTTATTCCCTCTATTCTGCGCAGGCACCAGTTAATGAATGTCTGTGATTTATTAGTAATTGCCTTCGTTGTTCTCCATGTTTCCGCCCCCATACAATAGTACTGATTCGCTATACTTAGTATTATAACTTTTAAAAGATAGTCATACTTGGAGCACATTCTTACTAAGACGTTGTTGATTGTGTCTATTATTATTTTTATTATCTGCTAAAACCATATTTGAATCAATAATGTATGCACGAAGTGAGGCCAGAATGGCAGAATGTAAGTCGGGCCTGTGTGCCTAATTTTTAAACATAAAAATAAAGTTTGTTTGTTCGTTCGTTCCCCTTTCTGTAGATCATTACTGAAGGGTCAATAAATCACTTGAGGTCTCGACGAAACTGATTTTACATAAAAATGTAATGTCGAAAGCTGCACAAAGTATGATATGAGAATAAACACAGCGAAAACTAAGGTAACGAGGGTTGGCAGGAAACATAATGTCATACACGTTCATGTTATTAGTACTATAACAAAACAAGTACGAGAATTCACATATTTTTAAAGCATATTTACAGAGGATGGTTAACTCGAAAAAGAGACAGAAGCCAGAGTACAGAAGGCAAATTCTGTCACCTACCAGTTAGCCCCACCGCATAGACACCTAAAAGTCTCCCTTCGAGCAAACCAACAAATGATCAGTAGCATATTTCACCCCACTTTATGTTATCAGTGCCAAACATGGACAATGAATAGGACACTATAACAAAACAAAAAAAATATTTTAAAAAATGTGCTGTCTCTGTAAGGTGTCGTCGAATGGCCGTAACCATTCCTATACTTTGGACTTCGTGACAGTGGCTCCCTTAGCGGGCAGGCCACATTCAAATATAGACCCATCTGGTGGGTATATAGTCCATGTTGTCTATTTATACCTTTTTCTGACGGAATACATATTTATATATGTTCTGAGTCTCTTGAAAGGTCTACATTTTCAAACTCACAGTTGTAGGTTAGAGATTCTTGGATTATTATTCTTAAACCGAGGAGACGATTGACGACCTCGGCGTAGGGATAGCACACTATTTCGGTGAGAATGACGCTGCGACTTTTCCTCTTATTTGCTGCCCGTCTTTCAAGTAGATCAGAAGCATATCTTTGCCTGCCCGATTTCTACTCGGAAAAGGCGCCCTTTGTGTCTAGGACATTTCATAAAGCTTGGGTAAGTCTATTATAGTTTACGAGTACCATGATATATGTATCTATATATTCATCCTGCTGCTGAGAAGAGGGATGATTCGGCTATGAAACATTATAGAGCGGGACCGTTCTTGGTGTCCACGTGATCACAGCCACCTAAATCGAACTTTCTCCTTTTCAAGCTGAGAGTATATGCTCTGCTTAACCCAGCCTTCGTACCAATGATTTAATCTGGCAGCCCAATCGTTCCATAACTAACTGGTTGTGCAAATGTAGGGTGACATAGAAGCCGGCAGAATTAATTGGGTCAGCGCACAAGTTCCCAGCGCAGCGAGAGAACACAAAGTGACGTCAGGGGTTATTTATAGGAAACTCAGACACAACACAAGGTACCTGGTAGACTAGGGTCAACCTGTGGAAAATATAATATACATATGTGGGTGAGTGGTGAGTACTGGGCATATGAGTTGAGATGAGTGCTAATTGTGGTGTTCCACTTCCTCACAGGATAATAGCTCCTTGGAGGCCAGGCAGTTAATCAACAGTCCATAAAGCCACCAACTTGAAAACCACCAGCTTGATTGCCACAAACTCTTATGTGCCACCGGTAGTCAGAAGACTGCACTATGGGAGCATGTTGACGACTCTGTTCAGACAGCTCGGTAGCAGCCCTTGTTTCAGTGGGAGAAGACCATATCCAGGGAGTCACCTCGAGAAGCCGGACAGTACCTATTAATTGTGCTGACGCATTCTTATTTAGTGACATATCAGATAGAATGACATTTTCTACAAGTACAGATCCTGAGATGCTGAGGAGCCAACCAATCCAGTGTCTATGTTTCAGACGTCCCAATTGGTGTGATGCAAGTGTTGCTGTGGACCGGAAACAGAAACAGATAAGTCACTCATAACCTGGTTCCTAGATTCATTATTCTCACATGTGCCATGATGACCATGGCGGCTCTCTGGAAAAACTGTCAGGCATAGTTCATAAGTCTATCGACTCCTGAATGTCATTGATTTTTTAATTCCTTTTTTCTGATTCATGATGTATATGTTGAGCTTATAACATGTCTTTGGAATTTTTCCATACTGAAGTCAGTGTCCATCCTTCATTGTTCTTAGCTGTCTAGAGTGTGTGTATTAATATATTAGATCATATTTTGTGTTAACATGACTATGATAGTAAACTATCAGAGTTTGGGGAGCCATTTTCTTTTTGTAGTGGGGATGTCCAGCCAAGCTGCGCCTAGGAATATATATTCTGTAGTGCCATAACTTATGTTGCCCCACCACTGAAATAGGTTGGATGTGTATATTGGGCGCTGGATACGAGCCGACATTCCAACATTTATACTATTTCAGAGTGCCGTTGATTTATTTGGAGAAATCCTTAATTAGGCACGTGACACGAGCGGTATGTGACACAAGGTCACTAGCAATATAAGACGATATAGGGTTATAAACACCAGCATTAAAGAGAAAGTTAGAATCAGACCATGTTGGTATTATATTAAAAGACAAAGAAGGAAATGGTTCGGCCATCTAGTGCGAATACAGCAGGCTAAACAGCAGAACATCTTGGAAGAAGGAGAGAGGGAAATACAAAGAAAGACATGGATAAATGGTGTAGCAGAAACCTGCCAAATGATGAACACATACATCACCCAAGCCACTGGAGAAGCACAAGACAAATACAGAAAACTAAGACACTGGGCTACTACCTGGTATCAATGAGACGACAAAGCAAAAAGAAGAAGAAATTGCGAAAGTCTATAACTCATAGAGAACTGGCAACAACCCTCCGAGGGTAGGGGGATGTGTTCAACCTTACAGTGGAAAGCTAAGGTTGCAGCACGATTCTAACACATACATGGTATTATCCACAGACTTGGCGTTGTCTAAGCAACAGTTTGGTACAGTCTCAACTCAGACCTAGTACAGTCTATCCACAGAAATGGTACAGCCTACACAGACTTGGTAAAGTATATTCACTACTTTGGTACATTCTGCAGTTTGTACCGGGGCACATTGATATTGTGCGCACTTCAATTTCTAGCATCAGAGCTCTATCCAGACAACATGACAAGAACATTAGCACTTTGTTCTTTATCTGTAAGCATCAGTCTTCTGGAGAATTGACAGATGATTAACATTAGAAGGTAAATTGTACCCCACCAGGACATCACACAAAGTGCCACCATGCGGATGAGGTTCACCCGTGGGGAAGTCCAGGAAATCTTTTTTAACCGTTAGGTTATACTGCTGCCCCTGACAATAGCCAGGGTGGGGCTTTAAAATATAGAAAAATTGAATCCCAAATGAAGGATGACGAAGTTTTTTGTGCATGAAAAACATTTTAATAACTGTTCATAAAGTATAGTTTGTTGAGCAGTAATTGTTTTTGCTAAAGAAGCTTGCAGAACATAATGAAATAATAAATTTTGTTTTATTGAAAAACATTAATAAGGTGCGTGCAAAAGGGGTGTGTGTTGGCGGAAAGGGGGGGGGGGGGAAGAGACAGTATAAACGGCCAACATGTGCTAACAGTGCAGAATCTAGAAGTTCTCAAAGGCTGACCTAACTAAAATTAACATCTGCAAGAAGAAATACCGGAGAAAAGACGCAAACTTAACCACCCGAGAGGGAAAGAGAGAGAGAGAGAGAGAGAGAGAGAGAGAGAGAGAGGGAGAGAGAGAGAGAGAGAGAGAGAGAGAGAGGAAGACAGAGAGGGGGAGAGATAGATAAAGAAACAGAGAGAGGAGACTGAGAAATGGTAGTCTGGAAAAACATCTTGCACCATTTTTTGACAGCAGAAGAAACAAATGGTTCGGTCATCTGATTATAATGCAGCCACAAAGAATGCAGGTGGGTTTAGGATGTCGCGTGCGGATATATGCACTAGAACGCACCAGTACTGAGTGAGCAAATAGGACGTCAGAACAATACGTGATGCTTTTAAGGGATTGTTGTCAAAAGATTCGATGTTTACAATCTGAAGGAGACAGACGTGTGGATCCTTAAGAATGCTTTACCCCGTGATGCCAGGGAGGGAATGGTAATCAACGTTGGATCTTTGAGGACGCTCTACCCCAGGACTCCCCTATAAACCTCAGCAGATAGCTGGTATATTGGTTGTCTATTGTGCTCAGCATAAAGCGAGTATACTTATATTACCTTGTTCAGACCTCAGAAGAGAAGATCGAAATAACTGTCCGAATTTCCAAGGTCGGACTAAGATCGATGTGACTGTCCCGATTTCCAAGGTCAGGCTGCGACCCATCCGACATTTGTTAGGAAGTCAGTTGATGTACAAGCGGTTACTTGTGTTGGTGTGTTTGGATGAGTCTATAGATTATTTAATTGCACATTTTTTTCATCTGTTGATCCAGTATGTGTTAATACAACAATGGAACGAATTTTATAGTCTTCGTTGTTCAACTGCGTTTGGAAGCATTGGAGTTCCTACTGTTCTACCTTTTGAAAGCATTGGAGTGCCTACTGTTCTACCTTTTGAAAGCATTGGAGTGCCTACTGTTCTACCCCACTTGGCCTATTTTATCGTTGGTTCGCCACACATCACCATGAAGCCGCCGCACGTCATAGAGGATAAGACAGGAATTTTACATACACAAAGAACGAGACTAGATAGTGCTACCATGCTGATCGGGAGCTGGACAGCAAATACTAGAATGATGATGGCTACTATGACAATGGTGATTGCTGTCAAGTTCAAACAAGTTTACAGAAAATATTGAAACACAGCAGGACAGTTAACTTAGCAATATCTTAATACTGCTCAATTAAATACATGTTCAACAACACCTATAAAGAAGAACAAGGAAGAAGAAGAAAAAGAAGGAAGAAGAAGAGGAAGAAAAGGGAGAAGAAGAAGAAGAAGAAGAAGAAGTAGGAAAAGAAGAAAAAGAAGAAGAAGAAGAAGATGATGAAGAAGAAGAAGAAGAAGAAGAAGAAGAAGAAGAAAAAAAAAGGAAAAAGAAGAAGAAGAAGAAGGAAGAAGAAGAAAAAGAAGAAGAAGATGGAAAAAGAAGGAGAACAAGAAGATGGAAGAAGAAGAAGAAGAAGAAGAAGAAGAAGAAGAAGAAGAAGAAGAAGAAGAAGAAGAAGAAGAAGAAGAAGAAGAAGAAGAAGAAGAAGAAAAATAAAAAAGACAAAGAAGGAAGAAGAAGAAGCAAAAGAAGGAAAAAGAAGAAGAAGAAGAAGAAGAAGAAGAAGAAGAAGAAGAAGAAGAAGAAGAAGAAGAAGAAGAAGAAGAAGAAGAAGAAGAAGAAGAAGAAGAAGAAGAAGAAGAAGAAGAAGAAGAAGAAGAAGAAGAAGAAGAAGAGGAAGAAGAAAAAGAAGAAAAAGAAGAAGAAGAGGAAGAAACATCAGCAGCTACTGAGTGAAATACCTTTAAAAGGACTCTCCTAGTACATAACATCTCTCAGAAAATTCTCGGTAGTTGAAAGTAGTTTTTGTAATTCACCCAACAACTGAACGTCGCATCCAGTGTTGATTTAGCAAAGTGACTATCATAAACTGTTCTTTTTTTTAGCATTAACTAAATGTGGCCTAACCGTCACAGACGTCTTTATAATGAAATTGTACACATACTATGCGGAGAAATAGAAATGACACACACAATATGTGTGTTGTGAAGAGGCCACTGCCTGTGTAGTTGTAAGGGCTTGCTTGAACAGTGATCATCCATTCGTGACGGTTACAAGTGGTTTCGATATAATTTTATGGGTCGAGAGGAGCGACTGGCCGAACGGTTAGAACGTTGAGACGGTAAGGCTGGTGATATTTTTCTGTCGATGGCAAAATAAAATCCTCAACTACACGGTCGTGGCGACAGCACTTTTCACGCGGCCCTAAATACTGAGGCTAAAAGACCCCCCCCCCCCCCAACCCCTGCTTACACGCAAAAGTGGTAAAATTAGGGCAATAATGAGCAGTTTTTTTTGGGGGGGGGGAGCAGCGGGGTGGGGGGGGGGGGGGGGTTGTTGCAGATAGGGGTCGAGAAACGCATGATATTCATCGTAATTTGTATGTGCGCCATCAGGCGGCTTGAGCGCACATGTCTCTCCTGGCTAAGATCTCGGTCTTTGGTATTTTATCTAATTCCACTGATTATAATATTTCACCCTGTCATCGCTTCAGGTCGTCGAGCAACGTTTCGCTTGATCTGCTTTTGCCTTTTCTATAGTTGATTTTTCCAGTTATCACAATGTTCACCCAATGCTTTTTTTCTTACCACACAATTCAAAAACACCGACTATCTCTTTTTTATATACTACACACACACAAACACATACAATCACACAAGCACGCCCCCGCCCCCCCCCCCACACACACACAAACAACGCAAAGCTACTAAAAGGAAAAAACATATTCATAATTTTATTATTATTATTATTATCGAACACCGGCTATGAATTCCAGTGGAAGGTCCCGGTTAATCGTCCGCTTGGACTTTTGGCTTTCACCTGGACCTGATTTTTGCGTGTACAACCGTTTTTCATTTCCTTGCCTCTTGGGCAGCTGTACGCCGACTTCGAAGGAAGACGTCAGGCCTATTTCTAGGGTGACTGTGGCCATTGTTTTGTGTGGGTCGAGAAGTTTGCCTAATTTGTGTGGTGTCCATCTGCCCCTTTGGGGCAGCCCCCTGTGGAACAGTTGGCCCTCAAGGGAAGGCAGGGGCAGATCATGGGCATTCCCCGCCATCCAAGAAGGCTTCCATGCATGCAGAGCCGGCACATATTGCTCTGATTCTGGGCTCACCCAAGGAATCGTCACGTCCTGCACATGCCTGCTTAACCTCACAACCGTATCAGGCCTCCCACTCGACATGGGCCGCGCCCTCTGGAAGTCAGCGGGGAGCAGCCCGTGGGTTTTGGACTTTTGTGACCACACAGATAGGTGCATTAGCCTGACAGAATTTCACATCCTGAATCAGGCGCATCGTTATCAGTTTTGTCCCAACACTCGGGCGAGTGGGGTCTTTGGGTGTGGATATTCGGTCTTTTTCAGTTCAGTGCAAATTTTGATGGTCAGATTTTGATCCGTATGATCTAGTTTTGTCGGACATTTAGGCTTAGCAATCTGATGGATGGTTGCTGCTGTGGTGTACCCCAGCTCGGTGACGACGACACTGAGGGTTAACCGAGGATGTACGTGAATGGCCAGCCTATGGATGGTTGTTGTGGTGCACCTCAGCGCGGTGACGACGACACTGAGGGCCAACCGAGGATGTACAAGGATGGCCAGCCTATGGGGAGGGTTGCTGTTGTGGCTGTACCTCAGCGCGGTGACGACGACACTGAGAATTAACAGAGGATGTGCAGTGAGCAATGATCTCTTTACTCAGCAGTCTTTTAACCAAAGGTTGTAATTTTAGCTGTATGTTTGTCAACCCTACTCGTGTTCCTAATTTTTGATAATATTTTTCACCCAAGCGTTTGGGGGCGGGCTGATGAGAGCCACAAGGACACATCACCTCTGGGGGCCGCCAAACTCCGAGATCCCCTGACAGCTCTGTTAATGCTCATTTGAGACATTATCCGTGGCGCACGACGAGGACGTGCTGTAGGGGTCTTGCGTGAGGTTCCGTACAACCAGGATAGTAAAGGACTGGCGCCCGAGTGACGTACGGAGTATCTCCTTATACACGTCATGTTGGGCTTAACTTCCCCTCACGCCTGTGACATAAATCACCGCGCCACATTCATAATTTTGACACTTTGCATCTTTGTAATTCTATAGGTGAATTTATTTAAATTTTCACAAAAGAATATCTTAGGGTTCTGTCAATCAATTGAAACTTTTTTTTTATATATGGATCACGATAATTTTGCGTATTTTACGTAATTCAAGTACAACATGAATTTAGTTCAGATGTCAACGTTGACGAGCAAAGGGAGGACCACGTTGCTTTCCTACAGCAAGGCGGGTTTTTAGGACACACCGGAAAATGTGAAATATTTCGAAACCATATGACGTATTCTGGACTCTCTTGTGGGACGTACGCTGATGCTGTGGAGTAGGGGGTTGGGGTTATGACCAGCTGTAGATGTTGTGGGGTCGTTAAAAGCGGTCAGAGCATGAGCATGTCATGTGGATCCGGTGATAGATCGAAGACAAAGCAACGTGACACGGGACGTAGCCTGCACCTTTTTGTGGGACGTGGACTGAGGCTATGAGGTAGAGGGGTTGGGGTTAGGGCCGGTTCTAGATGTTCTGAGGTCGTTAAAAGCGGTCACATCTTGTAATATAGTACACGTGTCATCGCCGATGAGAGCGTTGAAGACAGAGCGATGTGACACGCCTGTAACTTAGACTAGCGCGTGTGAAGGGTTGGGAAACATGAATAAAAGGCTATTTACACTCTGTCTTGGATGGAAAACGTTTAAAAAAACAACAACTCAGGGCGTGAATTGCGTGGGATTTTGTAATCGTTACACAGCAGTAATTAATTGTGTTTAAGACCAAATTTTGTGAGCATAGCTCATGATGAGTGCACAAGAAAGCAACACAATTTCAGGTAAACACTATTTACTACCCATGCAATTGAACCTCTATAAAAGGAGATTCGGATCTTTTTATGTGTTACGTTTTAAACAGAGCGTAACTAGTCTTTTATTCCTGATTTCTATACTGTGCGTCGTATGTGCGGCGAGCTAGACGTTGCGTTTCACTTGTTGTAAGCAGGTGGCGATATTGCGTATATTACGGTGTTCAAGTGCGACATGAAATTAGCTCAGCTGTCAGCGTTGATGGGGTTTTAGGGCGCAACGGAAAATGTTAAGTGATAGCATCGAAGACAATACAACGTGACACGGGATGCGGGCTGAGGCTGTGGGTTAGGGGTGTTGGGGTTAGGGTCAGTTATAGATGTTCTTAGGTCTTTAAAAGCGGCCACATCGTGTAATATAGTCTACGTGCCATCGCTGGTGAGGATTAAAAAAAAGCGCTATGTGGCACCCCTGTAACATATTCTAGCGCGTGTAAAAGGTCAGGAAGCAATAATGAAAGGTTAATTATTACATTCTGTTTGGGGCAAAATACAAAAAAGAACCTCCGCTTTAAATATTTAAATATAGCGTAATAATTAGCCTTTTAATCATACTTCCTGACCTTTTACTCTATGTTACAGGGGTGTCTGCTAGCGCAGTCTTCGACGCTATGCTCACAAATATGGTTTTAGATACAACTGACAACTGTGTTGTAACGATTACAAAAAAACCACACATTTCACGCCCGCATGTCCACTGGACATGGTAGACAACACTTTTCACGTACATGAGTACGATATTTTATTTACAAACTCATAAAAAAGCGTCATCGGGTAACTATGAGTTTATATATATATATATATATATATATATATATATATATATATATATATATATATATATATATATATATATATATATAGTTGTATATAGTTTTTTTAATTTCATTGACCATTTTTAGACATTGGTTATTACTTGATGTGGCTGTCCACAGTATTCGCAATATGCCTTTCGGAAACAAGACAAGAAGTAGATGAACAATCAGAACTCGTTGCTCATGAGATATTGCTGGTTCACGGTTGAGAGAGCAGGTATGACATGTAGTAGAACAGTAGTTAAATTAGTTTATTTTATAAGGTCGAATTCGTTACTTATCTGTACAAAGTGGATGAATGAAGGTGGTCGATTTAAAGGAATTCCTATAAGCGTTCGGGGATTTCCCGTAAGCGCTTGGTGCCCATATTCAGCAGCCATAGCAGAGTTACAATACTACAGGCGCCAGTAGCAGTCCAATTATACGTCCGTTTTGCTTTCTCTTAATGGTAACCTCGTCACTCCTCGCTGCCTCACACTCACCAGACTATGGTCATCTGGAGCCTGCCTTATCATACATCAGTATTCCACCAAGTTAAGCAGAGCTGGCCTGTCTGTCCCCTGTTTATTTCCGCTACACTAGATAATGGGCGTCTGTGGTTTAGGCTTTGCGAACGTACTTCGCTATTCAGGGTTCCGGGTTCGATCCTAGCTGCAGGTGATATGGCAGCAGAGCGTCTTGCGTTGGTTTCGACAATAGTATCAATAGTCGACATTTGAGAAAGCAAAAGCAAACTACTGAAAGTAAATTTGCTTAGACAAACCACAACATCTAAAAAATACTTGGGTGGTTCTGCTGGAAAGGATACATAACAGTAGAGAAGGTAAAACCAAAGCAGCCCGTCGTTGTTTTTTTTTTTTACGACTATGGAACGCATGACTAGGTAAACAATGCGGTCATTAGAAGACTGGCACACTGAGAAATATTTGTTCTTATCTGTAATTCTGGTGTTGGCAACGGCGAATTCGTTGTTCCTTTGCGTCAAACAGTATTTTCTGTCTAGCCTCTGGGCTTCTTCTTCTACAAGTCACCCGTGAAGCCACCTCCGCACTGCAAGACTTCGCTTTACAAACTTTTCGACTGAACGTTGAATTTACCACACCTTATATAATAGAAGTCGACGCCATATTTACACTGCGTGTCTAAAGATTTCAAAACATGAAATCTAAGCTTTTGAAATGTAAATGTCTGAATTTCAAGAGAATATGTCTTTGATGACAATAATATTTTACTGCTATCATTTGGACATACTGTCTCTTAAATTGTTTAATCAGTGTGTTCAATAGACATTTTTATGTTACTGGTGCCTTTCTTCTCCACCCCCCTTTCTTTCATACTCTCTCTCTCTCTCTCTCTCTCTCTCTTGCTCTCTCTCTCTCTCTCCTCTCTTTTATTTCATCTCATCAAAATCATTATCACAATTTCCACTTCGTCTGTTTAGCCGCGTGGGGACGAACAGTTTACTATCCATTGCTTGATCGGCAGCAATGGCTATTGTCCCTCCGTATCGATGTAGAAGCTCTGTCATGTCATCAATCTATGTTCTCCTAAGGTGAATTAGCTTCCACATTATATCGTATCATGCGTAGCGCCTGCGTTGGTAAGTATAGCTGTATTCTTACAAGATGATCAAACAATTTGATCTTCTGTATCTCAATAAATTTGCTGCATGGCGTTTTTCTTATTGTCTGATAAAACCATTTCTAACTTTGAACTCGATTGGTTAGGTCGGCGACTTTTCTCAGGCATGCCGTTTCACATTTATTAATTTTACGTATGCTAGTCTTTGATAATATTCAAGACTGGTACTGGCAGCACAGTGTTGGTATGAATATAAAAAATTTTCTGGGCCCATAATTATGTTTGGATGTCCCAATAACGGTGTCAGTTAGTATACACGTGTACAGGGTCGATGGCATCTTTTTTTCTATTTACTGGTCTGTTCTTTCCTCCTCCGAGAATATACTTCCCAAATATTTAAATGTTGTAATCCTTTTTATTTATACGTACACATTATTATTATCTTCAAAATGAAAATATCCTTGCTTTTGGGTGAGGTTCCCCATACGTAAATGTGTGTTGTTTCTTTAACCGTTTCTCTGCTGTATCTTTGCAAATGTACCCTAAGCAGAAAAATGTTACATCTGGACCGTAGAGACCGAACTGTCCGTCGTGGCAACTGTATTCAGCCATGTCCACTTGCTGTTGGTCGATGTATTCAGGAGAGTACATGGCCCCAATACCTTGCTGGTCAGTACTGGACATGCCCATGTCGATGAGCTCATTGACCATCAAGGTGTAGGACTGAGCGAACCGCATCATCACCTGCATAGAAGGGAGACAATGCGTTAAAAATGACACGCTAGAACATTGATCTAGGAAGAATGAGAAAGAGATTAGCGGGCGACAGCAAACTGGCACATTCACAGGCATGTCTGGCTAGTGGTCAATAGATTAAACTCCATTAGGACAAGAGACTTTTCAAAATTAGCTGGACTCTCAGGGCCTAAGATCTAAGACAAGTTATAGGAAATGTTCGTGTTTGCAAAAGCAGCTGACATACATACATACAAACACACACATACATACACACGCATACATGCATGCGCGCGCGCACTCTCGCACACACATACACACCTACACACATACATACAGACATACATGCAAAGATACACAAAGACGTACATTAAGACATACAGACAGACAAACATACCTACATACCTAAATACAGACAGACAGACAGACAGACAGACAGACAGACAGACAGACAGACAGACAGACAGACAGACAGACAGACAGACAGACAGACAGACAGACAGACAGACAGACAGACAGACAGACAGACAGACAGACAGACAGACAGACAGACAGACAGACAGACAGGCAGGCAGGCAGGCAGGCAGGCAGGCAGGCAGACAGACAGACAGACAGACAGACAGACAGACAGACAGACAGACAGACAGACAGACAGACAGACAGACAGACAGACAGACAGACAGACAGACAGACAGACAGACAGACAGACAGACATAACATGTGTGTGGAAGAATACGGTTTAATAGGAGAATGCAGTGATCTTGTTTTAGCGAAGAATCCTGACAGAAGTATCTTTAAATACATTCCTATAGAACAGCCTATAATAATGAGAAGAACTCCAAAAGGGAGCATGCACAGCAGGGGTCTACCGATCATCAGTAGAAAGATCCTTCGTTGACTATTGTTTCGGCTCATTACTTCCTATACAGTCTCGGAAGATGGGCCAGCATGGGTCATGGAGCCAGGCCTCGATCTTCCCCAGCTGCACTTAATCGGACTCTCGGACTAGGACAAGACGTACGGTGACGTTGCAACAGATATTGTGATATCTGGTGTTATATTGTCGCTGCGGTAGAGAATTAGCAGTCTACCTTCACGAACAGGGTGACGAGCTTACGACTGGTTTATGTTTGCAGAGAGAAGCTGGCAGACACTTCCCATGCATTTTGGCTTTAAGGGATAAGAAGCTACTTTCCACTAGGGACTCGGACCAGTCTACCGAGGCCCACCCCCACGACGTTCCGTTGCTTTAAGAGCCGGTTCTTAAAGCTACTTCGCCCAGTTGTTTTAGTGACCGTTTACGCTTGCTTCCTCTCAAGCCCAGCTGCTTTTAGCACATTGTATGTGGAAGTGGAGATTAGAAATCTTGCACCTACCTCGACGGCGAAGTTTTTAACTGTGCACGCTTCGTCTCTAATCAGACCGGCTACGAGCTCGCTGTAGTTTTTTTTTTTTAGCTTGAAAAGGTGATTTTCTTCCATCCTCGACCCGTATAAACATGGACAAACAATGTCACCAAAGTCCTGTAGCACAGACTACACAAAAAACGACATCAGGCTGTGATCAAATGACGACTAACGTCGTCCCGTATAGATTATAAAGAATGTGTATAGACTAAATGGACAAACAATGCCACTAACGTCATACAGCATGCGACAGGAGACTGTGAACAAACACATTGCGACTAACCATGTCCCGTGTAGACAGTGAAAGAAAACGTATAAACAGACGGCGTACCTCTTTAGTCGCCAAGACAAAGGCTCCACTAACCCAGACCATGTTGTCTCTGATGAAGTCCCAGGCGGTTAGCTTTGACAGTTCTGTGGAGGGTGTCACCATAGACATGCCAACAGTGCTGGAGTTGAAGTTTTCAGGGACTTCCAGGCTAAAGCTGTCGTCTTTTGGGCGAAATTTGGGCTCTAGAAGGTTTCTGGTAGTAGCGAGTGTTCAATTTTATAGTTATACAGTAGGTTTCTGGTAGTAGTAAGTGTTCAGTGTTATAGTTATACAGGAGGTTTCTGGCTGTAGTAAGTGTTCAGTGTTAAAGTTATACAGGAGGTTTCTCGTAATAGCAAGTGTTCAATGTTATAGTTATACAGTAGGTTTCTGGTAGTAGCAAGTGTTCAATGTTATAGTTATACAGTAGTTTTCTGGTAGTAGCAAGTGTTCAGTTTTATAGTTATACATAAAATTTCTGGTAGTAGCAAGTGTTCAGTGTTATAGTTATACAGTAGGTTTCTGGTTGTAGCAAGTGTTCAATGTTATAGTTATACAGTAGGTTTCTGGTAGTAGCAAGTGTTCAGTGTTATAGTTAGACAGGAGGTTTCTGGCAGTAGCAAGTGTTCAGTGTTATAGTTATACAGTAGGTTTCTGGTAGTAGCAAGTGTTCAGTGTTATAGTTATACATAAAGTTTCTGGCAGTAGCAAGTGTTCAGTGTTATAGTTATACAGGAAGTTTCTGGTAGTAGCGAGTGTTCAGTGTTATAGTTATACAGTAAGTTTCTGGTAGTAGCAAGTGTTCAATGTTATAGTTATACAGAAGGTTTCTGGCAGTAGCAAGTGTGCAGTGTTCATTGTCATCTGTAAAGTTTTAGCAAGTTTTCAGATTTGTAGTTATACAGAAAGTTTCTGGTAGTAGCAAAAATGGTAATGTTAGGCAACTATAGTTTAAATTTAGCCTTATTGTGAATAGTGAATTTTCGGGGGCACAACTTTCGGAAGGGACTATAGTTGTGTCGCTGCAATCTTACGAGATAACGTAACCATTTGATCTCCTGCTTCTGCATGAATCTGGTGCAAGGTATGTTCTCACAATCTGACAGTATCGTTTCTTACTCGGACTAGGGGGATCGAACTGATGGCTTTTCTCAAGCATCTAATTTAACTGTAATTTTACATGGTTGAGTCTTTGACAATGCATAATGCACAGGGGGCACAGTTTTGATGTCAATATGCTGCTTAAATAATATGTATTGTCACAGTCCTACTTATGGTTGGGTGTTTTAATCAGGATTTCTGGCTGTGTTATAGAATATACTTTTTTTGGATATTTAAATTCTTTACATCGCTTCAGACAAAATCCGTTTAGCTCTTTATGCAGCGGACTATGAATGCTTTATTTCCGTTTTAGTCGTATTTATCTTCGTGTTATGTCTTCTGCATACTGAAATTAACTCGTTTACGTTGCCTTGTAATTTGCCAACCTGAACTCACTTGCGTCTTGCTGTTCTATTAAAGGAAAGGCACTTGTCGTCCTCCCCCTTCCTCCGCCCGTTCCCTCCCCCCTCCCACAAAAGCCTATTTACTGTGGGTGGATTTAATCCTTCTTCTGTAATGCAAAGTTCCTCGTCATCTGGTTTTTGTTTAGATGGACTGTTTAAATCATATAGAAATGATTTCTATGCAGGTGTTCCACAAGAAAATGCGCAGCATGCATCCATGTCTCACTTCTGTACTGATCTTGAACAACGCCAAAGTCACCATACACTTGTCTTGAGAACATCGCCTTCGAACAAATACAAATTGGGTATCTGCATTGAGAAAAGTATGGGACGAATGAGAGCCACCGTGATGTAGCGGCTAAACGCTCGCTTGTGGATCAAATATTGTGTGTTCAGGTCCTTGGCTACCAGGTCAACCCAGCCCTAATTGGTTATCAGGTTGATTCTGGGAAGTAAAGGCGGTCCGTGTGATTTTTACCCCACCACCTGGCAAGTGCCGAATGATCTATAAAATTGAGGTCTAACCCTGCGTGCCCAATACGCATAAGGACGAAAGGGTTCCTTTGCCTTTTACAGGGCAAAGTCACATGTGTACTTTTGACATATTCTAAAAGTGACAAACAATAGCCCTGAAAATGCACAGGTGAAAAATCAACAAAACTGCATTTGGAAGACGTTTAGACAGTTAAATGTTTGCTGATTAAATATCTCCCTCAGCAATTCCACAACAAATACCTATTTATTATGTTTTCTTCCTGGTCTATAAGTGCGACTTTGCATGTCTTTTCATACTTTATTGCTTTTTCTGTCAGCTTTCTTGAAGTAAATATTGCGTCTGTGCAGATTCTGTTACGTCTGAAACCCATCTAGGCTTCTGAAAGTTGTTCACCTACTAATGGCCTTAATCTGCTTTTTGGCTTACATTTTCCCTGTAATGAAGTGATATTCCTCTGCATATAATGCACTCTTTCTTACTCTCTTTATTTTTCCATACTGGTGTAATTACTGCTGTGTGCCAGTCATCTGGTGTTACTTGTGAGCAGTCTGAGAAATTTGTCTGATCCAGTTTTGCTTCTCTTTCTCCAACTTTTGTAGTTAATCAAACAAATACCCCAGGTGGGCACTATGGTTCCATATTCAAGGGCAATAACCACATACTCACTGATCCTTAGAAAGCATTTCGTGAAAGGCAACACAATAATTTAGTTGCGGTCAAATCGCCAGCAACGGAATCAACCTTGCATTTCAGAATTATGAACTGCTTTCGTAAGCTCTAAGACATAGAAGGAGCCTAAATGAAGCTGGATGAAAAAAATTATTTTGGGATTAAAAAGTCAAACATCGCAGCTTAGATGTACCTCACACCATACTGTGCCAGCTGCTTTTTTGTAGAACAGACACAGAAGAAGAAGAGAAAGATAAAGGCGATCGGAGGCGGAGGAGAAGCGAAAGAAAAAGAAGAAGAAAAAGAAGAATAAGATGAAGATGATGAAGAAGAAGAAGAGGATGAAGAAGAAGAAGAGGAAGAAGAAGAAGAAGAAGAAGAAGAAGAAGAAGAAGAAGAAGAAGAAGAAGAAGAAGAAGAAGAAGAAGAAGAAGAAGAAAAGTAGAATGAAAAGAAGAACTAAACAATTAAAAATATGATAGTAAACTTACACAATGAAAAAAAACTCACATTAAAATAACTGAAATGTCCCACCTTAACAAAAAACTGAAGAAACCTGTCACTAAATACACTGGACGCAAACACATTTAGCAGTTAGGCACTGCTGGAAAGGGAGGGGGCGGGGGGGGGGGGGGGAGGAAAGGTGAAATTTAGAAAAGTAAGAAAATGTACAAAAGTCACAAAACTTTGAGACACGTCAAATGGGGCGGACACATTGTTTGTTTTGAAGGTATCAAAAAAAACAGATGTCAGAAATGTCACAGACTAACGTACAAACAAACGAGGCAGTCTTCGAGGAAGTGGATGTATTCAGTACTGAAAAATTATAAAGGGTATAACATGCAGACAGTCAAGACGCTGAGAGAAGAAACAAACCAGAAAACTTCGTGTTAACGTGCAATCTTGACAATATAATCATCACCCACCCCTAACCTTAAGAAGAAGCGGGGCAGGTTAATATAGAAATTCGTTGTAAAACATTCTCTCGATTTCTACGACGTTGGCACTATTGAAAAACAAGGAGATGGCAAAGACATCAATCACATACCTGAACAAGCCTATATCTAGCCAGGCAATGTGTTTTGTGTAGACAAGACCTTTCTCAATCGCCATTTTTAAAACATCAAATTTGGCATTCATGGCGCATGAATACTCAGCGACGATTGTGTTCGGTGGATGTTTTGGGTATAATGGATGATTGTATATGATCCTGATTTTGTCAAGATTCTTGAAAGCTGGGATTTCACTTCTCTGGAGTTTTATTAGGACTGTTCTGTTGGCTGGGAGTACTGACCTAATTTGCCTGTAGAAAACGAGGTAGAAATATAAATGAATTCTATTGAATAAAGATAAAAACGACTATAACGACGATGATGACGACATGAAAAACAACAACAATTACTAGTTGTACTACTACTACTACTATACTACTACAACAACAACAACAACTACTACTACTACTACTACTACTACTACTACTACTACTACTACTACTACTACTACTACTACTACTACTACTATTACTACTACTACTACTACTACTACTACTACTACTACTATTACCACTACTACTACTACTACTACTACTACTACTACTACTACTACTACTACTACTACTACTACTATTACCACTACTAATACTACTACTACTATTAATACTACTACAAAGCAATCGGCAATCGGACAGTGAAATCGAGAATAGCGAGCGAGACGTGGAGAGCTGCTGTCGATTGGGCTGTCAGCTATTTGATAAAAAGGGGTCCCAGCCGTGTTAGCTTGTGAACTGGTGGCTAAATACAATTGCGTGAGAACTAGAGCCGTAATGGGACTAAGTCTTTGAACACGGTTGCACGTTCCAGCGAATTAACAGCCAAACTGATGTGTGATAAGGAGCCTTGTTAAACCAGGATGCCAGATAGCCGTCTGAGTGATGAAGTATTACAGCATAGTGGGCTATTGAAAAACGGAAGCCTGCAATTGGAAACAATTGATGTAGAGAATTCCTGAATAATGAAGATGTGGATGAAGGATCGACCAGATACCAGAGATCGTCAAATTAACCAGAGGGGTGAGCTGAAGGACTCCCAAGTCTAAAAAAAAAAAAAAAAGCAAAATCACAGGACAAGATACAAAGGCATAAAATAAAACACGCTGCTTTAAACGTCTACAGAGTCATGATAAAGACATTTAAAGCCGAGAGCTAACATGTATTCTGTTTCAAGAAAACAATTTACTGGGCTACACCAGGTGAGATAATCTGTAATTATTAGATTCCCTGCACTCTGTAAATGCTTTATAGTTTTGTCATTTGTTCTCTCTTCTACCCCCTATTTTTTTTACTACGTCTCATATCAATAGTTCGTATTCACTGAACTTCTACTTTCCCATTTCAGCCATTTATTGCTTCACTGTGATCTTGCTACGAACTTTTCATCCCTAAAAGAGCCAAAGTGTTCTATTAAAGACTGCCAGTGTCTCTCTGCCAGCTGCCAACCAACCGACCGTAAGATTGTCACTGATCATGAAGGTCGGCGGCTAATTTGCTACTGCAGCGACAATAATATAATGTTGCAAAGCAACCATTTGGTGTTTTTTGTATGTCTGATAAAGCGCAGCAGGGGATGTCAGAGACCTGGCGTCATGAACCAGGTCGGCCTATTCACCGAGATTGTATAGGAGGATAATGGGCGGAAACAACTGTCGACGAGGGACCCTTTTACTAAAGTTGAAAGTTTGAACAACGGATCAACATCATAGCACACGGGTAGTAACCCATCAGTGCTCCGTTCTTCTTCTAACTCAAGTCTGAGTCCAAAGAAGCTCAGCACATTGCACAGGCTTTGTATCACCGGCGAGGATCTTGAAATACTTTGGGTAGATTTTTAACTCTAAATTTTGTCTGGGCTACTTTTTTCGATTTCTAACTGCCAAAGGATTTTTTTTTAAACGTTCGCAACAATGCAGAAGGGCATCCGATCTCACTTTCCAGAGACCTGGGGAATTACTAGAAGTCCAAGTCCAGGTGATAAAATCCCAGCCCTCACCCTTGAACCCGGAACCTCCAGCACTCGAGGCGAACATCATGTCTCGAGGCCATGCAGCTCGCTCCTCCGAGATTGCATAGGAGGGTAATGGGCCGAAACAGTTGTCGACTGGGAACCCCTTTTGTTGATAATCGATAAACCCCTGCTGCGTATGCTTCTCTGTGGAGTTCTTCTTATTGTTATCAGTTTTTGATTGGACGCCAGTCATTATTATATTATTCATACTCTGGATTGTTGGTACTTTTAAAATCACCGAATATCAGTGGTAGGAAGGTTTTTTTTTTTTTCCCCCGACCAGGCACAGATCAGAAGTTTGTTGCTAGTCATTTCCGAACACACCGGTATGACCTAGACACAATATCTAAAGGATGGTAACTACCCGGGACCTCTGAAGTGATGACAACTACTTGTTAGAATGCACTAGAAATGAACTGAAGGAGCGCTTCATCAAGAACAACCAGAGAATGTCTGCATGTTAAAAACATCACATAAGTTCAAAAGGTGCTAAAACAGGAAGGGAATCCTAATTTCTAAAAACAGACACCAGAGAAAGATTACCCACAAAATTTATCAACTGTCCTCTTAGAACTATGATGCTTTAGACTTGTACCACCAAGTTCCAGGGATCCTTCTCTCTCCTCTTAGCAAGCTGTTACAATCTCTCTCTCTTCTCTCTCTCTCTCTCTCTCCCTCTCTCCCTCTCATTCCTTTGACCATATTTTACGTCAAATAAAGCATTCAAAGATTCTAGTTATTTTCTTTAACATCTAAACCATTTGTGAAAAAGGCATATGTACATACACATATACTGTACACAGATAAAAAAATTAAAAATTAAATATGGATCTGTATGTGCGTGCAACTGTTTAAATACCACGGCATAGCAAAGCCAATATCATCAGTAATCGTTTCGTCCCTTTTAGGATGAAATTTTTTGTTATTTGAAACCTTACTTTGGCTTTTGCCAGGGGCTGCAATAAATATGGCCAATTGTCTGAACGCGGTTTCTGGGACTTCTCCATAGCGATCCTCATCCACATGGTGGCACTTTGTGTCATCGGGTGTTTATCGCTTGTGTGATGTCCTGGTGGGGTAGAAAGTCAGTCAGTCAGTCAGTCAAAGCCAGTACCAGTGGTAGGAAGTTTGTTTCCTTAACCTATATTTTTGACGACCTCCGACTTATAACCGACTGTCATGAAAAAAAGTAGGTGAAGGCATCGATCTAATGACAATACATGTGAGACACGAGTCCTTCTGCGAAATTACAGTGAGAGAGGAAAGACAGAAAGAATTAGGGAGACACAAACACACACACACACACACACAAACACACACTTAGACGGAGAGACAGAGACATGAATATGAGAGCTGCCGTTTTAATAATAAATTATTATTTATTAAATAAATAAATAAATATTATTTATTAAATTATTTATTAATAAATTGTGTATTATTAATACACAACACTTAACAACACATAGTTTGAATTGTGCAGACACATAAGCCACACAAACTTTTATTTCAACTCAGTTTCTCAGTTTTTCCCGGCTCTCCAGCGTAGTTAGCTAAACCGGATTGCGCGGTGACCGGGTGACTAACTCCTTGTGGTCCGGGTTCACTTCCGGGGGTAGGCAGAAAAGCCACATTTCTCCCAGATTTACGGTATTTACAATGGAATCAAGGTCGAAAGGTTGCGATGTCCATAATACCGAGCCTAAGGGTTAACAACTCATGGCTTCTGGATACTAAAACAAACACACAAACAAACAACTCAGTTTTCACAGAAACTCGCGTTGACTGACAAAGAAAATGAGCGGACCTAGAGTCAAGACTATTTAAACTGGATCCGAAATAGTTTACCACATAAAGACCTGTCTCCGGTCTACACTTATTATCCAGGGACAGCTGTCTCAGTTTTTCGCCCGGATCAGGAATGCATGGGATTTGAACCTGCTTATAATTAAGAAAAAACATAATTGAAGAGAGGCGACCCACGATAGCCTTCTTCTTCTGCTTCTACTTCTCAGTCTTTTCCTTCTTCTTGATCTTCTTCTCTCGTGTCTAATATCCAATTTCCTCCTTTTTAGGACGTAATTTTTTGTCATTTGAAGCCCCACTCTGGCTTTTGCCAGGGGCCGCAATATAGGCAGGCCATACATATGGCCAAATGTCTGAACGCGGTTTCTGGGACCTCTCCACGGCGATCCTCATCCGCATGGTGGCACTTTGTGTCATCAGGTGATTGTCGCTTGTGTGATGTTCTGGTGGGGTAGAAAGTCAGTCAGTCAGTCAGTCTTCTCTCGTCAGGACATAAAAGCTGATCAGCAGTGAGATTTCAGTATTTTCATCTCGGATGATAACTTAACAGATTCAGTCTCTAACACTTTCTTTATCAGCCAAGGAAGTTATAATTCGGGCACCTGTAATGGGGGAGCCGTCGTGGTCAAGCAGCTAGACACTCACTTGCGGATCGGAAGGTCGTAGGTTCGGGTCCTGACACGGACTATACTTTTTTTTCCATAATTACCTCTGCTTCCATGTCGACTCAGCCTTGAGTGGGTCACAGGTACAGTCCTGGGAAGTAAAGGCGGCCGGTTTGATGCTGACCATATCATCCATCAACTGCCGTTTGATCTATCAAATATAGGTGATACACCAATCTGGTGCAGCCTACAGTCCTGTGTGGGTAAGCAGTTGTTAGTCCGATATTATGTTAAAAGCTTCTTTTCTTGAATTCCTGTTTCTTTTGTGGCAGTAAGCAATTTTGTGATGTTTATATTGTATACTCCAGCACAGCTTTGTTTCTGTTTAGTTAATTTGGATGTTTTGCTCCATGAAGCAGCATTAATTTGACGCTAAAATTCAATAAATAGGGTTCAGTTGTAGATTTAATTTCCTGTAGGTATGACACATGTTGAGAAGACCCAAGAATAATATTAATAATACAACTAGAATGTCTTTGCACTGGAACCCACAGGGGCAGAGAAATAAAGACAGAAAACACACACACACACACTTGGAGAAGGGACCTACAGATTGAAGTTTAAAAAGATGGGAAAGACATGGGGTCAACTGCGGATAGAACGACTTGGCGTTGGTTGGTTGAGGGTCTATGTCCCATTGGGACACAGAAGGCAGAAAAAAAAAAAAAGGTAGACTTACCTGAATGTCTCCAAATCCTCGTTGTTGTCGAAGAAAGCTATCACCCTGTTGGAGAGCCAACCCCAGGTTGTCATCCAGTTCTTGTAAGTTGTAGGCGTGAATGACCCTGCATTACCCTTAATGAATCCTCCGATGTTTATGTACATGGTAACTATGGTGATCTCTTGCGGGGTCAAAGTTGCTTGCAAACTATGGGAATCGTTGTCTGAAGAAGAAGAAGACACGAAAAAAAGAAAGAGTTGCAAAGGGAAGGTAGGTAGGTAGGTAGTTTCACCCCACCAGGACATCACACAAACGATAAACACCCAGTGACACAAAGTGTCACCAATCAGATGAGGATCACCAGTGAAGAGGTCCAAGAAACCCCTTTCAGCCGTTAGGTCATATCTATGTCTAGGCTATCACTATGCCCCGGCTATATCTAGGGCTCCCAGCAGAAGCCAGGGTGGGACTTCAAATAAAATAAAATTGCATCCCACATGAGGACGACTTTTTTTTTTATAAAGAAAGGGAAGTAACAAGTAGCAAATTTCGTAAAGTAAGTAGCTGCACAATTCTTACGAAAAAAAAAAAAATCAGTATAGTAAGCAAAAATAAATATTCCCCGTGTGTGTTGCTCGGCTCTTTACGGGAAAAACAAGAATATATACCGACTGCCGACTCACAAGCATATCGTGAGAGCGACTAAATGGAAGCTTTCTTCGAAGTCCGAGTACATCTTCCCGAGAGGCGAGAAACCAACAGCCCGCATCGAGTGAGTTGCTCTCTCACACAAACGATTAAAAAAAAAATTTCATTTCAGGATTTCATTCATATTGTTTTATCATTGTCTGCTTTATAGATATAAGATTGTGTTCTAGCATTTAAACTTTAAATTTCGTACATTTAAAACGTTTTTTCTTAGGTTTTATCATAGTCGCTAGGGGCGCTTGGCATCCCGGTTACAGAGTTTAGTGGGACCACGCACAACATAAAAAAAAAAAATATTTTTAGCAGATTAATTTATTTGATATATTTTAATGTAGCTGTTAATTGTGTGTATGTGTGTGTGTGTGTATAAGTGTGTGAGTATTTTAATTCGTCTGGAAAAGGACTAGAAGCCTTGGGTAAGTTATAACTTACATTTCTTCGTGACTCATAACCTACCCACAGGTATGGGTTTTCAGATCAGCAACTTGGCCGCAGTGACCAGAGGGCAGTCAACTGGGAATAACCTATACATGGAGGCTGTTAAGGTCATGAATGAAGTGAGGAAGAACAGGATAAGATCTACACAAGCCACTCTGAAGGAGTCTATTAGAGAAGGGGTATCAGAATCAAGAGCAATCGAAGAGACGGAATTAAACGTGACGATCAAGCAGATGGGAGGAAAGCAAGTAGCTCTTACGGCCCTAACAATGGATAAAATGATTGAAGTGATTGAAGCAGAACTATGGAAAAGAGCAGTACTACGGTGCATTAAAAAAGCCAGAGGAGCGACATATTGACTACACTAAATAAAACCCCTAAAACAGAAGAAGTGATCCGGACAATACTAGATACTAAAGAAAGAATAATCATGGATCTGCCACATGAAATTAAGATTTCTATAAATATAAGCAGACCATCAGTAACCGTAGTCATCAAAAGGACAGAGAAGAACAGAATTGTAGAGGACTTGATGAGGGAGAACCCAAGCATCGAATTCTTCCAAGTAGACTAAGGACAACTAGAGGAAACCCCACCACAATAATTAAGGCTAAATGTGAGGGAAAGGCAGTTTGAACACATCATACTACATGGTAAGACAAAGTTTGTTGAATTATAAATTCCTGTTATGCAGCGCTGCTTATAATGTTTAAGTTTTTTGTTTTGTTTCCTTACAGTCGGCAACAGTGTCGGGCCAAGGAGCCCACTTGTAAATTTTGTGGAAAGAAACACTGGTTTAGTTAGTGCCCCACAGTTTGGGTCGATAGAAAGTACAAGAAGCAGAACCCTGGGAGATACTTTATCACATGCAAAAGAAAGCACACAGTGCAAGTTATCTAGGATGCCCGGAGAGGGAAAAAGCGTAAATAATTTGGAAGGAATCTGTAGTTAAAGGGACGCCAGACTAAACAGTATAATGGGGAATGGAACAAGACAGGCAGTTAGCAATAGCAACGACACGCAAGTTATCACGAAGCCCAGAGATAAAGAGACAGAGATAAACATAGATAAACACATTAGTAGCGAGGATATCAGGCCAACTGCTCCTTGAGTCTCCTCACCTACCCTACGCCTCCATTGTCCCAGTCCTAGTACTGGCATCTGTCCTCGACAGTCTTTGCCTCCCCCACTCGACCCCTCCTTAACAAACACCAACCATCTGCTCGGTACGGTACCACCCTACCACTGGTCCTAACTCTCTTCACCAACCCTCCTACCTAGCAGCCCTACTAAACCCCATTTGGACCCCTCGGCATGGTTAGAGAACCACCTTACTGCCAGCATCCATACTAGGACACCTGTGAACCGATGCCAGCCTGCATGCTGCTGGCAGAAGTATGAAAACTGCACATGGCAAGGAATGTTTACACAAAGAGAATGGGGCAAATAAAAACGAAGACAATAAGAATGGATAAGGAAGTAAAGGAATTCATAGATTCTCATACCATGATGGTACAAGGGCTAACAAAAAAAAAAAAAAAAAAAAACCTTACAGAACAGGACAATAAAATTCAAATGTTGGAAACAGGTCATGGGACACAAGAAAGGACAACAAAGCTTCATTACAATGTATTACGGAAAACGCAAACCCAGACAACGAAAAGAATCGATGACCTTGCAGCAACAACAAAAAAGATCACAGTCAGCAAGATCCTATCATGAATAAGAAAAACAGGCTATATGGGCACATCGAATCAGGATGTTGGAGAATATGATATCAGGAGCCCAACCTTTGCACCCTACCCAACCTTTGCACCCTAAACCCTGCCTGCCATACCCCATCCTATCCGGTCACACCCACCCACTGTATCCACCCACGAAATGTCCCCACATTACTAGGCACCGCACTATACATAACACCATCTCATCCCACCCCTCAGGCCCCCCTTCTACTTACCCATTTTCCCCGACCCCTTTGATCTATGACATATAAGCCTCCCCCACCCGCCCATACACACGACTCAACGGAATAGACAACCTAAATATTCCAGCAAATAACAAATTATGGAGATTCCTCCCCCCCCCCCCCCCCCCCCGAAACCTCAGTAGTCGTTAAACGAAATGAGTTGACATGTGAATACAACACACTCAGGAACATACAGGTTATAACTGCATACTGCTATTTATACCTCTTCACTTCCAAATCACATTTTCTCTAAACCTACACATTAATGCCTCATGTTTTCTTAATTACTTGCAGACCTCTCATTTCTGTTATCTGAACTGCACTAGAATTTCCTAGCAGAGAAAGAGCTGTGTGCTTTATCTTCCTCTCATAAGACCAGTGGTGAACAACTGTTTAGGTTTAAAGGCTGTTTTTGATTTCTAGATTTTAGATCAAGGCTATTCAATTGGCGGCCCGCAAAGGCCTAGCAAGTGGCTCTCGGATTATGCCAGTTGCATTGTATTAATGATCATTCTGTATGCTGGGCATTAGGCCTTTGGCCCCTGACGATCCTTATTTTTAAAATATTGGTTCCTGAATTAACTTAGTTGAATAGCCCAGCCCTGTTATAGACTATGTAGACAAACTAGATAGATTATAAAGAGGACCACCTAAACAAGAAAAAACACAGGAACAGGCCACTATGGGCTGAATACCAACGCACAGTCACGACAGTGGCCACAGAACGAGCCATGCAGCCCTGACTGACTGACTGACTGACTTTCTTCCCCACCAGGGCATCACACAAGTGATAAACACCCGATGAAACAATGTGCCACCATGTGGATGAGGATCACCGTAAAGAGGTCCCATAAAACCGCGTTCAGCCATTAGGCCATATTTATGGCCAAGCTATATTGCGGCCCCTGACAAGAGCCAGTGTAGGGCTTCAAAAAACGAAAAATTGCATCCTAAAAAGGACGGCAAGATATATTTTTTACATGCATCCCTTAATCCTCAGCCCATAAATACAGGCAGTAACTGGAAGGGCAGGGAAAAACATGCACACTTTTAATCAGACTGCAGCTGGCTCCATCAGTATGGGAACTCTTCACTGATTTTTAACAAAAGGTATGAGAATGTCCTGAGTGCCAGGATGTCAGTTCTGGATTCATTCATTCACACATGCGTACATTCTTAGTGATTCAATTAATATTATCATCACATAGCAGGTCCTTTGTAAAACGTCGCTCTCATCACAGACTGCCTGAAAGAAACTCGATCTCTCTGCAGCTCTCCCGCCACATGCACTTTCACACTCAAGGAGTCACTTATATCCAGTGCCCATCTTCGTGCTGGTCGGCCCCTGCCCCTTCCTCCTGGCACCATGCCTTTTGCTCTAATTTTTTTTTCTAATCAATATGCTCAAGAAAATTCAGGCTGGCTTTATCAGATATAAATGGATTCTCTCATTGAAAACATCATAAATAACTTGCCTAACCTTTATCTTTATGTTCAAGGCAACATTATCTGGCAGAAAAGGCGGCTACCACTACTGGTGCAGAAATGATGACATTATTGCCATACGAGATGCATACAGCAAAGACTACAATAACAAGCAGGACTCAGTATCCTTGTCCAGGTTGGTGGACATGGGGATGCATCATTGAGTGCCCAGATATGAATGTTTCACCAAGAAGACCTCTGGTTAATCAACACAAGTACTAATCTCAAAATTCCCTGCACAGTCCAATAATAATGCCTAGCGCGGTTGGATCGCCATTTTCCAGACCATGTTTAAGATAATCGAACAAGGCTTGGATGTGATCTCTGGTCTCCATGCTTGGGAAACATATTGACACATATACAGGCGTGGTTTCCGGTTTGGCTGAAAGATTCGCATTATTATCATTTTTAATTATTATAATTCTTTTGAGATGGCATCTTTTCGCTAGTGTCATATTGTACCGAAGGCTGACACGGAAATGACAACCAGTGGCAATTGTTAGTGTCACTAGCAGGACCTATTCCCAGAGAACAAAGCCTAGTTAGTATTATACAAGATTATGCCTTGCCCATGCAGCATGATTACCCTGGCCTGCCAGCTTGTACTCCTATCTACACTGTTTATGGTGATTAAGTCGTGGATACTGGAAAGCCAAATTAACAAATTCACAGTACCCTTGTTCTTTCAGGAAAACACAATAGACCACTTCCTGCTAACATGTACTCTATAAACAGGAAAGAAAACCCTTGGAAGACTATTTAAAAAAACTAAATAAGTCATTGACATCCAAAGAATGCTTACATGTTGACAGCAATAACAACATATAGAAATTTTTTTGCAGCACACGTAAAACATATTTAAGTCTCTATAGATAAAGATATGATAAGAGACAGTGAGATGAAAAAAAAAAGGAACCGAGAAAAGAGAATAATAAAGGAGAAGGAATTAAATTGTTTAAAACAACCTAAACTGGCCAAGACTATTAAATATCACTTTATAGTAGGGACATTGAAAAGGCGTCACAAACAAACTAAAAGACCCAGACTAGAAACCGGCTACGTCAGAATCTGAACCCAAGGTCTTCTGGTCCTCAGGCGAGCGTCTGACAGCTGCACCACGGTGTCTGTCTTGAGTGTATGTGTGCATGCATATGTATGCGTGTAAGCAAACATGTGTGCATTAATTCCTGGGTGGGCGTGTGCGTATGTGTGTACATTTCCACACGAGCAGCCCCCTCCCCAACAGCCCTCAGTGGGTACTAAAGTACCATTTCAATTAACTAGTTTTGGTGCAGTTAACATTTCTTAGCCTACATATTTTACATAAATGGATGGATGGAAGAACAGTCCGCGTAAAAATGAGACAGATCTGTTAAACGGATGTACACACAAAACACAGGCACCGAGAGAGGATTGGCGTGCTAAAGCTGACGAACAGAACTTTCCACCGGAGTTTACAGCCGGTAAAAAGGTGAAGAAAAATGACAGATGGAGAAGCGAACAGGAAATAATATTTCAGTTTTTATATAACATAGAATCATTTAAACGTTTTATATATGTATATATATACAGACACACACAAACCCATATATATATACACATACACACTCATATATATATATATATATATATATATATATATATATATATATGTATATATATATATATACATAATATATATCACACATATTTTTAACGACAAGCCACTGTAATTACACAAATTAGCATAGGGCCATTATGCTCGTGAGACAGCCAGCTGGTTAATTCATTAGGATGCCAGTCTCTTTTTGTCTAGATCAATCGGCAAACGATGAGTGGTGTGATCAACATCACGTTAGACGCCTTTACTTCACAGAACTATACCTGGTACCCATTTGGGCTAGGTCGACCTCGGAGTCGAGTTATTCTATGAAAGAAAAAAATATCCGACTCGATGCGGATTCGAACCCATGACCATTAAACAGACGGGCGGATTATCGAACTGCTACATCACCAAGGCTGCCTGGCGCAGACTTTTGAAAGTAAGCTGTAATGAGCTAGTTGTCGGCTCTGTGGCTAAGTCGATGCGAACACTTTGTAATGCAGGTGTGCCGGGTTCGATTCCAGCTTTGGTTTCGACAGTGGTATCATGGGGCCGACCGTCCAGGGCAATGGCAAACTACTGGACGTGAATTAGTCTACAGACACAACACAACAGCCAGGGGCTGCTATGGTTGGTTCTGCAACTTCCTATAAGGGACACGCAACTAACCTTAATGAGCGTTAGAGGTAAGACGTTCACGACTAAAAGGAGCGAACCCGGTAGAATTCATGCTGTACAAGCTATTAATTCGCCTGTGTGTCACCGGGGCCCTCACGGGAAGCAAAGAATAGTAACACTGCACCCTACCAGGCATGTCGTAAGAGGCAACTAAAGGTATAGCTGGGCTTAGGGCTGGCTACCCCATCCTGTTAAAAACAATAGCCACAAACACCAACCAACCATGAAAAAGTCAAAACAAGAAAAATCGAACCAGCCAAGATGAGGGGAGGCTTTTCTAGTAGAAGAAGCATGACAGGGTGCGAAGAAAGCAGAAAGGAGTCCGGCACGTCGACTTACCTACTTTAACCTAGGAAAATCTCGAGAACTGGCACCTGGAATGTTAAAACTTTGTACCACGTAGGAAGAACAAAGGAAGTAACAACAGGAGGTAGTAAAGTTAACGAGATTGGGAGGACATGGGAAAAGCTGCATGTGACAGCGAAGGACAGAACGTCTTGGCGTGATGGTCGAGGGACTGTGTTCTACTTGGTGCAAGAAAGCAGATAAACATGATATGAATTAATACGAGCCACACTAAACGACGGGTTACACCGCTCTGAACGCAATAACAGAGGTCTGAAATTGTACTACTAAGGGAAAATGTGGGCAACAAAGGTGGTTTGAATTGTTCAATCTTTGCGCTGTCAGGCTTTAAAGTGATGTGTGCGTGTATGATTCTCATCTTTGAGGAGTTATTCCTTATCTTCAAACTTCACATTCACCAGCAGTACACTCCAGCGGAAGGTCCTGGGGGTTTTGTTTCGTCCACTTCTGGACCCTGTGCTCGTTTCAGTAATTTAACTTTACGTGTTCATCCGTTTTACAGATCTGGCTATTCTTGGAGTGTTAATCCTGCAGACTGTAACCCTGGGAGGGACACACTGCATCGCAGTGAGGAGGTTGAGGGCGATATTTCACAATCATTACACACTTGGGTTCAAAGTCACGAAGGCATATATAAACATAGGAAAGGCAATTTAGTCGCATATAGCCGAAGCTGCTATCAGTCTCCGGTTATGTTTGTGGTCTAGTTTATTTGTGCCATTTTCGTCGCTAAAGTTCTGATATTTGCGCCGTTTCTGGGCTTAGTACTTCTACCCTCCAAATCAGACCACTCGATCTTTTTCCTATTGTCAGCTATTTTCTTCCTGCCCCTGCAATTCTAATGTTTTTCTTTTGGTCTCCTTCTAATTTGACAAGGTGCTATGCAAATATAACTTACTTGATTGGTCCCTACAATTATGAGTTTCCTGACTGGTATTTTTAAAAAAAATATGTTTCCTGATTGGTCTTTGACATTATAAGTTTCCTGATTGGTCTAAAAATATGAGTTTCTTGATTTGTCTATAAAAATTTCAGTTGCCCGACTGGTCTATAGTAATACGAATTTCCCGACTTATCTTTAAAATAAGAGTTTCCCTGTCCGACCTATAGGGAAAAAAAAAAGTTTACTGATTGACCAATATAAATAGGAATTTCCCGAATGGTCTTAAATGGTTTCCCGAGTGGTATATAGAGATGTGAGTTTCCCGATTTGTCAATAGAAAATATGATTTTATAACCTAATGCTTTTATTACTAGTGTGCAAATGTCACTCTATTTAGAACTTCTTTTTCTTCTTCTTAATGTCCATGCCATGTAGCTCTGGTAGTCATGTCTGTCCACAACCTTCTGTTCCCTGTACTTTAAGTCAACTCGGACATAGATGATCTTATATGCCATGATGTCAAATTGTCCAGCATCTGGACTCTCGGTCTCTCCTTATGCGTCTCCTTCACTCCAAATTTCCTACAGTCACGATGTACTCCAGTTTTCTCTTTCTCATCATATGACCAAAGAATTTAGATGGTCTCTTTCTGATGTTGGCAACCAATTCTCGTTTAGAACGAGAGTCAAACAATATTCAAATTGGTTTCCATTGAAAAGGTGAGAATATGCTCATACGTTTTAAACAAAAATTACTGCTAGTGATGGATAAAGCTTGCCAAAGTGATTTCTGCACTTCTGATGCAACAGCTTCGGCAGCATGCTTTGTTCCAAACGTATTGTTGCTACTCGTTATTGGTGTTGACAAAGCAGTTTGAGAGTTTATTCTGTAGACAGCATGTGATTTCTGCAACACTATCGAGGCTTTATGCTACAGACAGAACAGATCTTCATTCTTAGCCTCAACTGGTAATATTAAGGGCTACTACTCTTGTGCCTCTCTATAGCGCTGTGGAAAAAAACTACTGCTTAGAAAAAGGGAAAGATGCCAACATTTACACGGACAACTAACGACTTACCCCAATAATAGCTGCAGGTTGATATCAGTACGACCAGAAATAATGTAGCGAAGACGACGATGTAGCGCCCTGGTAGCTGCATTTTGTGGTTAAAAATTATCAGATTATGCATTAGTAACTTATGATATAACAAGTGTGTGTGTGTGTGTGTGTGTGTGTGTGTGTGTTTGTATATGTGTGTATGTGTGTGATACAATTAGTAAAAGCATAACATTTCACAAAATCAACGCCTCCTAAAATTTATATATATATATATATAGGAGAGTGGCACACAGCTAATACCACTGAAATATTTTTTGTTTTGTTTTTTAAATTGTTTTTATCTGTGCAGCTAATCGATGTAGGGGCCAACTCCTTTGGGATCTGACTCTTTTGCGCCTCTTGTGCCTCTCTAACCTCTGCCACCCTTCTTTGAAAATTGCCTTCTTAACGATGTATAGTTTTTTTTAGGCATTTATTAATATGTTTCATATTGTTTCGTATTATTTCAAATCAATCATTATTTATGGCCATTAACCACGTAACTGTTATTGTTATGTTTATTATTTAACAACGAAATATGCGCAAGTCCTTTGAAGGACCCCCCACCCCTCCTCTCCTGCCAATGTTTACTTCGTGTCTACATCCCTGGATGGAGAGTTGTATTTTTGGGTATTATTACCACACTGAACCTCCATAACCTCTTTAACTTCTCCAAGAATAGACTTGTACACAGCAAGCTTGGCGTACTCTGCATCTCATCTGTGGAACCAACCTCCACAACCAATCAATAATATCAATAACACGTACAAATACAACTGGAAGCTTTCTTTGAATATTATATCACATACTATTATCATCTGCTAAAACCATATGTGAATGAATAATGTATGCATGGAGTGATGCCAGAAGGGCAGAATGTAAGACGGGCCTGTGTGCCCAGCTCTGAACTTTAAAAAAAAAAGTGTGTTTGTTCGTTCTTTCATTCTTCTGTAGATAATTACTAAACGGCCAATAAATCACTTGAGGTTGCGACACAATTTTTTTCAGCCAAAAATTAAGAAAATGTTCGGACTTTAAATGTATAAGGAAAAAAACAACAACTCGAAAACTGAGGTAATGATGATTGGCAAGAAAAAAAAATATCACGAACGTTCATGTTAATAGTACTACAATCAAACAAGAAAGGAAATTCAAATATTTATGATGCATATTTAAAGAGGAGGCTTACTCGATAAAGAGACAGAAGCCAGAGTACAGAAGGCAAATGATGTCACCTACCAGTTAGCTCCATTGCTTAGACATCCAAATGTCTCCCTTTTAGCAAACCAGCAAATAACCAGTAGTATCTTTTACCCCACTTTAATTTTTCAGTGCGGGGCATAAACAATTAATAGGGCACTAGAACAAACAAACAAAATAACTACATGTGAAATGTGCTGTCTACGCAAGGTCACTAGCAACACAAGACGAGACAGGGTTACGAATACCAGCATTAGAAAGAAAGTCGGAATTATACCATGTGTGGATTATATTGAAAGACAAAGAAGGAAATGGTTCGGCCATCTAGTGCGAATGCAGCCAAACAGCAGAACATCTTGAAAGAAAGCGAGAGAAATACCAAGAAAGACATGGATAAAGGGTGTAGCAAAAACCTGCCAAAAGATGAAGAAATCCAGTATCCAAGCCATCCGAGAAGCACAAGACAAATATAAAAACCACGACATTGGGCTACAACCTGCTATCAGTGAGACGACAAAGCAAAAAGAAGAAGAAATGTCAAAAAAGAAGAAGAAGAAGAAAAAGAAGAAGAAGAAGAAAAAGAAGAAGAAGAAGAAGAAGAAGAAGAAGAAGAAGAAGAAGAAGAAGAAGAAGAAGAAGAAGAAGAAGAAGAAGAAGAAGAAGAAGAAGAAGAAGAAGAAGAAGAAGAAGAAGAAAGAAGAAGAAGAAGAAGAAAGAAGAAGAAGAAGAAGAAGAAGAAGAAGAAGAAGAAGAAGAAGAAGAAGAAGAAGAAGAAGAAGAAGAAGAAGAAGAAGAAGAAGAAGAAGAAGAAGAAGAAGAGAAGAAGAAGAAGAAGAAGAAGAAGAAGAAGAAGAAGAAGAAGAAGAAGAAGAAGAAGAAGAAGAAGAAGAAGAAGAAGAAGAAGAAGATGAAGAAGACGAAGAAGACAAAGAAAAAGACGAAGAAGAAGACGAAGAAGAAGAAGAAGAAGAACAAGAACAAGAAGACGAAGGCGACGAAGAAGATGGAGAAGAAGAAGAAGAAGAAGAAGAAGAAGAAGAAGAAGAAGAAGAAGAAGAAGAAGAAGAAGAAGAAGAAGAAGAAGAAGAAGAAGAAGAAGAAGAAGAAGAAAGAAGAAGAAGAAAGAAGAAGAAGAAAAAGAAGAAGAAGAAGAAGAAGAAGAAGAAGAAGAAGAAGAAGAAGAAGAAGAAGAAGAAGAAGAAGAAGAAGAAGAAGAAGAAGAAGAAGAAGAAGAAGAAGAAGAAGAAGAAGAAGAAGAAGAGAAAGAAGAAGACGAAGAAGACAAAGAAAAAGACGAAGAAAAGAAGAAGAAGAAGAAGAAGAAGAAGAAGAAGAAGAAGAAGAAGAAGAAGAAGAAGAAGAAGAAGAAGAAGAAGAAGAAGAAGAAGAGGAAAAAGAAGAAGAGAAGAAGAAGAGGACACATAGGAGAAAGAGGAAGAAGAAGAGGAAGAGGAAGAAGAAGAAGAAGAAGAAGAAGAAGAAGAGAAGAAGAAGAAGAAGAAGAAGAAGAAGAAGAAGAAGAAGAAGAAGAAGAAGAAGAAGAAGAAGCAGCATCTACAGAGTGGAATACCTTTGAATGAACTCTCCTAGTACATAACATCTCTCACAAAATTCAGGGTAGTGCAACGTAGTTTTTGTATTTCACCAAGCAACCAAACGTCGCATCCAGCGTTGATTTAGACCGGTATAAACTGTAATTTTTAAGCATGAATTAAATTCGGCCTAACCGTCGACGATATCTTTCTAAAGAAACTGTACTCATGCTATGCGCAGAAATAGAAATGACATATGCTATGTGTGTGTATTATGGAGATGCCACTGTCTGTGTAGTTATAATAGGCTGGCTTGAACAGTGATCGTCCATTTGTGACGGTTACATCTTTCTCTTTGATATGATTTTATGGATCGAGAGGACTGGCTGGCCGAACTGTTAGAACGCAGGACTCTAAAGCGGGAGACACAGGTTCCAATCTTTGGAAAGGCTGGTTTTTTTTTTTTTTTTTTCTGTCGTGGGCAAAATTAAATCCTCACCTGCACAGTTTTGGCGACAACACTAGAGATCCAGCCGTCAATCCTGAGGCTTAAAGACCCCCCCCCCCCACCCCCACCCCCTTGCCTACACCGGAAAAGTGTTAAAATAAAGTCAGTAACTGGCAGTTTGTGTGTGTGTAGATATGGGTCGAGAAGTGCACGGGATTCGTCATAATTGGTATGTGCCCTCACCAGGCGGCTTGCGCACATGTCTCGTAACTATAGAGATGGGGTAAAAAAAAGTTGAAAAGAACCGAAGCTTTAATTAATTTATACGAATCACATAAATAGGACTGTGTGCCACTAAAAAGAGGAGTGACTGGCCAAACGGTTAAACGCTGGGTTCCTAAGCAGGAGACCCATCGTTCAAATCCTCGCTAAGGTTGGGGATTTTTGTGTGTCGGTGGTAAAATGAAATAAATCTTCACCTGTACAGTCTTGTCGAGAGCATTAGCCATTCTGCCGTAAATCCTTAGGCTCAAAGACCCCCCCCCCCCCCCCCTATATTGCCTACACAGCAAAAGTGGTATTAATAAAGGCAGTAATTAGCAGTTTTAGCCACTAAGAAATCTTTGGCGGAGAGCCTCAGAATCACCATATCCAATTCTTTAGCGGGGCCTCAAGAGTTGTAACCCAGTATAAAATAGTGCGCTACGACGTGTATGTGTGAGAAGAGTCCAGCACCACGTCTCAAGTCAAAGAACCGACCAGCCATCAACAAATTATGAAGATTATGACTAGGCTGCCTGAGGGACAAATCAATTCGCGTCTAGGCAAATTCAAATCTTTGCTTCTGCCAGACGGTGGCCATTGCATTTGTGATCCATTTGTAGACTGAAAGGATATAATTTCGTCGCGCCAGTTACTAAGTTGAGTGCAAGGCGCGACCCTGTGAGGTGCGGATTTTATTTGGAATGTTTTTTCGACTGCGACCAAAGTGGTTTTGTGAGCTGTAGATTCAGAAAATGACGCGTGGTCAGTCGCCGCAATATTGGTGGTGCCCTTGTGTGATTAAAATTAATCGCGTGTGCAACTGCTGATCTGTTGGTAACTTCTGCTAACGTCGATGATGAACTGCATTTCTAATGTCAAACTGTTTGAGTTAGCACTTCGACCGATGGCTACCGTATACTTTTAATGCGTGTGCATGCTAGTGCATATGCTGAGACAGCGGTCTGTCAATCTTTCCACAAGGGACTGTGATAAACATTCAGTGTGTTTTTCGTTGGCCCAGGAGCAGAGCAACTATGGGGTGACTCGTTTGCAATGAAGCTGAAACTAAGATGACCAAGATTACCAAGAAACTCTATGTGCTCGGAACATAATACCAGTGACAACTACTTGAATGTTGAATGTTGAATTAAGAATCGATATCAGAACACTTGGGACACTCCCATAAGTGCTCAGTCCCCATCTTTAGCAGCAAGCGAAGAGTTCCAATTCCAATGGTACCAGTAACCGTCTTATCGTATGTATCAGAAAGCAATGGCAAACTAAAGGTTGTTGCGTATCCTTTAAGAACCTTGCAGAACCAGCCCCAACAGCACCTGGCTGTTGTGTGGTTTTTTTAAAGACAATTTACGTCCAGTAGTTTGCCACTGCTTTCTGGACGGTCAGCTTTCTTGATACCACTGTCGAAACCAACGCAAGGCGCATTGCCTGCAGCTGGGATCTAAACCGTCATCCCAGCATTACGAAAACGGCAAATTACTGGACCTAAATTGCCTAGAAAAACCACACAACAGCCAGGGGCTGTGTTACTTGTGTTACATCCTCTACTTCTACACCATGTCTGAAAAAAAGGCATATTTACATACACATGTATTGTACACAGAAAGAAAAAATGAAGATGGAATCTGTATGTGGGTGCAACGAAAAGCTGTTCAAATACTACAGCATTGCAAAGCTAATAGGATCAGCAAAAAAAAAAAAAAAAAAAAAAAAAAGAAACCTTACTGACGTGTTGTCATGCGTGCAAACAAGGAACCCATCATGCCTAGCCCTACGTCACAAAGAATAAGTGAAACCAAAACGGCAAATACAGAATGATTTAATATAACCGAGGCCGTGTTTAATATAAGCCCTGGTGGCGATTACATTAGCTTGACGTGACGTTACCACAGCGGGCTAACTATACGAACAAACACAACTATAGGAAGGTAATCGATGTTTTAGAAATAGGTTGACCATAAGTCCCGTTTTCACTCTGAGAGACCAGGTTTTTGTTGTTGTTGTTGTTGTCGGTGTGTCCAGGCCGTTCCCCCCCCCCCCCACCCACCCGCCCCAAACCTTCAAGAAACAGGCCCAAGAATAGAAAAAGCATGTGTGTATATTCACATATAGAAACTAAAGGGGAAAATATATAGATCTGCAGTAGTAGCGAGATCTAAACTACATAAATGAAGCCCCAGTAAAATCAAGGCAAGCAATTAAGCTAGAGAAAAACATTTTAATATTAATTAATGCGTATTACTATACAGTTTATAGATTTATATTAAATAATTTTCTTAAAATGTATTATATCCCTAATGAAAAGTAATATTAATAATAAAACATAATATATATATTTTTAAGGAAAAAGGGGTTGTGGGGGGGGGGGAGGGGGGGGGGGGGGGGGGGGGGAAGGGGCACTTTTTAAAGATATCCCATATCACTTTGTACTTTTATATAGTTTATGAAAAAAAAAAAAAAAAAGAATACTTGCTAGAGATGGCAGCGTTTTGGAGACAATGTTAGTTTTAGAACAACCCACACCACAGGTGCCACCTATTTCATCATTAAAGTATTCCTTAAACTGCATGAATCAATGTGCATTAGAAATTTCTTTTAGGGGTGATATTTGCAGGCTACAAATTTTGTTTCCCGCTCAACTGATACAATGGTTAGTTGCGCATCCTTTACAGGACGTTGCAGAACCAACCCCAACAGCTCCTGGCTGTTGTGTGGTTTTTTTCTAGGCAAATTTACGTCCAGTAGTTTGCCATTGCTTCTGGACGGTCAGCTTTCTTGATACCACTGTCGAAACCAATGCAAGGAGCATACCCCTTAGCTGGGATCGAACCCGGCATCCCGGCATTACGAAGCGTTCGCATCTATTTAGCCACAAAGCCTACTTCAGCTGATATAAGCTTCTGCATAAATGCATACATATGTTACAAAAGTCAATCGAATTATAAACTTTGAACGGTATTTCAAACCTCCACGGTCAAGCAGCTGTATGTTATATTTGGATTTGTAGCCGAGTTAACATCAAATGCCAGTGACCTGTGCATCTGTAGTAATGCCTTGCATGCAGCATACTGAATTTTTTGGTTTTGTTTTGGTTTAGCTTACTAGAGACAAATCCAGCAAAATAATTTAGTGACTCATCTGACACGTCTGGAAATGAATAATTCACAGTCGTTGGAGTTTATGTGGGGGGGGGGGGGCGGGAACTGAACTGCGACTGTATAGCATCAGGTTAGGTGCCAGTTTTGCAATATTCTTTTGCTCACTATAATACCGTTTCTTTAAATAAGAAAAGTTAGTTTATGAAGCTTTATCAGTATCACAGGCATTTAATGTTTCTCCAGGCAATAAAGGATATGTAAATGTCTGGTCTGTGCCCTTCTGTTTGATCCAGTTCCTCCAAATGCATTTTACCAGTGTACAGAATCACACAGATGAAATTTTCTTTTATCAGCAACATCTTGTTCTCGTTATATGTTTGACATGGTTTCAGCAAATCAGTGTAAACTTTGCGATTAACGGTACTATTATCAGCCATTACAGCAACTATTGTGAAGCCACACTCTTGAACAAAGTGGAGCAGTTTTAAACGCAAATCCTGAGATTTTCTTCTGTTCATAGGTTAAATTTCTATTTCTTCCCGATAGCTTCCAGAAACTGAAGAAATTAGGATATCCTAATTTTAGCCATCTTACATCTTAACACAGCAACTGAAGAAACTGTAATTATACTCATGTATCCACTGGAAGTATCATCATTCGAAAATGTACATAGAAAGCAGGGTAACTACAGAGGTTAAAAAAAAAAAAAAGTGCTGTTCCGCTATTCACTTTCACACGTCACACAAAAATGGTCATAAAATCCAAAGTATTTAGATTAACTGTCTCAAATAAAGATGCACAACTGAACGAACACAGAAGGCACGTGAAGTCTTAGAAATGTAAGGTGTTGTTTCTGATCGAGTAAAAAAGAAATTACACAATTTAATGTGTCAACAATCTGTTCGTGTGTCTAACATCTATGAATTTATCATTTTTATATTTTCGTTATTGCAGCACTAATACTTAAAGTTTAGTTTTTCTTCCTGTTTTTTTTTTTTTTTTTTTTTTTTGACATTATTTTTTTTTTATTTGATACATTAAATGAGATTAAACGAACAAGGTGTTAGCTTTGTCATTTTGCAGAAAACAAATTCAGCTCAAAAGTAATTATGTTCAAATCACAGAAAAATGCCGTCCTGAAATAGTTAGAGATAATAACGGGAAAAAAACAGATGTGGGGGGGGGGAGGGGGGGAGGGAGAGGAGGGTATACTCAGAAGCACTGCAGACTGCCTATTTGGAATAAAAAATAAAACCACTCGAGGGGAAACATTTTCAGTGCCCGGGCTTCGGAGCCTCTGTATAGAACGAATCGTGTCGAGAGTTGAGTGCTTTGTGCTTTGCTGGAAATAAGTCAAAGAATCGTCACGGTAAACCAGCATGCCGGAAGGCGGAGCTTTAGCTTATAACTGTGACTTTGTTATGTGCACCATATAAAATAGCTTTGCATTGCACGCCGCAAAGAGCCCTGAAAATGACTCCAGCAGTGTTGTTGCGATCCCTGGAGTCAGACACTGTCCCCACCGGTGACGAAATGGTCTAACGGCGAGCCAATGGGTGACCTGATCGCCGGTGTCTGTTGTCAAGGGTTAAATTAACTAATCACAAACTATGCCGGATTCCCAAAGCAAGCTGGGAAAGGCGGAGGCAGGCATGCTCCGTAGCATCCCTTCAGAGGTCACGGGAAGAATAAGTAGAAGAGAAAGAAGAAGAAGAAGAGGTAATAGCAGTGGCAGCAGCGCTAGTGGCAGCAGTAGTAGCGGCAGCAGCAGTAGTAGTAGAAGAAGTGCTTGTATTTGTAGTTTTAGAAGAAGAAATCTAACAAGAACAACAAAAAGAAATAATAATAGTTAAGAATATTTTTAAATAAAACACTTACCTTCACCTGAGCTTTTCTAAAACACAACATGTTTCATGAAGTACTGATAGTTCAATGCTTTAGTTTCACTAAGCGACTATAAAAGACAAAAATACCAAGCAACTTAACATTGTTTCAGACAGTCTTGCAGCAGCTCAACAATGACTAAGCGCATCTGTTTTTAATTTTAAATTAATTATGAAGCCTCGTTCTGAACAGAGGTGAGAAAGCTTGAGTTGTGTATGTTACAACATTAATGGTAGTTGTAGATGCGGCTTAACGGTTAAATCCTTGGCTCGCCTGTGACAGATCCTGGTTCAATCGTTTGTAATAAATTAAGGATATTTTTTATGTCAAAATAAAGTCCTAACAGAACATTTAAAATAAATATTAGTCGCATATCATTTACAGGAAATTGCAGAGCCAACCCTAACATTTATATTGACTGTTGTGATTTTTTAAATGTAAATTTTACGTTCAGTAGTTTAACAGTACATTGGTGACTTCATTATTCAGATGACTTTAATTAAATCCCAGGTATACGGACAAGGCCCCCCCCCCCTTTTTTTTTCCACAAGAGTACTCTTACAACGCCAAGTGGTAAGTGAAGGCAGTAAGTACAGTTTGCAGCAGGAATGTGAGCGGGTGAGAGAAACTAACGAACACATTGCGTGTGTGTGACGATGAAAAAGCCCCTGCAAACGCGGGTTACAAATCCACGCCTGAACAATTGTCACGCCTTTGTGACCGTTAGGGTGGGTCCGGGGAGGCTGAGATATTACTCTGCGCTAGCGACATCTGCCAGGCAGCACACGTATTCAATAAGAGGTTCTGGATGATGTGGACACAAAGACGTGGTTCTGGCGAGATTTGACGTGTGTAATGTGGCTAGGACACAAATATGGAGGTCTTGGTTCGTCGTCTTTTTCTTTAGATCTATTTCGCCTTTCAGCATCAGGTTTTGATGAGGCATCGGGTGCGAACCTTAGTACATGTTAGTTAAAGGAAGATATTTTCGGCAGTAATGTGATTAAACATGTGGGACTTATCAGCGATGGGGGGGGGGGGGGGGCGGCGGCTAAGTAGTGTCAAGGTATGGTGTCTGCCTCAATTACCGGAGGTTCCTGATTCAAGCCCCTGCGAAGGCTGTTTTTTTTCACATGGACTTCTAGTAGTTTCCCCTGGTCTCTGGGTGAAAAGATAGGACGCCCGTGTGTATTCCTGCGCACATAAAAATTTCATTGGCAGTTAGAAATTGAAAAGAATAGCCTAACTTCAAAATGTAGAGTTACAAAAGAATAGCCTAGCTTCAAAATGTAGAGCTACAAAAGAATAGCCTAACTTCAAAATGTAGAGTTATAAAAGAATAGCCTAACTTCAAAATGTAGAGTTACAAAAGAATAGCCTAACTTCAATATGTAGAGTTACAAAACAATAGCCTAGCTTCAAAATGTAGAGTTAAAAGTCTACCTAAAGTATTTCAGGATCCTCGCCGATGCAACGGAGTTCGTGCCCAGCGCTGAGATTCTTCAGACTCAGGCTTGGGTTTAAATAGAACAGAGAACTTATGAGTTACACCCGTGTGCCATGATGTTGATCTGTCGAATAACCATAATCAGGGATAACACCACTGCATGATTTTTGCCACAACGTCTGGTAGTAGTCTATACAATATTCCCTAATTCTTCTTCTTCTTTCGTTCGCATGAAATAAATTGTCTATATCTGCAAAGCCGTCTCTTGTATGAATTTCACTGTCTTTTGTAATTCACTAAGCGGCCCGTAAAGTTTGACTTCCACAAGTGTCTCTTTTGGCCAAATGTTTTGTCTGAAAGCGTTGAATATGGGACAGTCTTGAAGGATGTGATCTGCTGTTTCAGGTGCCAGTCCACAAGTACACATGGCCGATTGGCCAATCTTAAATTTGTTGTACATGTGGGAGCGAAGTCTATTGTGCCCTGTTCTAAGGCGAAGGATAATAACTTGCTCTGGTCTGTCCATAATATGGTAATCATCTTGTGCCAGTTTCGGTGGCATTCTGATTGATTTGATCATTCTCTTTTTCTGTTGATAAGAGACTGGTATGTCAGGTTGTTCTTCAGTTGCACCTTTCTTAGCTAGTTTATCAGCTTTTTCGTTTCCGGGAACTCCACAGTGGGAAGGTATCCACTGCATTACTAATTTACAGCGGTTGCCTAGTTCGGATAATAGTGTCCGTATGCTTGGTAATTTTCCAGACTGGAGTGACTGAAGTACTGCTTTTGCATCTGTCAGGAATACCACTGGTTGTGAAAAATACCCTGTATTTAGTAGTTTCTCTATCGCTATCTTGATGGCTTGAACTTCTGCATCATAGTTGTGACAGTGCTTTCCCGTTGGTAATTTGGCTGTATCCCTGGTATTATTAGGATACTCATTGTACACTTCCGCACCTCCGTTTCTGACTGCGCTTTCTGCTGACCCATCTGTGTAAACACGGACCCAAAGGTTCTGCGGGTATTCATCATCAAGTAAACTGAGGGTGGCTGTTTTGCGCTGCACACTGTTTTGTTCTTCCTTGTCAAAAACCCCTTTCACTTCAGTCTTGATGTGTATTGGAAACTTATACTCCTCTCTCCAGGGGGTCCGTTCTGGGACAGCATTTAAGGATCTATCAGTTGCAGGTAAATCAGTTGTTTGTCTGCCGAGCCGTTTGGCCTGGTGGATAAAACTACTTCTCTTTAGTCGTCCCAAAGCTAAATTTTTGAATCTTTCATTCATAGGGTGACTGGGCATACTAAGAAGCTTTTCTGCTTGTAAAAGCATCTTGGTGTCTCTGCGTTCACTCGGTGCTTGGGTCATCCCCATTTTCTCCATCACAGCTATAGGTGTTGATTTCATACTGCCTGTGGTAACTCTGAGTGCTTGATTTTGCACTTTGTCTAATTCTTGCAATGTGGTTTTTGATGCCGAACTCCATGCTGTTGATCCGTATTCAAGATGTGGTCGAACACTTTGTTGGTAAACTTTTCTAAGTATTTTCCCGCTAGCACCCCATGTGGTTCCACTTAGTTTTCTCAGAATGGCTACCCTCCTTCTGGCTTTGGTTGCTGCCTTGTTGATGTGTTTTCTCCATGTTAATCTATCATCAAACGTTACGCCGAGGTATGTAGGCTCCTTATCCTCTCTCAGGGGTACTCCATTTGTGTGCATGGCGCCTGATTTTTGTTTAGGAGAAAGGGTAAAGAGAGTGGTGCTGCATTTGCTTATGTTGATGCTGACACACCATTTGTCGGCCCATTTAGCCATTGCATCTATGGCTCTTTGTAGCAGTCTGGTGGCCACTGTCGCATTTTCATTTGTACACCAGAGTACCAGAGTACAAAACAATAGCCTAGCTTCAAAATGTAGAGTTAAAAGTCTACCTAAAGTATTTCAGGATCCTCGCCGATGCAACGGAGTTCGTGCCCAGCGCTGAGATTCTTCAGACTCAGGCTTGGGTTTGAATAGAACAGAGAACTTATGAGTTACACCCGTGTGCCATGATGTTGATCTGTCGAATAAACATAATCAGGGATAACACCACTGCATGATTTTTGCGACAACGTCTGGTAGTAGTCTATACAATATTCCCTAATGTTGTAGAAAAGCAATGCTGCTGTTCTTGTCATGTCTCGATGCTGCTAAGACAAGGAAAATAATGGCGAAGATTGAACACAAGCCGGTGTTTGGAAATGCACACTCACAAGACATAGAACGTAACATTGAAAACACATGACACGCCGCAAGGAGCGCGTGTAGCTCGACCGATCGTCAGAAAAAAATCCCCGGCGCAAGCCTAATTAACACCCCTAAAATATTGGACTGTACCGGATGCTGTGGAATGCCCTATGTTTGTAGCAAATTACAAACAATATACCTCTAGAGTTTAGGGAAGAAAGGTAGAAATATAGATTGAATTAAAGAACTCACTTGAAAGGGAAATAAAGAGTGAAGTTAAAGAATGGGGGAAAAAACGGGGCAATGAGCCAGCTGCATGGGATGATACTGGATCCGTCGGCTTGGTGTGAGCTGTTTGTGTGCATAAAACGGTTTGGGGATAAAAGGTAGAAGCAGGAGGAAGAAAAGAGGATTGGGGGGGGGGGGGTGAGGAAGAAATTAGACAAAGAAGGAGGAGCAGCAGAAAAAGAAGAAGAAGAAAGGAGAAGACGAAAATAACTTTTTCATATGCTTTTGCAGTGATCACCAAATTCAACTTCAGATCTATAATCCTTGTAAAACGCCATAGTTAGTTATTCGTACTAATATGGTTATGCTTTCTCCCATACATAAATATTCTTCTTCTTTTGCATTCCGAGCCCTTGGGGTTCATTGCTGCAGATGTCACACACCTTCATTCATCTCGCTAGTTGGCTATCTCTTTCCAGTTTGTGACACCAAAGGTTTACTGGTCTGTCTGGACATTATTTCTCCATCGTCTTCTTGGTCTGCCTCGTGGTCTAAGACCATTTATTTCCATGTGTACAGATTTTACTTCTCTGTCATCTGACATTCTCTCAATATGCCCCAACCATTTCAGTCTACTAGGTGTCATAATGTCATTTATTAGTGGTGATTTAAACATATTGTGAATTTCATTGTTGCTTCTCTCTCCATTTACCGCTGTTTGCATCTTTAATGGGTCCAAAGATTCGTTTTAAGACGGTTTTCGAAAACATCTAATAAGGCTTCTTAGTTGCTCTGCTCCTGTGCCAACGAAAAACACACAAAATGTTAATCACAGTTCAAATGAAATCCACAGCTCACAGTGTCACGCCATGCACTCAACTCAGAAGCTGGGCAACGAAACGATATCCTTCCAGTCTACAAATGGAGGACACATGCAACGGCCACCGTCTGGCAAAGGCAAAAAAAAAAAAAATTGCACGGCTAAAAACGTGGTCTTGCCTAGCGTCCATTTTGACCTGAAGCCTTATGTGAGGGTTATTAAACGGTCACCCCAGCAGTACCCTCACTATTAGCTAGGAAAGGACTTAGGACATTACATCCACCAGCAAGAGTCACCCCTACAACGACGTGACTGCCTTCGGTAACGACTGTTTACCCCACAGCCTTGCAGTTCTTTGGCACGAAGGAGACACCTTGGAACTTGGTTTCGGAGTGCCGACTCCCTGCAAGTCTGACTGTCACGAAGAGGTCACAGAACCCATAAACAGCACATGGTACATAATATGTAAATAAGCTAAACAAATGATTAACTCGTGGTTATTCAGAGAAAAAAAAAAACAGATGGGCATAATTTGTTTCGGTCCAGACAGATAAAATATCGGATATAATCCAGCTGGTAGATGGCACTAGGTAATAAGTTATTTAATTTATAATGATGTAGCAATGGCAGGACATTAGGAGAATTGGAACAGAGCACTATTTTGTATGTACTTCAGATTTTTCGCGAAAAGTCATGGGTTTAAATCTTGGCGAGTCTCAAGTTGCCAGGGTTCGATGGGCGGGTGGCAAGGTCAGAGCACGAGGTATAAAAGTCATTCGACTTGCCATGACACGCATAATTATTTCCACTTGCCGTAAATTTTACGTTGGTCTCCCCATTTACGCATCGCTACACACTAACTCGCTTTTGATTGGACGACCTACTGACCACCTCACCTCTAAGAGTCGATCCGACTCTTACACACGGTCACAGTGATATGTCTCACTCGTCCTAATACCGCGCCCTGATACAGAGCTTTTAACACTTCTAAAACATAAAGATACTGCTTCTAACACCCCCCCCCCCCTCCCTTTCCCCAAGAGTGACAAAAGTATAAATAACCCTACTTGCTCACACTCTCTAAATTCAAGCTTTAATTCTTGAAAACTATGCTGATCCAGATGTCGTTATTTACAGTTGTGGATCCCTAGTTTAACACATATTAAGTGCATGGTTCTGGTTCGAGGAAAGGTTTTGGGAGGTTTTGAAAAACAGATTAGCCTCATGGCAAACGGGTATTAACCCATAAGTGCTCCGTTCTTCGTCTAACTCAAATCTGAGCCCAAAGAAGCTCGGCACAGCGCACAGACTCTGTAGCACCGCCGAGGATCCTGAAATACTTTGGGTAGATTATTAACTCTAAATTTTTGCGAAGGCAGCAGTGCTTTTCCCCCGACTGCAGGTAGTCTGACCATGGAGGTGATGGCGGTAACAAAAACAGTGTTGTAGCTAGAGACACAGCATTTTCTCCTTGCATGTTTTCTTAGTGATTTCATGAGCATGCTTGAGAAGATATAGTCAGGATATGTTTGAAGACAATGGTTAGAGTTACTGATGAAATCGAATCTGGCAGGAATCAGTTTGATTTTTGTACCAGGGCACTCTGTGGTAAGAAGTAATGAACGAGAGGACTGGCTTGCTGGCTGGGCCAGGGTAGGTACAAGACAACAAATGGACCGTTCCGATACTCTCAATGCTCTCAATGAGGTAGGACAAGTCAATGATTTACAAGATGACGCTGAGTTGTGAACATTCGAAAGACTGCAAGAACTTCAGGTCAAAAGAAGTGTTGCCAGACACGAACACTAAACAGGCAGCCAAAGAAGAATAGTAAACCAACACAGAACTGGTGTTATCAGTCGCCACAGGCTGAAGGAGATATACTGAAAATGGAATCTGAACGCTTATGGACTTGTCCGATGTGCAATGTGTTAATTTGTCGAATAACTAACTTTCTTCGACTATGTTTGTTGCTTAGTAACTTTTATGAACGATGCATTATAGTTCGTTGTTGAAAAACTCCAAGCACATTAGCACTGCAATTCATCATGAGGTGAAGGTGAGAACAAACTTTCCATCACAATGTTGTCACAGTTCACACAATAATGCACAGCGATAGTTAGAAACGAAAGAAGAAAAAGCTTAAAAGCACAAACAGAGCACAAACACGAACTCAGGATGTCTTTAATTGATTTAGCAGAAGAAAAAGCTGTGACAAGCTGTGACAAATCAATGATATCGTTTATTAATCGTTGTAGGAATAATGCATATTATTCACGTCTATCGAGGCTGTTGTCACGCACTGCAATGGGAGTTTTACCTATCTCCCCCTCCCCTACGTCTTTCTTTTTCTTTTTTTCTTTCTTAGCTGTCTTTCGACATTCAGCACTTCTTACGTAGATATTCCATTCATGCCGTGAATAATAAATAACAAACTATAAACTCCTAATAAAAAATAATGTGGTTTATGAATTTACTCGAGAGGGATTCATTTTTGTGTGCTTCACTATACGTTGATTGAACCCTGTAGTTATGCACCTGAGATAGGCGAAATGTAACAGGCAATAAATTGTGCTATGTATTGTATGAGGGAGTCGCCGTGGCGTACATACATACATACATACATACATACATACATACATACATACATACATACATACATACATACATACATACATACATACATACATACATACATACATACATACATACATACATACATACATACATACATACATACATACATACATACATACAACATACATACATACATACAGACATACAGACATACATACATACATACATACATACATACATACACTACATACATACATCATACATACAGACATACATACATACATACATACATACATACATACATACAGACATACATACTACATACATACATACATACAGACATACATACATACATACATACAGACATACATACATACATACATACATACATACATACATACATACATACATACATACATACATACATACATACATACATACATAACATACATACATACATACATACATACATACATACATACATACATACTACATACATACATACATTAACATACATACATACATACATACATACATACATACATACATACATACAGACAGACATACATATACATACATACATACATACATACATACTACATACATAATACATACAGACATACATACATACATACATACTCATACATACAGACATACATACATACATACATACATACATACATACATACATACATACATACATACATACATACATACATACATACATACATACATACATACAGACATACATACATTACATACATACATACATACATACATACATACATACATACATACATACATACATACATACATACATACATACATACATACATACATACATACAGACATACATACATACATACAGACATACATACATACATACATACATACATACATACATACATACACCTACATACATACATACATACATACATACATACATACATACATACATACATACATACATACATACATACCTCATACATACATACATACAGACATACATACATACATACATACATACATACATACATCACATACATACATACATACATACATACATACATACATACATACATACATACATACATACATACATACATACATACATACATACATACATACATACATACATACATACATACATACATACATACATACATACATACATACATACATACATACATACATACATACATCATACATACATACATACATACAACATACATACATACACATACATACATACATACATACATACATACATACATACATACATACATACATACATACATTACATACATACATACATACATACAATACATACATACATACATACATACATACATACATACATACATACATACATACATACATACATACATACATACATACATACATACATACATACATACACATACATACATACATACATACATACATACATACATACATACATACATACATACATACATACATACATACATACATACATACATACATACATACATACATACATACATACATACATACATACATACATACATACATACATACATACATACATACATACATACATACATACATACATACATACATACATACATACATACATACATACATACATACATACATACATACATACATACATACATACATACATACATACATACATACATACATACATACATACATACATAACATACATACATACATACATACATACATACATACATACATACACATACATACATACATACATACATACATACATACATACATACATACATACATACATACATACATACATACATACATACATACATACATACATACATACATACATACATACATACATACATACATACATACATACATACATACATACATACATACATACATACATACATAACATACATACATACATACATACATACATACATACATACATACATACATACATACATACATCAGACATACATACATACATACATACATACATACATACATACATACATCATACATACATACATACATACATACACATACATACATACATACATACATACATACATACATACATCATACATACATACATACATACATACATACATACATACATACATACATACATACATACATACATACATACATAACATACATACATACATACATACATACATACATACATACATACATACATACATACATACATACACATTACATACATACATACATACATACATACATACATACATACATACATACATACAATACATACATACATACATACATACATACATACATACATACATACATACATACATACATACATACATACAATACATACACACATACATACATACATACATACATACATACATACATACATACATACATACATACATACATACATACATACATACATACATACATACATACATACATACATACATACATACATACATACATACATACATACATACATACATACATACATACATACACACATAATACAGACAGACAGACAGACAGACAGACAGACAGACAGACAGACAGACAGACAGACAGACAGACAGACAGACAGACAGACAGACAGACAGACAGACAGACAGACAGACAGACAGACAGACAGACAGACAGACAGACAGACAGACAGACAGACAGACAGACAGACAGACAGACAGACAGACAGACAGACAGACAGACAGACAGACAGACAGACAGACGTTCGTAAGTACGTACATACATAAACACACACTTAAGCATATACGCATTCACACACCAATTGTATGCCTACATGCCACACATTTCTGTTTATATCTTACATACACCTTATATTATTATTTTCATCAGAATAATAGTCTATTTTATTTTCTGCATTAATGTTGCATTTAATCACTAGTAAGCATAAACAGTCAAAGCGTGCGGTTACACGTGCAGGAACTTGTTATATTTAACAACTCTTCTGTAAGGCACATGTACAAAACGTAATCGTTTGTTAGAGGTTTACGCTCAAATTTAGCTTTTCTAAAGTTAACCTATTGCTAAGTATACAACATGTGTTTTCAAAATTACAGTTTACCATGTACGTCGTAATTTCTCATCATTAATATCGTTGTCTTCGTCATTATCTTTACCGTTATACAATTTAAGTTGTGTATAGATCTACTTTTCCAGAAAGCAATGGCAAACTACTGGAAGTAAATTTGCCTAGAAAAACCACACAACGACCAGGGGCTGTTTGTGTTGGTTCTGCAACGTCCTGTAAATGATACGCAACTAACCATAGATCTACTCAGATTTCCTGACAACTATCATTACAGCAATCATTACAGCAATTCAGACAGGGGGAGCCGTCGTAGTGTAGCAGCTAGACACTCACTTGTGGATAGGAAGGCTGTTGATTCAGGTTCTGACAGAGCCGGACTGATTCTTAAAAAAATTATCTTGGCTCTCAGGTCGACCCAGCCTCAAATGGGTCCCAGGCACAATCCTGGGAAATAAACTCGATCGGCGGGATGTTGATCACATCACCATCACGTTGGTCTATAAAATTGAGCTCTAGCCCTATATGCCCAATACACGTATAAAGGCGTGGAAAAGAGTAATTCTTTCACTTTAATTGTTGCAGATACATGGGTGCTCCGATCTCCTACTTAAAAAATTCACAATAGTGACTGGACTGATAACGTCTATACGTGTCTTAGGCGCATTCGGTTATCAAACTGCTTGTTTTCTTTGCGGAAACAAAAATAGTTCTGCTCAACCAGCATTACCGAAAGGGAAACTTTAGCTTGTTTTTCTCACTAGGTTACGTGCGCCATATATAATGTCTTAGCTTTGTTCGCAACCAAGTAGCTCTGAAGTAACTTTTGCCTCTTGATGCGATCAAAGGAGACAGAGCCACATTTTTGTCCTAATCGGCGAAGAAGTCGTCTACCGGCCAGCCAATGGGCGACCCGATCTCCGTTGTTATTAATATGTCCACCAATGGTGTAGATTTAGACAGTAGACAAGACAGCGAGCGTCACGAAAATACACTGCTTTCTTATCCTTACGTCCTTTTTAGGACGTAATTTTTTGTTATTTGAAGCCCCACTCTGGCTTTTGCCAGGGGCCGCAATATAGGCAGGCCATAAATATGGCCAATTGTCTGAACGCGGTTTCTGGGTCCTCTCCACGGTGATCCTCATCCACATGGTGGCACTTTGTGTCATCGGGTGTTTATCGCTTGTGTGATGTCCTGGTGGGGTAGAAATTCATTCATTCATTCACGACAATACACTAACTCAGCTCCCATTTGTAGTTACAGGATACGCTGACTCTTGCTAGCGCAGGGTATTGTATTTGTTACGTCCCTTCTTTAAAGCCGAAACTTGTGTGGCAACTGCAAGTAATACCATAAAAAAGTCCCTTTACCCCTCAGCTGGCGTATCAGATATAGGTAGGTGATATGATTTACCTAACGCCGACCCCCTTTACTTCCCTTGACTTTACCTGATACCCATGTAAGGCTAGGCCGACCATGAAGTCAGGGTTCTGGGAGCCGGCTCTATGCAGATTTGAACCTCCGCAATCGAGCATTTAGCAGCTACACCAAGGAAGCTCCTAAGCGAAGACATACGGTTGTCTCAAAATACAATTTCTACATATTTCAACAACGTTAAGTTTGCCTTTAATGTAGACATTGTTCATTGCTCACTCTTTAATGTTCAGCTCATAAAAGTAACGAAGATTTCATTAGAATGGTAGGAACAAAACTTTCAATTTGATTTACACCCCAAAACTCCCCCCCCCCCCCAAACCCCCCCCCCCCAAATAGAATAAACCCAGCGTCCCCGGTTGCGAGAGCATACAAGATGGAAATGAATATATCTGGACCCAAAGGAAGACATGAAGAACCTGGGTGGATTGTGTTAACAACTTCTTGAAACTCGACAATACGCCATGCAGCAAGATAACGAGCTCGTACTATTCCACAACCGGATCATTAGCCGTGCCTGAGACGCGTAACTGCATTACACAGAGAAAGACAAATAGATAGACAGTTTCTCAGAATATAAAAGGACGGCTTAAGCATTTTTGTCATTACCTTGTGACGCTCTGGCTATCAGTGCGAAGATCAGGCCTGGGCCATCTATGGTCGAGAGAGACATCATCAATGCCATACGAGACTAAACGCTGTGAGGGTGTCAGGTTCATTGACAATTATTTTTCATTGAATAGGCTGCATACCCTGGGTGTGCCAAGTCGAGCAGTGAGACGGGAAAGTTACGCGGGAGCCACTCGTCGTTACATCAACCAGAAAAGAATGGGAGTTGTTAGCCTAAAAACACCTGAAGACATACTCAGGAGGTCGGAGCGCTTATGATCATGTCCAGTGTGCGATAAAGAAGATTTTTGAATTAACTTTAGTAGCGTCGCTCCGGCTGACGTCAGACTGAAAAACAAAAGAGGACGCGAAAGACCTAAAACTGGATGTGGACGGTAAAAGGCGAAAGCAAAGGATACATTTTCCATATCTACAGGCTCTTTGGCTAGACCTATATTTTATAGATCAATCGTCACTTGGGAGCCATGTGATCACCACCGGTCAGGTGGCTTTAACTTCCCAGGACTTTACCTCGCACCCTTTTAATCCAGGATCGAGATGGGAGCTAGTTTAATTTTTTTGTTTTAATGTTGGGCTCTGTTGGAATTAGAACCCGCGACCTTCGTATCCGTAGGTGAGCGTATCCACTCCAGATTTTTTTTTAAAGAGGAGGAAAAAAAAGAGGGGGGGGGGGAATAAACGTAAAATAACATGGGGGGGGGGGGGAATGGCTTGTACAATTCAACAATAAAAATCAATTATAGATGCTGTAGGTGTTAAAACGATAGGGGCGTTTGGTTTTCCCGCTTTTTTTTAATGCTTTCTGTTTTTCTATTCTTCTGTTTATTTGCGTCTTTTTGCTTATGCGTCGCACAGAGGAATTATTTGTAGTTTCCTTCTTTTGCTAGTTGCGTAGCGTGTGATACAATTTCATATTATATTTCTGCAATGTCTCTTTTAATCAACGCCTTTCCTTGTAGCCAGCTGATCAAATGTACTAGGCTCTAGGTGCTGGCTGATTTTGTTTTATTCTGACCAGATGACCAAACCATTTGATTCTTTCATGTGTTCTGATGTTCTGCTCATCTATTTATAACTATTACATATTTATTATAAATACAGTACACACACACACACACACACACACACATAATATATATATATATATATATATATATATATATATATATATATATGTGTGTGTGTGTGTGTGTATGTACTGTATTTATAATAAATATGTAATAGTTATACATATATATATATGGATATATATATTATATATATATATATATATATATATATATATATATATATATATATATATATGTGTGTGTGTGTGTGTTTGTGTTATCTACTTCATATTTGTTTTAAAAATAACAACATCATTATGATATTTGAGATCCTCCCATAATCTAATTTTTGTTATAATTCAGCTGTTTCTCTGCCGCATCTTTGCAGACGTAGCCTAAACAGAAATAAATAATATCGAATCTGTAGAGACCGAACTGTCCGTTGTTGCACCTGTAGTCCACTATGTCCACTTGCTGGCGGTCGATGTATTCCGGAGAGTACATGGCCCCAATCACTTGCTGGTCAGTACTGGACATCCTTTTGTCTAATAACTCGTTGGCCATCATGATATATGACCGGGCAAACTTCATCATTACCTGAAAGAACAGACAGAACCAGTTAAGCATTGATCCTTCTGGATTAGCCTAGTAATTTTATGATAAGATAAAAAGAGAGCATAGTGATACGCCAATTGTGAAGTTCATTAACATAAACTGACCTGACTCAAATCTCAAATGAAATGCAGTCGGATTGAGTTTGATCAAAAACGGGAGCTAGTAAAATACGATAAGATAAATCAGTTCTCAGGATTCATTGCTCTATCTGTCCATCTATCCACCCATACCCAGTAGTATATATATATATATATATATATATATATATATATATATATATATATATATATATATATATATATTTATATGTTCATCTATTGATTCATGCGTGCACGCAGATGCGCATATGCTCATATGTTAGCATAAACAAACATATTTAGTTAGTTGTAAATCCTTACGGGACGTTGCAGGAACAACTCTAGCATTTTTTAACTGTTGTGGTTTTTCTACGCATATTATACGTTTAGTAAATTGCCTTTGCTTTCTAAACGGCCAGCTCTCGGTACCACTGTCAAAACCTAAGCAAAACAAGCCCTCCGGATTTGGGATCGAACGCGGCACCTTGGCATTACAAAGCGAGTCGCAACGCCTAAGCGACAGGCGCTGAGATAAACAGACATACATCCAAATAAAATTACCCAAACTCTCACAGGAACGCACACATGACTAGATACACATATACCCAGAAAAAGGTTAAGAAACTCCATTCTCTTGGATTCTATCCGTTATGCAGTCGCTGTAAAATCGTGATAAATGTCTTTGAGAAACCGTATTTTGCCATAATATTGACTTTTCTAGGGCTGGTGTTTTCCCATATATTTAGAGTAGAGGAAGTGGTCCTGCTGGCGCTAAAGAGCCACATAATGCCTTAAGTGCATGGTGGAAATTCTTTGGGTGAAGTCTGTCGCAAAAACTGTGAATGTCATCGGCTTGTATAGTTAATTGTGGCACCCTCATCAGACATTGTTTACGTAACCCCATTATCCACATGTTGTAGAAATCGACTTCTGATCATTTAGATGAACTGTGTCAATGAGATGTTTCTCAGCCAACGAATCTTGTATTTCCTAATTGCACTGGAACATACACAAACATACATATATACATATTAACATACCTATACACATACAAACATAAATACAATTAATACATAAATACATACATACAAACTTACATACTTTACTTTACTTAGTCGCTCCTCTTCTACCTTGGGGTGTAGTGGTTTGCCAGAGAGATCGCCAGACGTCTCTATCAGCAGTTTTCTTTCTGGCTTTGTTCCATTCCAGTCCTCTGTCAGTTAGGGACTGTCAGATGTTGTCTTCCCAGCGCACCCTGCGTTGTCCTGAAGGTCTGGTTCCCTGGTTCTTAGCCTCCCATGCCTGCCATGGTGGCCGATTTCTCCTATTCTGCATACATGTCCAAACCATCGTAACTGTGACTGATCCACTCGGGTTTGTAAGGACTGGGTATCAAGATCTTGACGTATTGTCTGATTGCGGACTTTGTCCCTTCTTGTCACTTGGACCACCTTTCTCAGATATCTCATTTCCGAGGCCTGCAGCTGGCTTCTGTGAGCTGTTGTCATTTCCCATGACTCACACCCATAGGTCAGGACTGGTACATAGGTAGAGCGGTAAACAGCCATTTTCGTCCTCTTGCCAATTTCTCTTTTGCTAAGAAACCCTCGGTTTATGGCCTGGAAGAGTCTCCCAGCAGCTGCTTTTCGTGTAGCCAGCTCAGTTTTAATGCCTCCATTTCAGTCTAATACAACTCCAAGGTTTTTGAACTGGTTAACCTGCTCCAATGCATACTGTCCCATCATGATCTGGTGTTTCTTCTCCTCTCTTGAGATCACCATGGTTTTAGTTTTGGAGATACTGATGGTCATCCCTCTCTTTTCAAGCTCTTCCTTCCAGACAAGTAAGTTGGACTGAAGGTGTGCCTCTGATTTAGCTATCAGGGCTACATCATCTGTAAATGCCAGCTTGGTCTCATCTTCCAGTACCCTACAGAGTACTTCTTTGTCTTCTCCTTACATGTCTTGATGACATCACCCATCATAAGAATGAAGTTGTAAGGTGAGAGAATATCACCTTGTCTAACACCGCTGGTGGTCTTAAATTCTTCTGACTTTTGGTCTGCTGTTCTTACATAATTTCTTCAGCTTTTGTAGAAACTCTGTATTGCACTGATCAGGGTTTCTGGAATGTTTTTTTCCCGCCAAGCAGCCCCAGAGCTTATTCCAGGGTACTTTGTCAAATGCCTTTTCCAGATCCAAAAAACATAGGTGCATTTCACTCTTATATTCAAGAGTTTTTTCACTCTTCTGTCTCTGTGTGAAGATAAGGTCTTGAGTACTTCGGTTTGCTCTGAAGCCACATTGGGCCTCGTCCAGCTGTGGCTCTACCAGACTTCTAAGTCTCTGCTCAAGAATTCTAGAGTAACTTTTACCAGGAACGCTGATGAGGGATATGCCTCTGTGGTTCTCACATTGTCTGTTATCACCTTTTTTAAATATAGGTATAATGATGGCAATTTCCCAATCTTTTGGTATTTTTTTTACTACACCAGGCTGCCTGCAGAACCTTCAGTAGAAGGCGCTCACATGCGACACCCATATATTTGACCATCTCTGGTACAAACTTACATACACACATAAAACTTACTCACACACACACACACACACGCACGTACGCACAGACAGACAGACAGACAGACAGACCTCCCTCCCTCCCCCCTCCCTCCCTCCATCCATCCATCCATCCATCCATCCATCCATCCATCCATCCATCCATCCATCCATCCATCCATCCATCCATCCATCCATCCATCCATCCATCCATCCATCCATCCATCCATCCATCCATCCATCCATCCATCCATCCATCCATCCATCCATCCATCCATCCATCCATCCATCCATCCATCCATCCATCCATCCATCCATCCATCCATCCATCCATACATACATACATACATACATACATACATACATACATACATACATACATACATACATACATACATACATACATACATACATACATACATACATACATACATACATACATACATACATACATACATACATACATACATACATACATACATACATACATACATACATACATACATACATACATACATACATACATACATACATACATACATACATACATACATACATACATACATACATACATATATACATACATACATACATAACTCCTGCAATATTTTGGTTCCGACATTGATAGTGAAATTATGACGGTTGAGAACTTAGCTTTTGTTGACCATTCTCGTCGCCGTTTCTCCTCCAGTTTCGATGTTGCAAGATTGTTTAGTGCTCCTATCGGCACTATGAGCTGTGGTCATTGGTTATTAACTGAGTTCCAGATTCGTACATAATAACAATGATGGGTGCTGTATTTTTCTTCGTTGTGTTTCTGGGACAAGGCGTGTGCTATAACTGCTATTTATTTGCTGGCCGTGGCTGCAACTTGGCTGAGGACGTTTGGAGAATGGTCAGGAATAGTTTTAATCTTCTCATCGTCCAACTATTCGTCGAATGAAGTTGATTTTCAGCGAGACTCTTGACCTCGCAGTGTGTTAAAGGCGGCATGCACCTTATGGTTGGCCGGATCATATGTTTTGCTTACTGAGGACACTTTGTATGGCTACGACATTCACTTGAAGTATCCAAAGTATCTGACTCAGTTAGTGACTAGAATCACTGGCATAGGCGGTTGAGCAACTATGGGCCAAGCTCGTTTGCTGTAATGCCGGAACCGTAATGAATAATGACAAACGACTATACATACATACATAAACATACATGCATGTGGAAGAAGAAATCGCATAGAGAAAGTTCCAAAGGTATACCATATAGCCTATGTGAGGAGAGGGACAAAGAAATGTAGACAAATATGGCGACTTATCTCACTGGTCGTCGTATTAGAAAAGATAAACACGAAAAAAAAAATCTTAAGATAATTCAGATATCCTAATATACACCCAACGATCATTTAAACAAAAAGAGACACATATAGTTACAAACTATATAAAGCATTAATAAAAATGACAATAAATAAATTAAATAAATTAATCAAAACCATGTTTCCTGTAGTCAGTTTAAATGATGCCAGCGCAAAGGGAACAGTGTCAGGCATATGTCGCTGTATCTTGTCAGGTTTGTTACTACATAAATATGTTAACATATAATGGGGAGAACTAATTAATTAATTCCACTGAAACACAAAAACGTTCTCTTTATATATTGTTCGTCCAAACCCCAGACGGTTACGATAGTCATGTGACTTCAAATTTATAATGACTTAAAAAAAAAGGAAACAATTTCGCCCTTGTGTAAACAAAAGAAGTTTATAAATTATAAGTTATCCGGGTAGATCAGATGGCAATCTTGAACTATAGACGATTAGTAGTACCATGTTTGTATCGAGCGTGACTATTTATGTTTCCATAGATTTAATTCAGTGTTTGTGCTTCTTTTCGTCGGCGTCTGTGGCTTAGGCGTTGCGAACGCGCTTCGTAATGCCGAGGTGCCGGGTTGGATCCCAGCTGGGGGCCTTGCATCTTGCGTTGGTTTCGACAGTGATATCGAGAAGCCGACCTCCAGAAGGCAAATGCAAACTGTTGGACGTAAACTTACCTGGAAATGCCACAACAGCCTTAAAATGCTGGTGTTGCTTCTGTAACGTCCTGTATGATACACAGCTAATGAACTATGCTCCTTTTTATGATGATGTAACGCACCTGACGAGATACACCCAAATACGTCTGGCGATATATTTTGTAATTAATTTTTTTTTCTGATCGTATTAGTTAAACAAATTTCATTATCAGAAACCAAAACACGTGTCAAGGGAAAATACAAGGGAGTGTGGAGAGTACTAACCAGCACTAAACATCTACAAGAAGCCATCAGCAGACTCAACAAAAAGCAACATACAACAATTGTCCGTCTACGAACCACACTTAAGAACCACATGCATTAAACAAAAACAAAACAAGAAGACTGTATAATATCCACAGTGTGCCTGTTAGACAAGATCACAAACATATAAGCACATTCTATAGACCTGCCCATTTTAACTACAACTTCGAAAAGAAACCTGGCCTCAAGAGCAAAATGTACAGAGCAAGCATTGGGGAACCATGTAGGTTCAGCAGCTGACGAGCGATTTCACAGAGGCAACCCACCTGACGATCTGACCTGTGCATACGAAATCTAACGTAAAGAAAGAGAAGAAACGCGATATTATCGGCCAATGTCTTCTAGCATGACCATAAGGAGACTGGTGACTAAAACAGAAATGGATAGACGGTTGTGGACTGCATGACGACTAACATTGTACTGTGTAGACCAGGGCTATTGAATTAGGTTTGCTCGCGGGCCAAAATTTTGAAGATGGAGATCGTCGCAGGACAGTGGTCTGAGCCCACACTATAATTAACGACATTTTCAATGCGTAGATTATAAGTAAGAAGAAACTCCACAGAGGGCATGTACAGCATGAAACTACCAATCATCAGTAGAAGTAATCTCTCGACGACAGATGTTTCGGACCACGAGCTTCTAGACATTTTCAGAGAGTGGGCCCACATGAGTTCATAATGCTCAGGGTTGGTTTCTCCTGCTGCACGTATTACCGGATTTATCGGACAGGGAAAAGACGAATTGGTGACTTTGCGAAAGGTACTGTGAGATATGAAGTCGCTGCGGTAGCATAATTAAAGCAGTCTACTTACCTGGACGACCAAGTGGCAAGCTTACGTTTGGTTTACCGGACACATGTTGGACTTTGTTGGCAGGTGGCAGAGGGACACTGGCAGACAATTTGGACACGATGGACTTTAAGGGATAAGACATTTGTTTTCCACTAGACACCCGGACCAGCTCACTGAGGCCCCTCCCCCACGACGTTCCGTTGTGTCCAGAGCCAGCCCGAGGACCTCTCAGCAACCTCGCCAAGTTGTTTTAGTGTTCGTTTGTGTTTATTTCCTCGTAAGCCTAGTTGTTTAATCACACTGTAGAGTGAAGTGGAAACGAGACCTCTTGCGCCTACCTCGACGGCGAAGATTCTTACTGAGCACGCTTCGTCTCTCCTCAGACCAGCCGCTTAGTCACCGTATTTCTCGAGCTTATACATGTGGCTTTCGTCCATTCGCGACTCATGCGGCACGGTCAGCTCAGTCATGATGAGGAGCTGACGTTTCTCCGCAGAGTTGAAAACTATGTCAGGTCGCAGGCCAGTCTTCCGGATTAACTCAGGGTCAACCGCCAGTAACCAGTCCCTCGCAGTCTAGCATCGATGGAGCGTATGCGACTTTGTTGAATTTACCTTTATTAATCTGCCCAGATTACGACGGTAAGACTGATCCTCGCATTGGCCCTCCTCCTAGCTTGGTCCACAACGGCTGCTAACTCTTTCAGCACCTTGTTGTGGCGCCAAGCATACCTGCCTTGGCCTAGGGCTTTTCTGCAAGCGGACAGAACGTGCTCGAGCGTCTGTTTAGCTCTGCATAGCGAGCATGTCGGGTCGTTAGTCGCAATCCACTTTACCATGTTGACACCGGACGGTAATACATCGTAGACAGATCGAACGATGAAGCTCAGTCGTAGCGGGGCTATTCGCCAGATCTCACCCCATGTGAGTACTCCTGGCAAGTCGCTCTCCAGGCTGATCCACTGACCTTGCTGCGACTGTTGGGCTGCTTTCTGTACCCTAACCTCGTTTTCGTTGTCCCTGATCTGCTGTATAACCATGTCTCGGCGCTCTTTGGCTGTGGCTTTGGACCAACAACTGACATTCCCGTGTTCTAGGCCTCGACGGTCGGTTTGAGTGTAACCCATGACTAAATACAGTCGAAAACTATTACGCCTAGGACCTTGTCTATATAAATGAATTAATCGAGTAACAGAATGTGTATTGAACGGCACTCATAGAAAGAAGAAGTAAGAAAGAAGAACACAATAGACAACATAAAAATCGAAAGCTATAGTTACCGTGCCGGGAATCGAACCTGTCACCTCCAGACGGCGTCTGCGCCTCGCCATGAATACAAGTGCACTAAGAACATGGTCAACTAGGGACCCCCGAAAAAGGTGTCTTATTGGCCATGTCTATCGTACAGCTTGAAATCCACGACTATGGAATACGGACAGAATTCATTTCAACCCATTGAAATGGCACCATAGGTTACATAAATTTATATTAACGAAGCAAATGTCGAATAACAATCACAGCAACAATTTACGAACACAGTAGACCTTAATGCTTTGTTTAGAATACACAAAGATTTAAGAAAGGTATTTGATTGGTAGGTTCTGGTGTGTATACGTCTTTCCTATAAATAAACAGAGAGGGAACCTTTGAGGCCGTTAAATATTATGAATTAATCGAGTAACAGAAAGTGTATTGATCGGCACTCATAGAAAGAAGTAAAAAGATAGAAGAAGATTTATCTATATAAATAAAGCAGTGTTGTAAACCATTATAATGTAAAGTGTACTACAATCTTCTGTAATGATTAATTAATACTCACTTTTAAATCTTCTTCTTCTTCGTATTCACCGGCTGTAAACTCCAGCAGAAGATTCTGGTTGTACGTCTACTTCTGGACTCTAGTCCTGTTCCAGAAACTGAGTGTTGCGTACACATCCGTTTTACACGTCTGACTCATTTGCATGCAGACTGTGGCTTCCTTGGCTCTTAGGCAGATGTACTCCGACTTGGAATGAAGCTCCCATTTAGTCGACTCTTGCGACATTCTTTTGGGTAGGCTGTGGGTCTATTCTTTTTACCCTACATTAGGCCCCGGAACCCACACGGGGATTAGCTACACGTATTTCCAACTATACTGTAGACTATATCAGAAGGAAAATGTGTAAATAGACGACTTACTTCTTTGGTCGCCAACACGAAGGCTCCACTAACCCAGACCCGGTTATCCCTGATGTAATTCCATGCGCTCAGATTTAACAGTTCTGTCATGGGTGTCACCATGGACATACCAACAGTGCTGGCGTTGAAGTTATCGGGAACGTCCAGGCTGAAGCGGTCGTCTTTTGGGCGACGTTTGGGCTCTAGAAGGTTTCTGGCAGTAACAAGTGTTCAGTGTTATATAAAGGGTTTTTGGTCCAAGCAAGTAATTAGTCTGATATACTAGGTTTCTTGTCCTAGGAATTGTTCAGTGTTAAATACAAGGTGTTTGGTCCTAGTAAGTGCTCAGTGTTATATACCCACTGTTATATAGAAGGCTTCTGGTCCTAGAAAGTGTTTAGTGTTATAAAGAAGATTTCTGGCCACAACAAGTGTTCAGTTTTATATAGAAGATTTTTGGTCCTATCAAGTTTTCAGTGTTGTATAGAAGGTTTCTGGTCCTAGCAGGTGTTCAGTGTTATAATCACACGTTAGCTGCTTGTGATTGAAGTGTACCTGGATGCCGAATTAAAGGAAGGAGGGCAAAGAGATATATACTGATTGAAGAAAAAAGGAATATGGAAAAAGATAATAATACAAGGAAATAGAAAGAAAGAAAGAAACATCACAAAAAGAGATAACATATAATAACGTAGCGAGGATGACGAAAATTTGCTCGCGTTAAAAAAAGAAAAGTTCGAAGATGAAAGTAAATAGTAAAACAATTGAAATAAGAAACATAGTCGAAACACGGAAAGATAAAAGGTATACTATTAGAGAGGCGAGAAAGGAGGATAGGGAGGTAAACAGGAAGAAAACTCGCTAGGAAAAAAAATGAACACATGAAAATCCAATTGAAAAAAACCAAGGAAAATTTAAAATGCAGACTTGACAAATTAAAAACTTGACAAGAAATAGGCAAATGGAAGACAAAAGACACACATAATGTGATCACAGGGCTGAGTGATGCAACTGAGACAAGAACATAGGCATGAGACAAGGTCTTCAGATACCTGAACAAGCCTATATCCAACCATGCCATGTGCTCGGTGTGTACAAGGCCTCTCTGGACTGCCATTTGAAGGACGTCATATTTGGCATTCATGGCGCACGAATACTCAGCGACAACTGTGTTTGGCCAATGTTTTGGGTACGATGAGTTCTTGTATATAGTCCTGATTTTCTCCACTTTGTTGAAAGCTGGTATTTCTTTTCTCTGGAGTTTTATTAAAACAGTTCTATCTGCTGAGAGTAGTGACCTAATTTGTCTGAGGAATCGAATGGTAATTACGTTTGTTGAATAAAAAGAAAAATACCCCCGCCCTCCCCATTCTCCTCTTTATTCTTATTCTTCTTTTTTTCTTCATCTTCTTTTTCTTCTTCTTCTTTCTTCTTCTTCTTCTTCTTCTTCTTCTTCTTCTTCTTCTTCTTCTTCTTCTTCCTCTTCTTCTTCTTCTTCTTCTTCTTCTTCTTCTTCTTCTTCTTCTTCTTCTTCTTTCTTCTTCTTCTTCTTCTTCTTCTTCTTTCTTCTTCTTCTTCTTCTTCTTCTTCTTCTTCTTCTTCTTCTTCTTCTTCTTCTTCTTCTTCTTCTTCTTCTTCTTCTTCTTCTTCTTCTTCTTCTTCTTCTTCTTCTTCTTCTTCTTCTTCTTCTTCTTCTTCTTCTTCTTCTTCTTCTGCTTCTTCTTCTTCTTCTTCTTTTTCTTCTTCTTTTTCTTCTTCTTCTTCTTCTTCTTCTTTCTTCTTCTTCTTCTTCTTCTTCTTCTTCTTCTTCTTCTTCTTCTTCTTCTTCTTCTTCTTCTTCTTCTCTTCTTCTTCTTCTTCTTCTTCTTCTTCTTCTTCTTCTTCTTCTTCTTCTTCTTCTTCTTCTTCTTCTTCTTCTTCTTCTTCTTCTTCTTCTTCTTCTTCTTCTTCTTCTTTTCTGCCGCTTCTGCTGCTGCTGTTGTTGTTTTCGTTGTTGCTGGTCTGCGACTTCCTACACTTTGTCACATCCTTCCATGTATGTACGAAAAGAAATTGTGGCAATGGACCATTTTCTGTACACAGATACAAGTAAAGGCCAAATAACATTTAATATTTGATTGAACAGAACATTTATTGGTGTGCTCAGTCTGATGAAAAGATGACTTGTCAGTTCAAAGTTCAAAACGTTTCTAAGCATAAACAAACCTGAGAATCAGATCATCTGGTGGGTGTGGGTGGGGTGGGGGGGGGGGGGGGGGAGCGGCAACAAAATTCATTTTTTCATCTCTTTTGTAAACAAATGAACACAAAAAAAAAAAAAAAAAAAAAACAACAACATCAAAAAAAAGACAACACTCGGACTCCACACAGGGCATATCAGACCGGATTATCATTTGTTTAACAAAATGAACAGGAGAAACTAACAGTGACATGGTAAAACCAAATAGTAACTTAACCCACCAAGAGACTAGGACATTAATTCAATCTAATATCCAAGAAAGGTGGCTAGATACATACATCCAAGTCTCTTCTCAAGACTCCTCTCTAGAGATGGACAATGTATTATATTCAGACTAAGGATAGGGCATAACAGACTGCGTCAACACATATTTAAACATTTTGGTGTAAGAAACACGGAAACTTGCCCTGCAACTTGTACCCGAAAATAAGCATATGATCCAACACTGTCATCTGTTTTTTTTAACAGCAGAGATGCAACCTAGCATGTTCCATCTATAACGAAGACATAACTGTATGGCACACGAGAAGATATAGATTACACGATAGCTTTCATAAAGGATCAAAAAAGAAAAAGAAGACTAATGAATATAGATGATGTATTAGGCAAATAGCGTCCGTGGCTAAGGCGTTGCGAGTCCGACTCGTAATCCAAAGTACCGCAATCGAAACACTCTGCGGGATGCGTGGATTTTTATCGTGATATGGGACGTCGCAGGTCGACCCAGCCTCAAATGGGTACCAGGATGGCTGTCCTGGGCAAGTAAAGACAGCCGGCGTAATGCTGACCACATTACCCACCGAATGCCGATTGGTGTGTAAAAATATGGGTGCTCTTCCCATATGCTCGATGCGCCTAAAGGCTTGAACAGGGATCTTTATTTACTTTTTACTATTAGGCAAATGATGGCTACACCTGTGTTACACAAGTATCCAGCCAGTACAGAGCCGGGGAAGGTATGGTAGCATTTTCTGAAGACACATTCAACGGAAACGCCAACAAGTTCACATTCGTTCTAATTTGTAAAAAAATTTAAGACTGACGTTTGAATCTGAACGAAGAAGTAGAAAATAGCCGAACATTTACCTACTTATAACAAGAGTAGTGTATGCTTTACTCCTAATGCCACGTAGTGTGATCACTCCTAAGATTTCAAGAATCGCATTCTAAATGTCAAACCATCAAAACAAATTCACCGTAACCTGTTTAGCGTTGAAAAAAAAAAAAGAAATTTATAATCGGAGAAACCGGGGTTACACTACACAGGTGTAGTCTGCAGTCATGTGCAGGTAAGGAGTTGTAGCCCCAAAAGCACGCGGGAAAGTCCTTCACTTAAAATCATTTGTTCATTGTGCTCCGACAGTAGTTATTTTAACGTATACAGTTTATCAGAATGTAATGATGCTAGTTGGAGAATTCCTGGACAGACTACAGACAGGCGACAGGAGACCTCACCATCTGACTGAATAGCCAGTTTACAATATCTTGGCTAAAGTGTGTTTTACCCGACCTGTTGGGACGTTTAGTGTGTGTAGTCACTGTGTGTCTATTCTATCCAGGCAGTTTAGGTTTGAGGTTTGAACAACGGATCAACATCATGGCACACAGGTAGTAATCCATAAGTGATCTATTCTTTTTCTGAATCTGAAGAAGCTCACCGCAGTACACGGGCTTTGTAGCACCGGCGAGGATCCTGAAATGCTTTGGGTAGATTTTGAACTCCATATTATGCCCGGGAAGCGCCGTTAGGCTACTCTTTTCCTTTTCCAAACGCCAAGGGATTGTCTGCGAGCGCAACAATACACAAGGGCATCCGAACTCACTACCCAGAGGCCAGGGCAAATTTCTCGAAGTCCACGTGAAGAAATCCCACTCCTTACTGGGGGCTTGAACCCGCTTACGAGGCGGACACCATGCCTCGAGACCATGCAGCCCCTAGACAGTTGAAATCTCAGAAATTGCAGTGTTATTTCTGACTGGCAGGGGAAGCATTGCAGCTAGTTTTCTGTTTTACTTATTCTTTGTGTTGTTGCTAAGTATAACAATACCGATTTAACACTACCCTGAAATGATCGAAGGTCGCTGCTAGTGTTAACTTCCTGAAAATTCACTTTACCTGAATGTCTCCAGGTCTTCATCGTTGTCGAAAAAGGCAATCACTCTGTTGGTCAGCCAACTCCAGGTTGTCATCCATCTCTTGTAAGTCTGAGGTGTGAATTGTGTTGTATGTTTCTGAAATCCTCCGATATTTAAGTACATAGTTACTATTGTGATGCCAGCATTCACAGGTGTTCGAATACTTTCGTCGCTATTCTGCATGTCTGCATCAAATGTATGTTAATAAAGAGAGGTACATTTTAAAATGAAAAAAAAAAAAAAAAAAAAAAAGATTACTAATATTAAAGTGATATCAATGACTACAAAATGCAATGTTTGCAACTAACAATATCTCATCATCATGTAGCAGGTCCTTTGCAGAACGTCGCTCTCATCACAGTCTGCCTGTAAGAAACTCGGTCTCTTGCCAGTTCTCCCGCCTCATGAACTTTCACACTCAAGGAGTCACTTATATCCTGTACCCATCGTCGTGTCGGTCGGCCTCTGCCCGTCCTTCCTGGTACCATGCCTTCTGCTATAATTTTTTTCCAATCCGTCGTGGCGCTCGATATGACCAAAATATTTCAGCTTTCGAGAAAGGATGCTGTTTATTAGCCAATCTTCCTTGATGTTCAGATCTTTTAAGATGTCAATATTTCTCATGATTTTCTGCTATTAAAAGACATTGTAATGACAGCCTTGCGTTAAGAAAAGACCTTCACAATTTGTACTCTCAGACTATTTACATTTTCCCCCCTTTTCTCTATTCCGTACCTGATTTGTCCCCACCATGCAACGAACCATGCACCCTGTTCCAACAAATCTACCTTTGTATCTTTCATGCTTTGCTTGCACACACGTCCATGTCACAGTAGAGTCGACCGCGACTTTTACCTCACGGTAACTCACAGTACAGAAATTCATTACTGACTCTGAGTTTTCGAAGACAAAACAACGAGAACGACTGTTATAATACTGCTCTTCCTGTGTGTGCATGCGTGTATCTGTATATATGTGTATGGAGTCTATGTGTATTTGTGTGTAAGTATATATTTGTATGTATATATGTGAATGTGTGTATGAATTATGTGGGTGTTTTTTCCCCTTGAAATTAACAATATTCATATTATCAGATGAATATAACATTCTTTATTGATAAAATTTGACAAAGAAGATGAGAAATATTGACATCTTAAAAGATCTGAACATCAAGGAAGATTGGCTAATAAACAGCATCTTTTCTCAAAAACTGAAATATTTTGGTCATATCAAACGCCACGACAGATTGGAAAAAAATTATAGCAAAAGGCATGGTACCAGGTATGAGGGGCGGGGGCCGACCGACACGAAGATGGGCACAGGATATAATTGACTCTTTGACTGCAAAATGGCACGAGGCGGGAGAACTAGCGAGAGGCCGAGTTTTTTTCAGGCAGACTGTGATGAGAGCGACGTTCTGCAAAGGACCTGCTACAAGATGATGATGACTGATAAAATACAACTACTGTGTGAAAGACGTGTGTTTGAAAGGGCCGAGCGTAAGACTGGTCTGCGTGCCTAATTTGTGACACTTTGAAAAAAAAGTTCGTTTGTTCGTTTGTTCCAGTTCCTCTATGTCTGTAATCTTATCTTGCCACTTGATGTTGAGTATTCCTCTTCGATATCTATGTAAAAACTGTTTCTCGTGATACTGAAAATATCGACCACGTCTCACTACCATAAAGAAGAGAGTTAAAAACACAGCCTGACCGACAAGGGCTTTTGTTTTAACCGTTGGCTTTTTACTTAAACAGATGTATTTACACAGACAATAAACAACCTACCGCAAAAATACTTCCTGGCTGGCAATATTACGATGACCAACAATGTAACGGCAATGACGAAAAAGCGTCCTAGTGGTCGCATCTTGTTGTGGTTGTAAACTAACAGATGGGGACACTCTTTTAGTTACTGGAGATTTTACAATATTTAAAGTCTTATAATATAGATAACATATATAATATTTAACAATATAATTCTTTGCACAATTAGAACAATGTAACGAATGTAAGTCTTTATCTGCTTAGGTTATATAGTTAGGTAGGTGAGAAGGTATGTAGATAGAAAGATAGTTGAGTTGAGCTGAATCCTAGAATTGACATCACAGCACTTGGGACATTTCCATGCATGCTCCGTCCTCATCTTCAGCAGCCAGGGCAGAGTTCCAATACTGATGGTACCGGTCACAATCTGGTTAAAAGTCAGTCTTGCCTTTCCTCTGAGTGTAGTGAGCCGGCCAGACCCTCTGGTTACACACAGGTGCCTCATTCTCTCCAGGCCATAATATTCTTCTTTCCCTACTGATTC
>CAJHNH020001101.1:705484-722488 GCA_905116865.2 Candidula unifasciata
CGTCAGTGTATGCAACCAGATTGTCTGATCGAATCTGGTCTATGTATTCTTCTGTTATTGTTTTGGCTTCAAATGTTTCAGTATTCTTATTAATAATTTTCATCAGACTCATGTCTGTCCTGGGCAGCTCTAGTCTTCATGGAGGGATTTGAGGGACAAACCTAACGCTTGCCTCTAGAGTCCTTGCTAAGTCCTCATCATCGTTAATTTCTAGTGCAACGTCCCAGGCTGCTGGTCTCTGTATATCTCTGACCGGTCTGTCACCTAGGTGGGTAATGTTATGATAAAAAGCGTCTGAAGCTGGGTGTCTGGCATCGTTGACCGCTTTCATCCAATAGCTATAAGTTAGTTGCTTCCTTCTGAGGTTAAGCGGTGTGCTGCCTAGTGCTACCTCCATGGCCTTTCTCGATGTCCCTTTGCCAGCGCCCATGATGGAAGTCAGAGCTTGGCACTGAATCCTATCAAGTTTGCATTTGCTGTTCTCTGATGCTGATTCATATACTACGCTTCCGTATTCCGTTTTGCCCCTAACAAAAGCTTTATAAAATTGTATTAGGGTGTCCTGGTGTGCTCCCCATCCGTTTCCTTTAATCATTCTCAGCATATTATTGTACTTTGTACACTTTACTACGAGCTCATAGGTGTGCTTAGCCCAGGTCATTTTCTCACCCAGAATCATTCCTAGAAATTTCTTCGAACGTGTCCGCTGAACTGTTCTACCATTAATTTGGAGTCTCGTTTCGTCTGGGTCATAATTAAGCTGACTTTTAAAGTTGACTATCATGCTTACTGTTTTGTCGACGTGGAGTTTAAATCCCCATTTTCCCATCCAATGTGCTACTTCGTCTAGACTTTTCTGTAGTCTTTTCTTAGCGCAGGGGATCTGCTTATGGCTGTGGTAGATTGCACAATCGTCCGCAAATTGAGTTAGTCCTGTGTCCTTGTTCGTGATGGCATCATCAAGGTCGTTTACTAATATACTGAACAGGGTAGGGGATATTACAGCACCTTGAGGGATTCCATTCATCTGATCATAAGTTTGTGATCTTTCGTTATTAACTAGTACTGAAAATGTTCTATCTTGTAGAAAGCTTCGGATATACATATAGGTTCTTCCGGTGAATCCTAGTTTAGCTGCTTTGAACAAGGCTGCCGGCCGATAGCACTGGTCGTATGCCTGTTCCAGATCCAGGAACACTGCCATTGTCTTACCTCCTGTTTTAAATGCCATTTTAAACATGGTCCTCTAATTTTATAATTTTATCGAGGGTGCATCTGTTAGATCTGAACCCTGCCTGAGTTTTGCTAAACAGGTTATTTTTCTCCATGTGGAATGTTATTCTTTTATTGACGATTGTTTCTAATATTTTCCCGAGGTGGGATGTTAAAATATTGGTCTATAAGAGTCTACTTTTTGAGGGTCCTTATTAGCCTTTTTAATAGGTATGATAGTTGCTTCCTTCCATCTTCTTGGAATCTCTCCCTCTTTCCAGAGCTCATTGTAGAAATCAGTAATCTGTTTAATGGTTTTTTCTGGTAGCATTTTCATTATAGTATAGTTTAGAATATCGGCCCCAGCTGCCGTGTTAGATTGTGAAATTGTCGTTCCCTCAGTAGGACACAATTTTTTCGTTATTTTGAAGCCCCACACTGGCTCTTGCCGGGCGCCCTAATATAACCTAACCTTTGAACGGGGTTTCCGGGCCCTCTTCATTAGTGATCCTCATCCGCATTAAGGCACTTTGTATCACCAGGTGTTTATCGCTCAGTGTGATGTCCTGGTGGGGTAAAAAAATTTTTTACTTACATCTGTTGGCATCACCTATGAAAGCCGTGTTCGTTCCTAGCAACTCGAAGATGGAATTTATCTGCTGCTACATTACACGTGGAGCCTCCATTTGTTCCCCAGTTTTGTATGATCCATATTTATTTATATCTTTTCCCATTTCGGATCTTCGTTGTAATACCTAAGCGCAGTCCAGCTTCCTGACATCTCTTTTCCAAACCGGTTGTGTTTGTTCTTTGCTTTAAACATATGAAGTATGGTAACATTGATGGACTGATTGATTGGCAACTTTCAGTCTTTCCAGACGATAATGTTATATTACGCTATGGCAAGGCATGAGACTCACAGCCCATGGCGATAGCAAATGTGACTAGCAAAGACCCGCCCGTGTCAAGAAAAGTCTTCCAGAATGATAGCACGCGATTTCCGGACCACTTTTGTCAACATTTGTGTTTAATCTTTCTTTTCAGACGCTCAGCTCTAATCCTGTCTGCAATCATTTCTTCCTTCACTCACATTTTCTAACTGATATTTCCTTTCCACACAACACGGTCCATGGCATTTTGTTCCCATGACTCCACCTCTATACATGTATCTTTCGTGCACACATCTTTATACCGTAGTAGAGGTCAGCCTCGACATCTTCTTCCTGTCTTTAATTCACCATAAACAATGTCATTTAGGACTCAGCCATCCTCCATTGAGTAATGGTAACATTCCTAGCCAAATAATCGAGAACTAATGTAATTAAAGATAGAGCAGCTGGCACATTATAGAGCAGCTAATATTACAGCTCGAAAAAGTATGATCAGCTTTCATAGCACTACGGAATTTGTGGAGGTCAAAAGAAATTAGAAGTAATACTAAAGGTAAAATGTTTAATTATAATGTCAAATCAGTATTACTGTACGGAGCAAAAATATAGAGAACAACTAAAGCAATTATTAATAAGCTACAAATATTCATTAACGGGGCCTGTGTCATAAAGAGGGTATTTAAGGGTAAGACAGGATCCCGTGACAGCAGACACCCCTCTGGACATATACTTGCCCACATCTTGAACACCTCTATATCTTCTTTTTTTCTTCTTTTGTCGAAATCTGCTTGTGCCGCTAGGCGTCGCAGTCTATCAGATGATCGGCAACCGAGCCAGGGCGCGCTCAGTCGAATCATATGCCGTGATGTTATGAAGTCTCAAGTTGTCCGTGACTCCTTCAATCCATCTTCTTCTTGGTCTTCCCCTGCCTCTTGGTGTTTAGATTTTCATGTTGTATGCTCTTGATGCTGGCATCGTTGGTACTATTGGAACCATACTAATCGTTAAATTTATTGAGAAGCAAAGAATGAAATGGTTTGGTCACCTAATGAGAATGGAACCTCTATGTAAATGAGCTAATTTCAAATCTTCGACTTTCTTCCATAGGTAAAAAGTCAATTTTTTCTACTTATGTGTCGAGATGTCGGAATAAGTTTCCAGTTCGTTTTTAAATCTATTTGGATAAGTTATGTTATGAATTCACTCACAAGTGATTGATTTTTATGAGTAGGGAAGCCTTTTCTCAGGGCCGAACTGCTTCTTAATTGCGTGGAGAGAATCTTTCACGCTTCTAACATTGGGGGAACTATCATATGGTATTCCTTACGTCCTTCTTAGGACGTAATTTTTTGTTATTTGAAGCCCCGCTCTGGCTTTTGCCAGGGGCCGCAATACAGGCAGGCCATCAATAGCGACAGCACTAGCCATGTGTCCGTAAATCCTGAGGCTCATCCCCCCTCCCCCGCCCCTCACCCCCATATTGCCTACACCGCAAAAGTGGTAAAATAAAGCCAGTAATTAACAAGTATTATTTTTTTTGGTTTGCGGATTAGGTTTGAGAATGGCATGAGATTCATCCTAACTGGCATGTGCCCCATCAGGCGGCATAAGCGCACATGTCTTACCTGGCTGAGATCTCGGTCCTTGTTATTTGATTCAGTTCCACTGATTATAATATTTCACCATGTCATCACTTCAGGTTGTCTAGAAACGTTTCGCTTGATCTGCTTTTGTCTTTTCTACAGTTTATTTTTCCAGTTATCACAATATTCACTCACTGCTTCTTTTCTCACCACAGAGTTGATGAGCATTGACAATCTTTCTTATATACTACAAGCACACACACACACGCACGCACACACATAAGCAACGCATAGCTACTAAAAGGAAAATACATACTCACAAATTTGACATTTTGCATTTTTGTAATGCAATAATTGAAATTTTTATAATTTCACACAAGAATACCTTAATGTATCCCTGATTTTCAGGGTACAGACCTGATATGGCAGAAAACCGATGCTGATAAAGGAAAAACCCTTCTTGCGCGCAACTTGGAGCAAACTGACCAAAAAGACGAAGCTGCAAGAATAGGGGTTTGGATGAAACTGTCAATGCTGTGCGAGAACACTGTGCTAGGCACTGATTTTACAATCACTGCAGATACCCTAAGAACTTACCTCAAGAAATCGTGCAGCACTGCTCCAGGCCTTGACGGCATCCGATACGACATGCTGATGATGTCGAATGCTGATTTGAAAAGCGTGGCAAAGTAATTCAATATCAGCATCCAGAGTGGCCAGATACAAGAGGATTGGCTCCATAGTTATTTGTTCCCACTACCAAAGCCGAAAAAAAGACCACTCAAAGATCTGCGGCTACAGAATCATCTCGATGCACAATACTGTTGGCAAACTTTTGGAAAAAATTGTCGCACCAAGATTGACCACCTACTTGAAACTACTTGATAAGTTCCCATCAACACTTGGAGGGTACAGGTTGAATAAAGAGACATGGTTCAATGCTGCAGTTTTCGCCTATGATGTGTACGAGGGATTTCGGATTAAAGAAGAGACATGTGCGGCAGTGTTGGACTTGAAAGATGCCTACAAAAAAGTACCATATAATTATTTAATGCAGTTACTGCTTAAACTAGAAGTTAATCCTATTCTGATCTGCTGGATTGCTGCGGTCCTGTTCCAGAGAAAGATTGTACTAAGATGTGGTAGCTGGTCCTCAAAACCGCAAACGATATGTCCAGGCTTGCCACAGGGATCACCGCTATCACCAGTCTTATTCAACGTTTATACGGTGATGATCACTGAGCAGCAGTTGAATGGGAAGGGAAGGACTTTGTCATTTGCTGATGACATTTTGATTTATCGACGAGGGCGTGACAGACAGGAGATCGCCAGCACAATGCACAAAGAACTCGATCGAATTGCCGCCTGGTGTGATGATTCCACTGCCTATGTCAATCCTTCGAAGGCATCAGTGTCATGGTTCTCTTTGAACAATCACATTGTCAAGTCGGACTTACCTGAAGTGAATCGGGGTCAGGTTCGATCGCAGCTTGTCATTCAGGGAACACGTTGACCATGTGATAACAAAAGCACGCAAAGGTCTATCTGCAATGAGGATTATGGCTGCTTCCAATATCGAGCAAAGACTACTAATACTTCTTTTCTGCGGTCTGGTCCTTTCCTCCATTGAATACGCTCTGGCCATCCTCACTGTCAGTGCTACCCAGATTGAACGACTCGAAAAGGTGCAAAATGAAGCCATGCGCATTATTTTGGGATGTACAAGAGACACATCCTATGGAGCAATGAGGTATCTACTTGACTTTCCAACAATGAACCAAAGGATCCGGATGTGAAGGGCTCGGGCATACCTTAAAATATGTGCTGATAAGAAACACCCACTGTGTCAAGCGCTTTTTAGTGAAAAGGGCGACAGACTGAAGAGGGGAAAATCGTGGCTAGGTCGGGCAGAAGATGTTATTAGGCAAGTATGCAGCCTAACAGACAACATACCTGGTGCAGAATAGATACCTGTGCGTCAGGCTTTGTGTGTGTGTGTGTGTGTGTGTGTGTGTGTGTACATTTTCCTGTATTGTCACACTCAACATGCGATGTAGAGAAGAGAATCCTGTTGCTGTTAATGCAGAGGTCAACGCTCTCATCGATGAAAATTCAGACGAAGCAGATGCACTAATCTATACAGACGGATCCGTTATACGCCAAAGAAGAGGCGCATGGGCATTCACAGCACGCTCAGCGGGCAGAACAGTCAAAGAAGTCAACAGCGCCTTCTCCATGACAACCAGCAGTATGACGATGGAGGTGATGGCAGTGACGCAAGCGTTTGCCTGGCTTGAATCACAAAAATACACCTACGTATGTATACTCAGTGATTCAATGAGTATGATCCGGAGGGTTCAGGCAGGATCAGTGCGAAGACAATGGCTTGAATCATTACAGAAGTCCACTGTGCGTGGAGTCACCTTTATTTTTGTTCCGGGACACCGCAGGCGTCGATGGAAATGAAAGAGCTGACAAGTTGGCTGGATCCGCTATCAATACCGACGGTCAGCCTATGGATCATGCTGATATTATCAATGCCCTCAGAGAAATGGGAAGGATAGAGGACTTTGGTGGCAGTGAATCCACATCACTTGCCAGAATGGCAGACTTGGGAATTAAGATCGGCACAGCAAAAAACGAGACGCACACCAGACACGCCAGAAGACTTGTTAATCAACATAGAACTGGTACTATTAGCCATCGGACGTTATGTTTCATACTGAGGGGAGGATCTGAGCACCTATGGACATGTCCGGAATGCAATGATGATAACCCAACTAACTAACTAACTAACTAACTAACTAACTAACTAACTAACTAACTAACTAACTAACTAACTAACTAACTAACTAACTAACTAACTAACTAACTAACTAACTAACTAACTAACTAACTAACTAACTAACTAACTAACTAACTAACTAAGCTGTTAGAATGCACTAATTTCGATGATTAAAGTAATGAACTGAAAGAGCACTTCACCGAGAACAACAAGAGAATGACTGCATGTTAAAAACTTCACAGAAGTTCAAAAGATGCTAAAACTGGATAAGATACCTCATTCCTGAAAAGAAAACCACAACCAGACAAGCTAGAAAAACCACCCACAAAATGTACCAGCTGTCCTCTCAGACCCATGATGCTACCAGATGTACCACAAGACCCAGGGATCTTTCTCTCTCATCTTAGCAAGCTCTCTCTCCTCTCTACTCTTCAAATACCACGACATCGCTATGCCAATAAAATCAACAAAAACCCTGAAACCCTACTGACGTGTTGGCATGACTGCAGAAAAGGAACCTACCACGCCTAGCCCTACGCCACAAAGAATAAGTGAAGCCAAAACCGCAAATACAGAATGACTTAAATGTAACCGAGGTAGAAGAAGAAGAAGAAGAAGAAAAAAAGAAGAAGAAGAAGAAGAAGAAGAAGAAGAAGAAGAAGGAGAAGAAGAAGAAGAAGAAGAAGAAGAAGAAGAAGAAGAAGAAGAAGAAGAAGAAGAAGAAGAAGAAGAAGAAGAAGAAGAAGAAGAAGAAGAAGAAAGAAGAAAAAAAAAAAGAAGAAGAAGAAGAAGAAGAGGAAGAAGAAAAAAAAAGAAGAAGAAGAAGAAGAAGAAGAAGAAGAAGAAGAAGAAGAAGAAGAAGAAAAGGAAAAAGAAGAAAAAGAAAAAGAAGACGGAGATGATGCAATACCACGACATCGCTAAGCCAATAGAATCAGCAAAAACCCAGAACCCGTGTTGGCATGCCTGCAGAAAAGGAATCTACTACGCCTAGCACTCGGCCACAAAGAATAAGTGAAGCCAAAACCGCAAATACAGAATGACTTAAATGTAACCGAGGTAGAAGAAGAAGAAGAAGAAGAAGAAGAAGAAGAAGAAGAAGAAGAAGAAGAAGAAGAAGAAGAAGAAGAAGAAGAAGAAGAAGAAGAAGAAGAAGAAGAAGAAGAAGAAGAAGAAGAAGAAGAAGTATAAGACGAAGAAGAAGACGGAGAAGAAGAAGAAGCAGAAGAAGAAGAAGAAGAAGAAGAAGAAGAAGAAGAAGAAGAAGAAGAAGAAGAAGAAGAAGAAGAAGAAGAAGAAGAAGAAGAAGAAGAAGAAGAAGAAGAAGAAGAAGAAGAAGAAGAAGCAGAAGAAGAAGAAGAAGAAGAAGAAAAAGAAGAAGAAGAAGAAAAAGAAGAAGAAGAAGAAGAAGAAGAAGAAGAAGAAGAAGAAGAAGAAGAAGAAGAAGAAGAAGAAGAAGAAGAAGAAGAAGAAGAAGAAGAAGAAGAAAAAGAAAAAGAAGAAGAAGAAGAAGAAGAAAAAGAAGAAGAGGAGGAGGCAATAGAAGCAGCAGCAGTGGTAGCAGCAGCTGCAGTAGTAGCAGTAATAGTAGTAATAGCAGCATTAGCAGCCTCAGTAGTAGTTATAGTAGTGGTAGTAGTAGTAGTAGCAGCAGTAGTAGTAGTAGTCGTAGTAGCAGTAGTAGCAGCAGCAGTAATAGTACGGGCAGTAGTAATAGTGGTAGTAGTAGAAGTGGTAGAAGCAGTTGTAGTGTCAGTAGTAGTAGAAGTAAAATAACAAGAACAACAACAAGAAATAATTAATTATAAAAATTTTTAAACAAAATACCTAATAAACAATATCCTGTCTTGGAAGCTGAAATATTTCGGTCATATCAAGCGCCACGATTGGAAAAAATTATAGCAGAAAGTATGGTGACGGGAAGGAGGGGCAGGGACCGACCGACACGAAGATGGGCACAGGATATAAGTGACTCCTTGAGTATGAAAATAAAAGTACATGAGGCAGGAGAACTGGCGAGAGACCAAGTTTCTTTCAGGCAGACTGTGAGGAGAGCGACGTTCTGCAAAGTCCCTTCTACGTGATGATGATGACATAACTTTACCTGAGCATTTCTAAAGCAAAACATGTTTCATGAAGTTCTTATAGTTCAATGCTTCAGTTCCACTGAGACTTTAATAAAAAAATGCCAAGCAACTTTAGATTGCTTCAGACAGTCTCGCTGCAGCTCGATTATGACCAAGCTCATCTGCGTTTAGTACATGCTTTTGATTGTACAATAATTATGAAGCCCCATTCTGAAAAGGTGTGATACAACATTAATGGTAGTAGTACTTGCGGCTGACTGAATGGTTAAATCCCAGGCTCATATGTGAGAGATCCTGGTTCGAATCTTAGAAATTATGGATATTTTTGTCTCAAGTAAAAGTCCTAACAGAACATTAACACACAGAATTTAGTTGTGTATCCTTTACAAGACGTTGCAGAAAATTACCTTTAGTAGTTTAACAGTACATTGGTGAATGCATTATCCAGATGACCTTAAATCCTTAGATTTACGTACCCCCTCTCCTCTCCCTATAGTCCTACAGAGCCAAGTGGTAAATGCCGGCAGTAAGTTTGCAACAAAAATGTAAGCGGATGTGAGAACCAATACAAATTGTGTTTGAAGATGTAAAAGTCAATGCAAACACGGGCTACATTATCCACGACTGAACAGTTGACACGCCTTTGTTACAGACAGGGTTGGAGACCCAAATATTACACTGCTTTAGCCAAATCTTCCTGGCAGCTCACCTATTCATCAAGAGGTTCTGTATGATTTGGACACAAAGACCAGGCACTGGAAAGGGTTAGTGTGTGTAATGTTGCTAGGATACAAATAAGAAGGTCTTTGTTCGCCTTCTTCTTCTATAGATCTGTTCAACCTTTCAGCGTTAGGTTTTGAAGAGGCATGGGGTACTAACCTTAGTACGTGCTAGGTAAATGCTGTTTTTTTCGGGCAGTACTGTGGATAATCACGTGGGAGTAATCAGCGGAGGGGGGGGGGGGGGACTTTTAGTAATTTCCCCTGGTCTCTGGGTAGAAAGATCGGACGCTCGTGTGTATTCCTGAATTGAATTACAATTCAATTGGCAGTTATAAATAGAAAAGAGTAGCCTAACGACACTCTCCGGGCGAAATTTGGAGTTAAAAATCTACCTAAAGTATTTCAGGATCATCGCCGGTACAACGGAGTTCGTGCACTGAGCTGAGATTTTTCAGACTCAGGCTTGGATTAGAATAGAACGGAGCACTTATGAGTTACACCCGTGTGCCATGATGTTGATCAGTCGAATAAACATAATCAGCGATAACACCACTGCATGATTTTTGCCACAACGTCTAGTTATACGCAAAATTCCCCAATGTTGCAGAAAAGTAAGGCTGCTGTTCATGTCATGTACCGATGCTGCTAAGACAAGGACATTAATGGCGAAGATTGAACACAAGCCGGTGATCGGAAATGCACACTCACAACACATTGAACGTAACCTTGGAAACACATGACACGCCGCAAGAAGCGCGTGTAGCTCACCCGATCGCTAGACAGAAAACCCAGCGCCATGCCCAAATAACACCCCAAAATATTGGACTGTATCGGATGCTGTGGAATGCCCTATGTTTGTGGTAAATTACAAATAATGTAGCTCTAGAGTTTAGGGAAAAAATGTAGAAATAAAGATCGAATTAAAGAACTCTCTTGGAAGGGAAATAAAGAGTGAAGTTAAAGAATGGAAAATAGGGAGGGGCAATGAGCCAGCTGCATGGGATAATATTGGATACGACGGCTTGGTGTGAGCTGTTTGTGAGCATGACATCATTTTTGGGGGATTAAAGGCAGAAGCTGGGCGAAGAAGAGGGAGAGGATAGAGGATGGGTGAAGGAAAAGGGAAGAAATGAGATAAAGAAGGAGGAGGAGCAGATAAGGAAGAAGAAAGAAGAAGACGAAAATAACTTTCCTTTTTTTCATATGCTCTTTCAGTGATCACTGGATTCAACTCTCAAATCTATACTCCTTGTAAAACGCCATAGTTTTTTACTCGTACTAATATTGTTGGGAGTCTCCATGGCGGAGCGGCTAGACGCTAGCTGCGGATCGGAAGGTCGTGGGTTCGCTCCCTAGAGGAAACTGACTTTTTTCAAAAATGATCTTGGCTCCCAGGTCGACCCAGCCTTGAGTGGGTACCGGGTGCAGTCCCGGGAAGTAGAGGCGGCCCGCATGATGCTGACCACATCCATCTTGTGCCGACTGGTCTATAAAAATATAGTTCTAGCCATATATGCCCTATACGCCTAAAAGAGTGGAAAAGGGTCCTTTACTTTACTTACCTACTAATATTTTTATGCCTTCCCCCATACATAAATCTTGTTCTTTTTCAGCATTCCGAGCCCTTAAGGTTCATTGCTGCAGATATCACCCACCTCCATTTATCTCTCTAGTTGGCCTTCTCTTTCCAGTTGGTGACACCAAGTGTTTACAGGTCTGTCTGGACATTATCTTTCTATCGTCTTCTTGGTCTGCCTGGTGGTCTACGACCATTCATCTCCCTTGTTTGTACAGTTTTTAGCTCTCTGTCATTTAAGATTCTTTCAATATGCCCCAACCATTTCAGTCTATTAGCTCTCATAATGCCATTTATCAGTGGTGATTTAAACAGATTGTGAATTTCGTTGTTGCTTCTCACTCTCCATTCATCGCTGTTTAAGACTGTTTTCGAAAACCTCTAATAAGGCTTCATCTCTTTTAGTTGCTCTCAAAGTTTCAAATCACAAGTAGCAGGTTTGTACGTTTAGAACAATTTCCTGTATCGACTATTGTAAGGACTAGTGCATACAAGGTGCATGTGGAGTTAGGGTTGAAGGGCTATTCGTACAGTCATCAAGAATTGTATCCATTGCAACATATCAATTAAAAAGAAAAAAAAAAAAAAACTTTACTAATCACTCGTCTAGCCACTCCTACGATTTCAAATTTCAGCAACAACAAAATTCGGTTCGATGAGTTCACCTTGTGTTTCTCATCAAACACTCTTGGTGGTTCGTCTACCGCAATTATAGACAGTAAAATCATTTTGCCTAACACATGTTTGCTGGTTTAAAGCAGTTTGCTACATTATGCGGTGAATTTAATTTGTATACTGGTGAATTGGATTGGCAAAAACAGTGAAATTGTTTTGCAAAAGAATTGAATTAAAATTTAAAATTTTGAAATTTATGATTAATAGGGCGAATAGGGATCGATCATTCTGTAGAATTTCAGTTCCTTTTTCCTGATCACCGTAGAGCACGAGGTATAAAGGTCATTCGACTTGCCCTGAAGTTAATTCTACTGGCGATACATTTTACGTTGGTCTTCCCATTTACACATCGCTACACACTAACTCGCTCTGATTAGACGACCTCAACTCTGATTGGTCGGCCTCGAGCGATCTGACTTTCACACAAGGTCACGGGGATATTCCACACTTGCCCTGATACCGTATGTTGTATATTTCACCCTGCCAGAGCTTCTAACACTTCTAAAACATTTAGATACTGGGTCTAACACACAACTCCCCCTCCCCCCACCCACCCCCAGAGAGTGACAAAAACCTATGTCACAGGTCGTCTCTTTGCGACACCCATAAGAATAAGAAGAAACTCCACAAGGGAGCATGTACAGCAGGAGTCTACCAATCATCAGTAGAAGTGATCTCTCGTCGAAAAATGTTTCAGCCCACGAGCTCCTAGACGTTTTCAGAGAGTGGGCCCACCTGAGTTCATGAAGCTCATGGTTGATTTGTTTCTGCTGCACGTATTGCCGGGGGAAAAGCCAGAGCTTTTACACTTCTAAAACATTTAGATACTGGGTCTCACACCCCCCCCCTCCCCCAGAGAATGACAAAAAACTATGTCACAGGTCGTCTCTTTGCGACACCCATAACCTCTACCAATATTGACTAGTCCAAACAACATATCAATGGAGTTGACCTACAACCGGTGGTGTGTAAATGGGGATACCATCGTATAAATAACCCTACTTGCTCACACTCTCTAAATGCAAGCTTTAATTTTCGAAAACTATTCTGATCCTGATGTCGTTATTTACATTAAGGGATCCCTAGTCCAACACGTACAAAGTGCATGGGCTTTCACAGTTCTGGTTCTAGGAAAGGTTTTGTGAGGTTTTGAAAAACAGTTCAGCGTCATGGCAAAGGGTAATAACCTATAAGTGCTCCGTTCTTTGTAAACTAAAGTCTGAGCCTGAAGATGCCCAGCACAGCGCACAGACTCTGTAGCGCCGGCGAGGATCCTAAAATACTTTGGTTAGACTTTTAACTACAAATTTTCACGAAAGCAGCAGTGCTTTTTCCCTCGACTGCAGGTAGTCTGACCATGAAGGTGATGGCGGTTACAAAAACAGTGTTGTAGCTAGAGACACAGCATTTTCTCCTTGCATGTTTTCTTAGTGATTTCATGAGCATGCTTGAGAAGATATAGTCAGGATGTGTTTGAAGACAATGGTTAGAGTTACTGATGAAATCGCGTCTAGCAGGAATCAGTTTAATTTTTGTACCACGGAACGCTGTGGTAAGAAGTAATGAATGAGACGACTGGCTTGCTGGCTGGGCCAGGGTAGGTACAAGACAACCAATGGACCGTTCCGATATTCTCAATGCTCTCAATGAGGTAGGACAAGTCAATGATTCACAAGATGACGCTAAGTCGTGAACACTCGAAAGACTGCAAGAACTTCAGGTCAAAAGAAGTGTTGGCAGACACGAACACTAAACAGGCAGCCAAAGAAGAATAGTAAACCAACACAGAACTGGTGTTATCAGTCGTCACAAGCTGAGGGAGATACACTGAAGATGGAATCTGAACGCTTATGGACTTGTCCAATGTGCAACGAGTATAATTTGTGGATTAACTCTCTTCGACTGCCTAAGTTTGTCGGTTAGTAACTTTTTATATCAAAAAAAGTCAAGGAAAGGTACTTACTAACACTAAAGATCAAATGGACAGATGGGTTGAATATTTTGAAATGCTTCTAAATAGACCAGGCCCAGAGGTTCCCCCAGATATCCAGCCTTTAGAAATGGAACTGGATTTCAACTGTGAGATACCATCCAAAGAGGAAATTAGAAAAGCTATAAATCTTCTCAGGGAAGGAAAGGCGACAGGCCCAGATCGTATCCCAGCTGAAGCCATCAGGACCAACATAAACACATCAACAGAATTGCTACATAGATTATTCAGTAAAGTCTGGGAGACCGAAGAAATACCAGCAGACTGGAGAGAAGGATATCTTGTGAAACTGCCCCAAAAAGGTGATTTACAGGAGTGTGAAAACTATAGAGGAATTATGTTGCTGTCAGTTCCTGGAAAAATATTAAGTAGAATTATTTTGGAAAGATTAAAAGATCCTATTTATAAAAGGCTAAGAGATGAACAGGCAGGTTTTCGGTCAAACAGATCATGTACTGACCAGATAGCCACATTACGTATTATAATAGAGCAAAGCATTGAACTGAACTCACCACTTTACATTGGATTTATTGACTATGAAAAAGCATTTGACAGCATTGATAGGGAATCTCTCTGGAAATTGATGGGGCACTATGGAATCCCACAGAAAATTATCAACTTAGTAAGGGCAACATATAAAGACATGAAATGTCGAGTTCTTCATGAGGCAAAGCTAACAGATGCATTTGAAATAAAAACAGGTGTGCGACAGGGATGTCTTTTGTCGCCTCTCTTATTTTTACTGGCTATAGACTGGACTATGAAAACAGTAACTGCTAACACCAAGAATGGAATTCAGTGGACCCCTACAAAACAGCTTGATGATCTGGACTTCGCTGACGATATTGCTCTTCTGTCCCATTCACGGAATCAGATGCAAGATAAATTAAATATACTTAATGCGAGATCACAGCAGCTTGGTCTGAAAATCCATAAAGGAAAGACAAAGATAATTAAAAATAAATCAGGCAAATAGTAACGTGGTTTCTTTTAATGGCATCCCACTCCAAGACGTGGAGTCGTACACCTATTTAGGCAGTAATGTAGATAAAGATGGAGGAACGGATAGAGATATTAAAATAAGAATACAAAAGGCAAGAGGGGCTTTCATGGCACTAGGGAATTTGTGGAGGTTAAAAGAAATTAAAAGAAATACTAAACTAAAAATTTTTAATTCTAATGTCAAATCAGTACTATTGTATGGGGCGGAAACATGGAGAACAACCAAGGCAATTACTAATAAATTACAGACATTCATTAACTGGTGCCTGCACAGAATAGAGGAAATAAAATGGTATGATAGAATAACTAATGTAGAACTTTGGGAGAGAACTAAACAGGCTCAAGTGGATCAGGAGGTGAGGAAAAGACGCTGGCGTTGGATAAGGCACATACTGAGAAAACAGGAGAACAGCATAACTAGAATGTCTTTGCATTGGAACCCACAGTGGCACAGGAGTAAAGGAAGGCCAAAAAACACATGGAGAAGAGAGCTGGAGAATGAGGTTAGAAAGATTGGGAGGACATAAGAAGAGCTCCATGCAATTGCGAAGGATAGAACGACCTGGCGTGAGTTGGTTGAGGGCCTATGCTCCATTGGGGGATAGAAAGGCAGAAGAAGAAGAAACTTTTATGAACGATGCATTATAGTTCCTTGTTAAAAAAAACTCCAAGCACATTAACACTACAATTCATCATGAGGTGAAGGTGAGAACAAACTTTCCATCACAATGTTGTCACAGTTCACACAAAAAATGCAAAGCGATAGATAAAAACGAAAAAAAAAAAAAAAAAAAGCTTAAACGATCGTCAGTTTACAAGTGCGAACTCAAGATGCGTTTAACTGACTTAGCAGAAGAAAAAGCTGTGAAAATGATTGATTGTCGTTTATTAATTGTTGTAGGAATAATGCAAATTTTTCACGTCTATCGAGGCTGTTGTCACGCACTGCAGTAGGAGTTTTACCAATCTCTTTCCCCGGTGGTTTATGCATTTAATTGAAAGGGATTCATTTTTGTGTTCTTCATTATACGTTGATTTAACCCTGTAGTAATGCACTCGGGATAGGCGAAATGTAACAGGCAATAAATTGTGCTATGTATTGTTCGTGGGAGTCACCGTGGCGTACCGGCTATACTCTCGCGTGCGGATCGGAAGTTTTGGGTTCGCACCCTGGCGGAGCCAGATTTGGAAAAAAGAAATGATTTTGACTCCCACGTCAAACCAACCTTGAGTGGGTACCGGGTGCAGTCCCAGAAGGTAAGAGCGGCCGGCGCGATGCTGATCATATAACCCATATTGTGCCGATTGGTCTATAAAAATACAGGTCTAGACCTGTATGCCCTATACCCATAAAGGCGTGGAAAAGGGATCTTTACTTTTTTATTAGTTCGTGCCCGCATTATTCAAGTTAACTTTTAAGTTAAGAACAAGGTGGAAGATAAAAAGTTAACATAACCCTGAGGTGACAAGTATATGGCACACACAACGGCAACTGGTTCCGAAATCAATTTGCTTTTCTTTGATAGGGCTGCTTTCTAAAGGTGAAAAGATGCGCTGAGAGCACTAGACACATGTAATATCATAAAGCTAATCTAATGTGGGTTTTCTTATGATCAAAGTAATACAAATATTAACACTGTTGACTACTATATTAGCCTCACTAAACTTCGTCACTTGGATCTGTACATTGGGTCATGCCGCCGTAAAAGGGATTGAGCTATCGGTCCTGAGTTAGCAGGCTTGCTAAAAATGGAAGAAATAAGAAACAACACAGTCATCCATTGTATTTACCAGAAATCAGAACACGTATCAAGGAAAATGTGGTAGTTGAGCCTGCATTGCCCTGTTTGTAGACTGAAAATTCATGTATGTTGCTTTCTGTTGAGTCTGCTAATGTGGTTTTGTGGATGTTTACTGTTAGTTTTTTCTCTCCGCAATTCCTTGTATTTTACATTGTTATGCTGGCGGGTCAGTTCTCTTTCCATGTTGTCTCGTGGATTCCACTGAGTCGCCCGGAGGACTGACATGCAGTCATAAAGAAAAACATATTGATGTTTTTTTAATTTTTTCTTCTCCAAGCACATTGGTTGTATGAATAATTCCTTGCTAGTCTGCTCTGAAATCTGTTGAGAGTGTTTCGGCGGCGCACAACGTTTCTGCTGTGGTCTCATCTTGCAGCATGATGACCGATCCAACTCCTCCGTTTTGTTCTGCTTCATCCAATGATCTATCTGTTTACACGTGTGTCCATTCGGGTTTTGGGTGTACGAGAAAGCGCATGTTTGTGTGCTTCGCAAATTGGGATTCCCAGGGTCTCTTCCATTCCCTCTTCTCATCGCTTGCATAGTAGGCCTCTTCTTCGCATTCCCGCCTGGTCTGTACATCATGAATTGTAGTGGTATACTGTTCCCGCCGGACATCTGCGTTATATGGCCAAACCATTTCACCTGCTGTTTTCTATTGACATTTGGAGCTGCTGCAA
>CAJHNH020001102.1:0-2500 GCA_905116865.2 Candidula unifasciata
TAATTTGGAAGCCAAAAAAGTCCCCCCGAATGAAATGACCACATTTTTTGGGAAACCAAGGGGGAAATTTTGTTGGGGGTAAAAATTAATGTTCAATTTCAAAGCTGTTTCATGAATACTGGGGGATTCTGTATTCTTGGCTGTGAGACTGACAACTCATAAATAGAAACTGGGTGTTCTTTCTAGTGTGACGTACTAGCTGAAATATAGCGGTTCTGGGACAAGTTGGTCGTTTTGCCAGGTTTAATATGACAGCTAGGGGGAGAGGGAGGGGAGGAGGGGGAGATGCCTCGGGCGGGGCGTCAGCCTCGATGAGGGAGCCCCATTCAAGTCGCGGTAAAAGGTTGGGATTTTCCGAGACCCGGAAATTTCCCCTGTCTAGGGTAGGGATGGGATGCCCGTGTGCACACTTTAAAAAAACCTTTGGATTGGGAAACGGAAAAATGTCGCAAAGGGCGCTCCCGGGGGCACAGTTTGGGTGAAAATCTACTAAAAGTTTTAAAGGCCCCTCGGGGTGAAAGGAGTTCAGCACTGGGGGATTCTTCAGACCAGCTAAGTAAGAAGTAGAAGGGAGAATTATGGTTACTCCCCTTTGTCAATGCTAACCGTGGAAAAAAACAAAACAAAACTTGGCGTCAACTCTGCGACAAAGTGCCCTTTAAAGGATGGAATCACCCGGGCACAATGACCAAATACAGGGGACGCCCAACACCGGGTTACACCAATTGCGGTCAGGGGAAAATAAAAGGACTGTCAATGATAGATGGAAGAGGTGGGAGGGTGGCAGACAGACAGACCCGGACAACAGACAGACAGACAGACAGACAGACAGGACAGACAGACAGACAGACAGACAGACGGACCGACAGACAGACAGACAGACAGACAGACAGACAGACAGACAGACAGACAGACAGACAGACAGACAGACAGACAGATAGATATATTTAGAAAGATAGACGAGACAGACAGATATATAGGTAGGTAGGTATATGTAGGTAATAGGTAGTAGGTAGGTAGATTAGAACGACGAACGACAGATAGACACAGATTTAACATTCTTTCCCCTTCGAGGCTCCCTAGATAGATTACAGATCATTTCATTCACAGACATAGATAGTAAGATAGATAGTTAGAATAGAATAAATAGATCAATAGATAGCACTGGAAAGTGCACATTTCTAATACAGTAAAACGTATTAGTTGTAACAAATATAAGGAAATATGATAGCTAGCATTTTCACATATATTTTTATCTTCTATGGGATAGCTAATATAATCGTGCTGAAGAGATAATATAGAACAGTTTCCGATTATATATATAATGGACTATAGATGGTACTTTTGATTTGCTGTGGTATCGATAGTTCCACAGTTGAGCTGCGGAATATGAAGAACTTGTTTATATAAGGTCTGTTCTAGATTTAGGGATGTGTAATATGAAGAAGATAGATTAGACGCTTACTATGCCGTTCATTTATTTTAAAGAACGGCCAAGAGTAACATGGAGCTTTTAGATAATATTTTGTAAGTATATATTGAAGAAGAAGATTGAAAAGTAGACGTTCACGAAGATAGTAGTAGCCTAAGACCTTTATATAGATTTCGATGCTCACTGTTCCATGATTGTTACTAATTAAACGAATGGCGCGCTTTTGCAGTGATGTGAGTCGCTTGATAACAGAGCTGGAACAGCCATCCCATAGTGTAGAGAATAGTCTATATATGTCTGGATGTGAAAAATATAGAATATCTTTTGTGTGTTCATCAAGAAAGTTTTTATTTTTTGCAAGCTGGTAAACCTTTTTAGCTGTTTGTTTCACAGTGCTTGTACGTGTGAGTTGAAGGTTAGATTTGCATCAATTACCACCCCAGTGTCTTGTGCTCAGTACATTTTCTACTTGAGATGCCCCCAAATGTAGATAGCTGAAGCGTTCTCTGATAGAATTAAACTGTATGATAGATTGATCTGGTCGTTATTAGCATAGATTTGATTTTATAGAATGTTTATTTGCATACGGTTTGCACTGCTCCTTTGGACTACATAGATTCAGATTCTTGTTGAAGATAGATGATAGATAGATAGTAGATACATTTTTGAGCATTTGCATAGATGGTACAGTCGTCTGCGAGATAAATCGCAGGACGATAGACAGACATAAGAGGAAGGTCATTTTATGTAGATATTGAATAAACAGAGGGCCGAGAATCGAGCTTTGAGGTACCCCGGTATTTAAGTCAGTGGTTTGCGATAGTGATTTATTGTAACAGATTATTTGATTTTCTAGATAACAAAAAGGATTTTATAGACTAATAGTCTAGGGTTAGATTTCACTGTTTCTGATAGATAGATAGATATATAGAAGAGTTAGATAGATCCTATCAAAAGCTTTCTTAGAGTAGATAAACACCCGCCACATATTAGATCATCATTAGATTCTGGTGCCATTTTTCAGATCATGATAGTTAAGAGCAGTTATAGATAGATAGTTTTGGTCGA
>CAJHNH020001102.1:5000-12500 GCA_905116865.2 Candidula unifasciata
ATAGATAGATAGATAGATAGATAGATAGATAGATAGAGATAGATAGATAGATAGATAGATAGATTAGATAGATTAGATAGATAGATAGAGAAGATAGATAGATAGAGATAGATAGATAGATAGATAGATAGATAGATAAGATAGATAGATAAGATAGAATAGATAGAAGAGATAGATGAAGATAGATAGATAGATAGAGTAGATAGATAGATAGATAGGGCGGGAAACAGATGGGTAGGTGAGTGGGCGAACGGACGGACGAATATAAAGACAGAAGAGAAGGAGGAGGAATGAACAGTTTCGCAATATTCTAACATACTGTCGAACATGTATATCGGCAGATACGATGTTAGGTTCCTTAAACAAATAACCATCTAGTCCCTTTGTCAGCGCTAGGGAAGATTGCTTCTTCTATTGAACCAAAATATGATATTCCAAGACGTATCTTATTTGGGCTCTTGGCTATGGAGATTCGTTGTTTTGTTAGCAAGGAAGATTCTAGACTGAGTTCTGGCTTCTGGACATTTGCCTGGGGGAAATTCTAGAAGCCAGTTTGACTTATGGACATTTACACGGAGTGATAGTCTTTCAGATGAGGTTTACTGAGGACTGGCCGAGGGCATGGATAGATTCCGTGTGATTTTAAGCTTCTCCTTGTCACAATAGCTGATTCAAAGTTCTAGATCAGTGGCTCTCAAACTTTCTAATGCCGCGACCCTTTAATACAGTTCCTTATGTTGTGACGATCCTTTAATACAGTGCTTCATATTGTGACGACCCTTTAATACAGTTCCTAATATTGTGACGACCCTTTAATACAGTTCCTCATATTGTGACGACCCTTTAATACAGTTCCTCATATTGTGACGACCCTTTAATACAGTTCCTCATATTGTGACGACCCTTTGATACACTCCCTCATATTGTGACGACCCTTTAATACAGTCCCTCATATTGTGACGACCCTTTAATTCACTCCCTCATATTGTGACGACCCATTAATACACTCCCTCATATTGTGACGACCCTTTAATACAGTTCCTCATATTGTGACGACCCTTTAATACAGTTACTCATATTGTGACGACCCTTTGATACAGTTCCTCATATTGTGACGACCCTTTAATACAGTTCCTCATATTGTGACGACCCCTTAATACAGTTCCTCGTATTGTGACAACCCTTTAATACAGTTCCTCATATTGTGACAACCCTTTAATACAGTTCCTTATGTTGTGACGACCCTTTAATACAGTTCCTCATATCGTGACCCCTTTAATACAGTTCCTCATATTGTGACGACTATTTAATACACTTCCTCATATTGTGACGACCCTTTAATACAGTTCCTCATATTGTGACAACCCTTTAATACAGTTCCTCATATTGTGACAACCCTTTAATACAGTTCCTTATGTTGTGACGACCCTTGAATACAGTTCCTCATATTGTGACCCCTTTAATACAGTTCCTCATATTGTGACGACTATTTAATACACTTCCTCATATTGTGACGACCCTTTAATACAGTTCCTCATATTGTGACGACCCTTTAATACAGTTCCTTTTGTTGTGACGACCCTTTAATACAGTTCCTCATATTGTGACGACCCTTTAATACACTTCCTCATTTTGTGACGACACTTGAATACAGTTCCTCATATTGTGACGACACTTGAATACAGTTCCTCATATTGTGACGATTCTTTAATACATTTCCTTATTTTGTGACCACTCTTTGATACAGTTCCTCATATTATGACGAGCCTTTAATACAGTTCCTATGTTGTGACCACCCTTTAATGCAGTTCCTCATATTGTGACGACCCTTTAATACAATTCCTCATATTGTGACGATTCTTTAATACATTTCCTTATTTTGTGACCACTCTTTGATACAGTTCCGCATATTATGACGAGCCTTTAATACAGTTCCTATGTTGTGACCACCCTTTAATGCAGTTCCTTATATTGTGACGACCCTTTAATACATTTCCTTATGTTCTGACTACCCTTTAATACAGTTCCTCATATTGTGACGACCCTTTAATACAGTTCCTCATATTGTGACGACTATTTAATACAGTTCCTCATATTGTGACGACCCTTAAATACAGTTCCTCATATTGTGACGACCCTTTAATACAGTTCCTCATATTGTGACGACTCTTTAATACAGTTCCTTATGTTCTGACCACCCTTTAATACAGTTCCTCATATTGTGACGACTATTTAATACAGTTCCTCATATTGTGACGACCCTTTAATACAGTTCCTCATATTGTGACGACCCTTTAATACAGTTCCTCATATTGTGACGACCCTTTAATACAGTTCCTTATGTTCTGACCACCCTTTAATGCAGTTCCTCATATTATGACGATCCCTAACCATACAATTATTTTCGTCGCTATTTTATAACTTCAATGAATATTCGTGTTGCGATGGTATTCTTCAACCCATGTGAAAGGGTCGTTCGACCCAAAAAGGGGTCTCGACCCACAGTTTGAGAACCGTTGTTCTAGAAAGCATCTTAATGTAATCCCTATAGGCGACCGTTTACGTAGGGAGGATGAGGTGGGTTTTTCTTCTGTAGGTCTTTATTTGTGTTGATATGTAGAGGTCGAGTGGGCGGAGGAAGGTCTTCATAGAACAGTTTCTGCTTCCAAGGCTATATTAGTTAGTTAGTTAGTTAGTTAGTCTTTCCTCTTGTGTCGAGTGCGGCACAAAGGCCAGAGGTCATGACTCTCCATGCATGGCGGTTCGTTGCAATCTGTTGTAGGTAGGCTATATTACGCTTCACTAATAAGTGTAAGTGCTGAAGAATGTCCTGTCTGTGTGAGTCTGTCTGCTGTCTGCGAGTTTGTCTGTCTGTCTGTCTGTCTGTCTGTCTGTCTGTCTGTCTGTCTGTCTGTCTGACTGCCTGTCTGTGAGTCTGTCTGACTGACTGTCTGTCTCCATTCACACAGCTTAAGTTCACTGTGTCACTATTTGTCTATTGTGTGAGTGTGGTTTGGCTGCATGTTTGTCTGTGTGTGTGTGTGTCTGTCTGTTTGTGTATATCTATGCTGTGTCTGTAGGTGTTTCTGCGCGTGTGTGTGTGTCTGTTTGTGTATATCCATGCTGTGTCTGTAGGTATTTCTGCGTGTGTGTCTGCCTGTTTGTGTACATCTATGCTGTGTCTGTAGGTGTTTCTGCGTGTGAGTCTGTGTGTCTATGTCTGCGTGTGTCTGTGGCTGTGTGTTTTTCTGTGTGTTGTTTCGTGTGTATTGTATGTTCATCTTTTTGATAATGTGTGTGTGTGTGCGTCTGCATGTGTGTGTCTGTGCGAGTATTTGTGCGTCTGTGGGTTTGTTAGTATGTGTTTGTGTATGTCTCTGTGTGTCAGTGTGTGTGTGTGTGTGCCATTATGTGTCTGTAGGTGTGTATGGCTGCATGTGCATCTGTGTCTGTCTGTGGCTGTGCCTGACTTCGTGTGTATCTGTGTAAGTCTCTATCGGTGTGTCTATTATATAATGTCTGCGTGTCTCTGCTTGTGTCGGGTTATGCGTCTGCGTGTATGTCTGTGTGGGTATGTGTGACTGTGCGTGTCTGTGTGTGTATATCTGTGTATGTGTGGGTGTTGCGTATGTCTATGTGTGTGTCTGTTACCCTGCTTTTGTGTATGTATGTGTTTGTGTGTGCCCGTGACTGCATGTGTGTGTGTCTGTATGTGTCTGGGTTGTATACGGTGTGTGTTTTAGAGCGTGTGTATGTGTATGTATGTATGTATATATGTATGTATTTTTGTATGTATGTATGTGGGTTTGTATGTATGTGAGTTTGTATGTATGTATGTATGTATGTAAGTATGTATGTATGTATGTGTGTGCATGTTCGTGTGTATGTGGATGTATGTGTGTACTGGGTGCCTAGGTTTTTGTGTGTAAGTGAGTGATTGGGCTTGTGTGTGTATGTGGGTGTGTGTGTTCGCGCGTGAGCGTGCGCACATATTTTACGATCCATGCTTTTGTTTTTGACTTCATATCCAAAATATGCATATCATTACATAATTATAAAATGCTTCATTGATAAATTACAACTGCTGTGTGAAAGATGGAAGTTTGGAAGGGCCGAATGTAAGACAGGCCTGCGTGCCTAATTTGTAACCCTTTGAAAATAAAGTTCGTTCGTTCGTTCTATTCATTTATTGATACGCAGTTGGTTGAATATCATGGATGAAATCGAGCCCGGCAGCTTTGGCCTCTCTTATCAATGTTCCTTTTAGTGTTTCTTTTGAGCGTCCTCGCCTTCTTCATCCGTTATTTCCCATTTTAGTGCCTGTTTAGATACTCTCTGCTCGTTTCTGCTCAGAATGTGACTCTAACAATTGTTGATACTAGTGGCTGCCCGGACATTTCTCTTTGTTTTTGTTTTCTCACCCCTTCTGCATTCATCCCTCTTTGAGTTCATCATTTCTCCCTGGCGTTGCTATCTGTCTTCTTTGTTTCTTGAAACGCCCATGCCACGTGGCGTTGGTACTCTCATGTCTATCCACAACCTTCTGTCTCGTATACTTTTAATCAGACTTGACACAGGTGATCCTCTATGCCAGCGATTCTCAAACTTTTTTCGTCGGGGCACATTTTTTCGAGGCACGCGTACCCTTAAAGCAGTTTGAATACTTCGTAAAAAAAGTTAAAAAAAAAAAAAAAAAAAAAAAACAGTGAATATTTAAAGTTAATTTGTCTTTAATACGATGAATAAAACTAGGAATTTGTCATTATTTGCTTTGTGTATATGGGAAGTTTTGTTCACCTTCACATCACTTGACTCAGAAAGTTTGCTCCTGTATCTTTTGTTTGTTTTTGTTTGTTTTTTACGCGGCACCCAGTTTGAGAACCACTGCTTTATGCCATGATGTCATACTGCCCAGCATCTGTTCTCTCGGTCTAATTCTGCCCTCTGCCTCTCCTTCCCTACAACTTTCCTAATGTGCATCTGCCTGAGACGCAAGGAACCAAGAGTCTGCACACTATTAGGCCAGATCAGCGAAGTGGTTTTTCACGCAAAAGCTCAAGGTTTGGAATAAGCGATAGGACCAGAAATGGACGAAGAGCTAGAACTTTCCAGCAAAGTCGATGAACGCTAAGGAGATGACACCCCTTCATGATATGATACAAGAATCTGTCATGAATGTTCTCACGTTGTCTTCCTCTGTCTCTTTTTCCAAAGATCGTTCCAGTGTGGTCACACATCATGTTCTAGTTTCCTTCTTCTCATAATATGAACCCCCCCCCCCCCCTTTTTTTCCCACCTTAAATCCCCCCCCCCCCCCGCCTAACAAAAGGATGACCGTCATTTTCTAATGTTTGTCTTCGAGGCCTCACCGCTTTCGAAACATCTAGGTGGCTCTGTTTCATTGTCCAAAAAACGACATTTCTGAGGCCTCAATAAATATCATTACATCAATTCTATGACACGCTGATGTGCTAGAAATATCAATCCATCAATTCTATGACACGCAGATGTGCTAGAAATATCATTACATCAATTCTATGACACGTTGTTGTGCTAGAAATATCATTACATCAATTCTATGACACGCTGATGTGCTAGAAATATCAATCCATCAATTCTATGACACGCAGATGTGCTAGAAATATCATTACATCAATTCTATGACACGTTGATGTGCTAGAAATATCAATCCATCAATTCTATGACACGCAGATGTGCTAGAAATATCATTACATCAATTCTATGACACGCTGATGTGCTAGAAATATCAATCCATCAATTCTATGACACGCTGAGGTGCTAGAAATATCATTACATCAATTCTGTGACACGCTGATGTGCTAGAAATATCATTACCTCAATTCTGTGACACGTTGAAGTGCTAGAAATATCATTACATCAATTCTGTGACACGTTGAAGTGCTAGAAATATCATTACATCAATTCTGTGACACGTTGAAGTGCTAGAAATATCATTACATCAATTCTGTGACACGCTGATGTGCTAGAAATATCATTACGTCTATTCTGTGACATGTTGAAGTGCTGGAAATATTATTACATCAATTCTGTGAAACGTGGATGTGCTAGAAATATCATTACATCAATTCTGTGACACGCTGATGTGCTAGAAATATCATTACATCAATTCTGTGACACGTTGAAGTGCTAGAAATATCATTACATCAATTCTGTGACACGTTGAAGTGCTAGAAATATCATTACATCAATTCTGTGACACGTTGAAGTGCTAGAAATATCATTACATCAATTCTGGGACACGCTGATGTGCTAGAAATATCATTACGTCTATTCTGTGACACGTTGAAGTGCTGGAAATATTATTACATCAATTCTGTGAAACGTGGATGTGCTAGAAATATCATTACATCAATTCTGTGACACGTTGAAGTGCTAGAAATATCATTACATCAATTCTGTGACACGCTGATGTGCTAGAAATATCATTACGTCTATTCTGTGACATGTTGAAGTGCTGGAAATATTATTACATCAATTCTGTGAAACGTGGATGTGCTAGAAATATCATTACATCAATTCTGTGACACGTTGAAGTGCTAGAAATATCATTACATCAATTCTGTGACACGTTGAAGTGCTAGAAATATCATTACATCAATTCTGTGACACGTTGAAGTGCTAGAAATATCATTACATCAATTATGTGACACGCTGATGTGCTAGAAATATCATTACATCAATTCTGTGACACGTTGAAGTGCTAGAAATATCATTACATCAATTATGTGACACGCTGATGTGCTAGAAATATCATTACGTCTATTCTGTGACACGTTGAAGTGCTGGAAATATTATTACATCAATTCTGTGAAACGTGGATGTGCGAGAAATATTATTACATCAATTCTGTGACACGAAGATGTGCTAGAAATATCATTACACAAACTTTACTGATGATAACAAAAATGAACACTGTACAGGTAGCCAAATAAGAATAGTAAACCAACATTGAATTGGTGATATCAGTCGCCACATGCTGAGGGATATACTGAGGACGGGATCAGAGAGAAAGAGAGAAATATGGACTTGTCTGATGAGCTGACATGATAATCTTTCAGTTAAATAACTAATTAACAATAATTACACAGTATAGAAGAGAACAAAGGATTAGACTTTGGATCTGTGTGACGTGCATGAAGCGCCGATGCAACTTCCTTTCTGTGTGTGAGTGTGTTCGCCCTCACAAGGGGTACTTGGCAGGTTATGTTCTTGTTTTACAGCTAGGCTGCGATATCTACACAGCTGATTTCAGTAAACTCTTTAATTACTTTTCTTTTTCGACGTGCTGGTTAGGAGGCAGTGGGTTTATTTCTTTCCCAGAAAATGGGGATCGGTGAACCCATATAGGGTTCCAGTAAAACGAACCCACAGAGAGAGACCACATGCTTCGCCTCAGAGAGCACCCTCTGAACCACCCACTTGGCTAGGCTCGTCTTGGGCAAGAAAAGTACTCGTCAC
>CAJHNH020001102.1:17500-140000 GCA_905116865.2 Candidula unifasciata
GCTGGTCCGTTCCGCAGCACTTGGTGGTGAATTGATATACGACAAGCTATCTGTTGTGAGGGCCGTTTGGGAGCGAGTGAACAGTGCGCAGGCACAAACAGATCACTACGATCTGAGGAGAACGAACGAACGACTGAACAAACTTTTTTTAAAGGGTTACAAATTGGTCACGCAGGCCCGTCTGACATTCGGCCCTTCTAAGCACTCATTTTTCATAGTACCAATGCCTGTTATCAATAATGCATGTTATGGATATAATAAAGACATTTGCATTATACAATAATGAATACACACATCATGTGTACACAATCTTAAACACTCACACACAAGTATATATACTGTTACATTCTCATTCATAAACATTCATAAACGGACATACCTAATACATACATACACGTATCTACATACATACACAAACAGAAAAGACACACACACATACACATGTTGACATACATGCACACACACATTCATTCCATACATACACACCTACACATGCATGCATGCATGCTTACACACATACAATCACATGTACAGACACCCACATACGCCCACAACCACACATTTACACTCACATGCATGCATACATACATACATACATAAACACACACAAACACACGCATACATACACACATCTATACATACACCTACATCTTTACACCCACACATACATACTTGCATACATACCTAAATACACACACATACACCCACATACTTGCACTCACAGACATACAAACATACACACACATCTATACATACACCTACATCTTTACACACAAACATACATACTTGCTTACATACCTAAATACACACACATACACCCACATAAACCCACATACTTAAAAATGACGCTAAGAATGGCGCTACGAGGGTTCTGGCCGATGCTCAGTCACACAGTTACTGGTGCCATTGGAGTGGAACTCTTCGTTTGCTGATGAAGATGGGGTCACATCGCTTACGGTAGTGTCCCGAGTGTCATGATGTCGATTCTTTTTTTCAACAGTCAATATTCTAGGATACCTTGATCTGCATCTGTCTGCAGCTGTCAGTTTTCTTGTTGTCTGTTGTATCCCATTGCATATACTTCATTAGGCACCTCTGGTCAGTATGGCGAATATACAAGTTTACTGTTTTAGTCGTGGCAAGTAATTAATAATGTCACTAAATGACTGTCGCAGTTGCTTTCATGTGTAGACTGAAAGGATACAGTTCGGCCCAGATTCAAAGCTGAGTGTATGGCACGACACTGTGAGCTGCGCTTTTAATCTAAAATGTTTTCGACTGTGCCCAATGTGGTCTGTGCTGTGGCATATAGATTTAAAAAATTGCGAATGGCCTGTTGCCAGAGAAATGGTAGTAAAGTTAAGGTCCCTTTTCCACGCCTTTTGGCGTATAGGGCATTTAAGGCTAGACATTATATTTTTATAAACCAATCGGCACAAGATATGTGATGTGGTCAGCATCAGGTCTGGCCGCCTTTACTTACCTTGACTGCACCCGGTACCTACTTAATTAATTTTAATTTTTGACAAAAAGGCCCGCTCCGCCAGTAAGCGAACCCACGACCTTCCGATCCGCACGCTAGCGTCTAGCCGCTACGCCACGGTGAACCTCAGACAAATGGTAGTGCCTTATGCAGTTAACTGCGTGTGTAACTGCTGACGACATTTCTAGTGTCGGTCTATTTGTGTTGGCATTTCTGACGGCTGCCTTGCGCACTGAAAGCGTGTGTAGGCTGTGGGATTTGCTAAGACTGCAGTCGGTATCAATTTTTAGTTTTTTACACAGTGTGACGTGACGGGTGGTTAAAATGTTTTATAATGTTGAGTAGGGATCTTCCTTTCAACACATTCTCTCCACTAGATAAACCGAACTAAAATCTGAGCTATGTTGCTCTCAGACAAAGTCCTGGATATCCAAGAAAACAGCCATATTGGCTCGTTAAGTATATTAACATTAGCTGAACTTGGTACCCACAAGAGAAAGCAAGGAATTTTAGATGTCTAACATACTAAAGGAATTATTAGACAGGGCAAGTGATTCCTTCGTCATCTACCTTCTCCCGGTGTTATTATTAATAATTAAAGAATTATTATCATATTATAATGAGCTCCCACCAAATGGTATTCTATCCTAACAGTTTAATTAAACATGTAAGAACAGACATTTGGAATTTAACAAACTATGTAGTTTAAAACTTGACATACAGCTTTATTTACTACAATGAAATTACCAGTTTGTTGATTTACACAAACAGTGACTGGTTAATGAAAGTGATACGCTTCAGCGAGACAAACAGCTCGGAGTTTAGAGTGGTATGATAATGATGATAAAAGGTTAACATAAAGGGGTTAACTCAACTTATAAGCCTCTGACAGCCGTGAGGAACTGTCAAGCTTGTCCAACTCTTCCTTGCCTGTTGTCTGCCTGTTTCAGCTTATTCTCCACTTCCTCCCCACCTCGTTCTCCCCATCGTTCTCCACCTCGTTCTCCACCTCGTTCCCAGCTGGCCGAGTCTAACACAATGTAGGCTACTTCATGGACTGATCGTCACATGGGCGCTGTAATCATGGAAACAAAACACATACGTGTAGTATCTTGACTTACACTAAGAATACATGTATCAATTAATACAACATATAATAATAAGATATAGCCCATCACTCCTCCTCATATTCCACATCCTCTCCAGTCTAGTCTGAAGGTCTTTTGTCTTACATGGGCGTCACATATCCTGCCTTCCCTCAAATGCTATGTCATGATAGTTGACTTTCTAAGTCTGTTGTCCGTCTTCACTCAGACTTCGAGTTGGCTGACATAGATTTGACATAAACATGTGGCGCAGGTTATGTGCTGAACCCGCAAACAATTTATATGTGCACGCTGTCCTGAATATTATCTTTCAGTGACCGTGAATTCTATACACCCATCATCCTTCCCCTGGGGTTATAAATCCCCTGTTCAGGTGAACACATTAAGTGAGCACATGGTGGGCACACAAAACGTAGCAGCATCCCTGCACATATTTGGGCATCATTTCCCACAGTCCCAACTCATATTTTGGCTGATCGTGAAAACAATATAATTACATTTCATTATAGCAAATGTCATTGTTCACATCTTATTTTATACACATGAAACCATACAATGAAAAACATGTGACACAAACATACAAGAAATAGGAATAGTTTAGCAGTTCCCTAACTGAGATACTGAATATTCACAAAGAACTATTTCAAGCAGAATGTGCAGACAAATTAGGACAAGGTAGTATAGACTAAGCTTAACTCCCTAACCTAAGTATACAAGATTAAAATTAATATTTTATCTTACCTGGGAACTTCCCATTAATCGCCAAAACAGAATGCGACAGAATCACGTCGCTCTGTGTTTGTTTGCCGGCAGGCTGCGATTAATGACGGAAATTCCACAGGCTCGAAGTATAAGTATCAATCTATTGTCCAAATTAAACTCCTCCCTTTCCTGGGTTCTGCCCAATCCTCAAGACGATGACTTAAGCCACGCCTCCGGAGTACCCAACAGATCACATTAGCTAACAAGTGGCCTGTCAGTCAATTCTGGACTGACATCCCTAGAGCAAACATTCTTAAGTGCCCCAATCTAGTTTACACCGAATCTAACTGGCCGGTGTGAAAGACGGTCAGTGAAGCCATTGTGTTTCCTACGTGACCAAGATCAAGATAAAACATTCCTAATTGCCAAACACCTGTTCTCTCCAGAATTACACTAACGTGTTAAACTTTAAACTTCTCGTCGCCTCTATGTCTAGAATCCGCTCAATCTGTGTTAGGTAATCTTTATGACCTACGGTCCAGCTCAGGTGTGATGCTAAGTTCCCCGTTCGCTGGCCTCTACAGTCTGGTCAGGAGATAACATTCTGACACTGGCATGAGAATAGAAATTCTCTAGCCCCGGTGTAATTGCGTAACATTACCAAAGACTTAGTCGCTATGTCTGGACTAAGGACTGGAAACGTTTAAATCACTACGGTTTAAAGTAACATTTGGTTTAAGGGCATAGTCTCTTGTCTCTCAATAACCAGAAGAACTTATTACAAGTACTAACTTCTGGAATCACTGAGATCGTCTCGTGACACACGCGACAGCGATGGACATTCTCTGTGGTTTTCGAGGACATTCGAACGCAGCAACTATGACGTGACCCATTGGCTATTATGTTGAAACTGTTATCAGCTGATGTTTCTCCATGGTAGTCTGGTAATCTTAGTTTCAGCTTCATAGCAAACGGGTCACCCCATCTTTGCTCCGCTCCTGTGCCAACGAAAAACACACAGAATGTTTATCACAGCCTCTTGTGGAAAGATTGACAGACTGCTGTCTCAGCATATGTACTAGCATACACACGCATTAAAAGCATACGGTAGCCATCAGAAGTGCCATTACAAACAGTCTGTCATTAGAAATGCAGTTCATCATCGACGGTAGTAGAAGTCACCAACAGATCAGCAGTTGCGATAAATTTTAATCACATACGGGCACGACAGGCATCGCGCCGTTTTCTGAATCTACAGTTCACACCACCATGTTGGTCACAGTCGAAAAAGCATTCCAAATGAAATCCGAAGCTCACGGTGTCCCGCCATATATTCAACTCAGAAGCTGGACGACGAAACAATATCCAGTCTACAAATGGAGCAAAAATGCATCGGCCACTGTCCAGCAAAAGCAAAAAATGTGCCTCTGCTTCGAACAGAGCTCCTGCCTAGGGTCCATTTTGAACGGAAACCTATGCTTACCCATGCTCCGTATGTGTGAGGCATCAAAGCTGACACATTGATAAATCGAGTTACTCTTTTTGACTCCTACTTCTTTTCCAAAGTTTAACATTTACTTCCGGTTCGTGACCTCGCTGTCAGAGTCCGGACAGTTATAGACACGCCCGTCTCAAAATGGCGGAGTATCTCAAACACAAAGTGGCAACGTTTGTTTAACTTGCCATTTGAGATAATCCTGGCCTTTGAAATGGAGATGTCGCCATTTTGGCCATTGGGTTTAATTTCGGTAGATTTAATGAGACAGGGGGACACTGAACTGCGGATCGAGTGACTGAGTTGAGAGTAAGAAACATAAATCCACGGGGAAAGGAGACAAACTAGGAGACAAAATAAATGTCTCTAATCGGTGTGGTTTACATCTTCTCATGCTTCAATCCATTGACATTAATATAGGAGATATGCCATATTTTCACTTTTTCTTGTTCTTCTTGTTCTTGTTCTTCTTGTTCTTGTTCTTCGTGTTCTTGTTCTTCTTCTTGTTCTTCTTCTTCCTTTTCGTTTTCCGTCTTTTCCTTCTTCTTCTTCTTCTTCTTCTTCTTCTTCTTCTTCTTCTTCTTCTTCTTCTTCTTCTTCTTCTTCTTCTTCTTCTTCTTCTTCTTCTTTTCTTCTTCTTCTTCTTCGCGTTCACCAGATGTAAACTCTGGCGAAAAGTTCCGGCTTGTATTGTACACTTTTAGACTTTTGTCTTTATCCAGAATCTAAGTGCACATCCGTTTTACAGATCTGACTCACTTGCATGCCGGATGTTGGTTCCTTGCCTATCAGACAGATGCACTCAGTCTTCGAACGACGCTCTCAGGTAGTCAATTTATAGGGTCAGAAATGGGTCTATTCTTGGTGTCTCCCACAAAAGGGGCCCCAGAACCTACATAGGGAGACATTGACAACTCAGCACTGAGAGAGGCAGTACTGTCAGTTCTTCTAATGGGGTCGGGTGGAGGAGGTGGGGTGGGAGGGGGGTCGTAGGCGTTGTTCAAATGCAGGATAACAATGTTATTTTTATTGCTATTTTCTCTCTCTCTCTCTCTCTCTCTCTCTCTCTCTCTCTCTCTCTCTCTCTCTCTCTCTCTCTCTCTCTCTCTCTCACTATAGTAAAGTTAAGAACACTTTTCCACGCTTTTGGGGGTATAGGGCATATAGGGCTAGACCTACATTTTTAGAGACCAGGCACTTTTTTGATCAACATCGCGATGGCCGTCTTTACTCTTCCCAAGATTGCACCTTGGACCCACTCAAGGCTGGGTCAACCTGGGGGTCAATGTCCTTTTTAAAAACATCCGGCTCCGTCATGACCCGAACCCACAAGCTTCTGACTCGCAGGCGGGGAGTCTAGCCGCTACACCACGGCGACCCCCCCACCCCCCCTCCCCCTCTCTCTCTCTCTCTCTCTCTCTCTCTTTCTATCTTTCTCTATATAGATATTTGAATGGCGAGAAACGGAGAGTCTTCGTGCGAAGTGGGCAATCATCGCTTCAGAGGTAGCAGATAGATAACATCCAGTGGATCCATTCTTCAGGTTGATTGAGTTGACTGGTGTCTTGGGAAACTAAAAGCCAAACGGGCATGTTGATCTGGCAGCAGAGGTGCACTAAATATGTGAAAGTATATAATATATACGTATATATGTATATATATATATATATAACGTAGGGGACGGGTCCTATATATATAAAGATTTATATATATCGTATATATATATATAACTATATAAATATATATATATATATATATATATATTAGGGCTGTACCGAATAGTGATTTTCACTATTCGGCCGAATACGAATAGCTGGACCAACTGTTCGGCCGAATACGAATACGAATAGTGAATCATAATCATCAGGTGCTTTGCCGACTGGCATGGGCGATTATGCCTCGCCACAATCTGCGATCTCCTGCAGCCTGCATTAGTTCGTGTGCTGTCACACCTCCACGCCATGCAACAAGACTGTGTCTTCCTCTATCTCTCCTTCCACATATCTTTCCAGTGGTCACCACTTGTTCCATCTTCCCTCATCTTATAACATGGCATATAATTAAAAATCTTAATTTTCCGGTGTCGTTAGCTCAAAACTCGTAAACTACTGAACCGATTGCTTTCATAAAATCGCACAAACCACGAGCGATGTAGCTTCAGCAGCGGTCAAATCATTTTTTGTTTCGTTGCCCGCCCGGATTTATTTTTAATGATATAGCTACTTTTGACTGTGCTTTTGTTGTTAACTATTCAGGTTAACAACGAACAACTCAAACAAGTGCAGCAATTTAAATACTTGGGAAGCATCTTCACAGATAATGGAAGAATTGATAGGGAACTTGAGGCAAGATGTCAAAAGGCGAACGCAGTAACTTACCAACTCTCCCCACTGCTAAAACACCCAAGCATCACTATGGCACTAAAACGACAACTGATAAATTGCATGTTTATACCACACCCTCTGCTATCAATGCCAAACCTGGTCCCTAACAAGAGCACAGGAGAAAAAGATCATGACGTGCGAAATGAGATGCCAATACCACAAGGAGTTTCGAAACGAGAACATTAGAGCAATTGTAGGAACCACACCATGCCTGCAATACATAAAGAAGCAACAAATAGAGTGGTTTGGCCACTTAATGCGAATGCAAACCGACCTACTGCCTCTACGAGCATACAACGAACAGCACTACTGCCCTAGAACAAAGAGGCAGACCGAGAGTACGATGGATAGACAATATATCAGAGATCCTGAGGCAACACGGACTAACAACAACACGTGCAACACACCTGGCCCAGGATAGAAAACTGCGACTACCCACTACGCTGTGAGGCAATTGTGGATAAGACAAGCAAGACACCGACCTTCATGTTATTATTATATACTTTTATTTCTACAAAATGTTTGAGTATTCAGTGGCGTAGTTAGTTGTAAGAATTTTGCTTTTTTACTCGGGTGATTGGAGTTCGATTCCCTACTGGGTCATATAATTTTTTGTGTGGATCTAACTGGGTGGCTGCCCCGTTTGGTTGTGGTTTATAGCTAGGCTGCAGTATCTACGCTTTTTTCCGTTTGATTTTGGGGTTTACAGCTAGCCTGCGATAGCGGCGACGTGATGCTCACAGTTCATGTCACGGGTAATATTCGTTCGCCCTTGAGAGGGCGGTTGGCACGTTGTGTTGTGGTTTACAGCTAGGCTGCGATATCTGACCTAAAGTCTTCAGTCTTCAGTAGTAGAGTTGTAAGTATTCCGCCCTTCACGTGTATAACAGGTGTTCGATTCCCCGCTGGGTACTAATTTTTCTTTTTACCCCAAAGGGGCGATTGGCACGTTGTGTTGTGGTTTAGAGCTACGTTGCGACATCTGCGCCTTACGCCTAAAGACATCCGATTTGAGTACAGACCACATTAGCCTTCCCCCTCCCCCGACGCTGCACTCGATCAAAGACTATTCGTTAATGACAGAAACTGTTAACTAAGAAGGCTTACGGTCCAGTTTACTTTGGGTGGACACGGATGCCAAGGTCATTTAACATTCGTCCCTTCGGAGAGGGGAGATGACGGGTGGGGGTTTTTATTTCCGCTATTTGTGAGTATAGAACAAACTATTACAGTGGGTTCCATCACTGCTTAGGTGATGGAGTCTTTTTTTTTTTTTTTTGTGGAAGCTCAATTACACTAAACAGTCCGTGGCGACATCATGCAGCGCTAACCCCTCTGGCTACACCGACCTGCACAGACAGTAGTGACTGTTTTTTTGTTTTTGTTCTGAAGGTGGTGGTGGTGGTAGTGGTAGCAGTAGTGCTGGTACTGGATGGGTGATGTGGTAGCTGTTACACTGGCCACTTTTACTTCTCATTAGATATAATTGCTATCCATCTGTCTCTGGGTGGACACGGATGCAAAGCTCAGTTCAATTACAATATTTCGTCAGATGATGACTTTCCCATCCTTCGGCGAGGATGATATGATTAGTGAGGGGGGGGGGGGGGGTTGATAGCAGACACTGTTAACTGAGAGACCTTAAAACATAATTTTAAAGTTATCATTTCTTAACTATTTCTATTTTAATAATTTCGCTGATGATTTTTTATTCCTTCGGAGTAAGATATATTATTGGAGAATGGTTATGCCAGACACTGTTACCTAAGAGAGCTTAACACATTATTTGTAAGTTCTCATTTCTTAACTATTTCTATTTTTATACTCTCGCTAGGTATGATTTTTCAATCCTTCGAAGAGTGAGATATGACTGGGTGGAGGGGAGAGGGACGGGAGTTGAGGTTATGACAGACACTGTTAGTTGAGAGCTACTTTCTTTCTTTTCCATTTCACTATTCGGGGCCACAGCAACGCGTGGCAGGCCACAGCTAGTATATTATATATATATATATATAGACACACACACACACATATATGAATGTAGAAACACATACTTAAAAAGAGAAACTCTATGGTTTTTAGGGATGACCGGTTCCTTTACAAATTTGTTGTTGGTGGGATGGGGGAGGGGGGGAGGGGGGGGGGGAGATTGTGAAACTGTGAAGTGCTTTCACTCACTTATAAGCCACACTGTCGCACTGGAAAATATAACACATGACAAAATAATAATGGAAACAGAAAACGACACACCACAAATAACAACTCTTACCATTTCCTGGAGCCACGTCCTCCTCCTCGCCCTCATCCGACGCTTCATGGGCATTCATATTTTTATAAGAATGCTTGGGCATAAGCGGTGGACGCACGGAAGTTACAGGGCATTCTGGGAGAGGCAGTCAACCCACGTGGTATCCTACATCCGCTTGCACAAATCACGTGACAAATATGGCGACGACAGCCCGTTTCAATCTTGGCTCCAGCTGCGAGGCAGGGTGACAATTCCCGGTCTTGTGTCTGGGAGCTGTTTAAATCCACAAGTGTGTAGCAAGGAACTGTCTTATATCCACATATATGTGAGAAGGAACTGTGTGTATCCGGGCTAGCGTGTTGGGAAACTGTTTAATCCACATAACTAACTAGAAGTAACCACTAAAACCATACAATAGAATCAATGAAATGGGAAAGAACTCTACCTTCACATATCTATTTATTTATTAAATGGACTACAGTTCTCGATCCTTAACTGGAAAAGATGGCGTCGGCTGAGCTATTTCCGCTGACATATTTGTTAAACAATTTAAAAGAAAAAAAAAAAACGAAGACGTGTTATTCGTAACGTGTGCATCACTTGATATCTTTTACTTCACTAAATTAATTAGGTTTAACGTCTGAAAAAAATGGACGAAGAAGGCGAAGAAGAATTAGGACGTCACGGAAAAATGATATTTTTCCACAAACTAAACTGATATTTTTATGCGGTATCGACAGTAGGTCATGGAATGTACATTTTACTCAGCGTTAAGGATTGAAACTGCCCCGACACGCGACGGGCCTAGCAAGCAGGCAGTGGTGGAACTGACTGCTACTACATATGAGTTATTGAATACATATAGGACAGACTCTTGCGGACATCGGACCGGCAACGTTGACGAGACAAATCCACCAACCCGAGAAGCGCAAGACAAGTACAGAAAACCACGACACTAGGCTACAATCTGGTATCAGTGGGACGACAACATAAAGAAAGAATGGCTAAGAATATTTACCCTAACATATACAGTACAGCGGCGTCCGTGGCTTAGGCGTTGCGAGTCCGACTCGTAACCCAGCGTACCGCGATTGAAACCCACTGCTGGCTGCGTGGATGTTTATCATGGTTCGGGGCGTCGCAGGTCGACCCATCATAAAATTGGTACTTGGGTGGGCTGTCCTGGGAAAGTAAAGACAGCCGGCGTAATGCTGACCACATTACCCACCGAGTGCTGTGGGTCTGAAAAAATATGGGCGCTCTTCCCACATGCCCGATACGCCTAAAGGCGTGGAAAGGGATCTTTACTTTACAGTACAGCACGTGGTTACTGCAATAACTATGTCGCCCTTAATCCTCAGACTCAATATCTCAAGGATTGCACCGGATACAAGAGCAGGGAAGACACGTCTGCACGCACTATTTGACGTCTAACAGTACAAAAAGCATAAATGATGTTGATAAGGAAAAAGTGGAATATGCGATGTGAAACGAAATAATCAACACTTTATAGAACTTTATAGGTAGACAAAAAGTCAAATGGTTTGGCCATGTAACAAGACTGATATAAGACAGGGCCCCACAAAGAGCAATGCTATACAGATACAACGGTAACAGAGCCAGAGGTCAACCACGCAGATTGTGGACCGCAGAAATATCAGATGGTAGGTAGGTAGTTGTACCCCACCAGGACATCACACAATCGCCAAAAACCCGGTGACACAAAGTGCTACAATACGGATGAGGATCACGCCTGGACAGGTCACAGAAACCCCATTCAGCCGCTGACCATACATATGGCTATGCCAGTTCTATGCCCCGGCTATATTCACCCCCCCCCCCCCTTTCTTTCCCCGGCAGAAGCCAGTGAGGGGCTTCAAATATAAAAAAAAAAATGCATCCCACAAGAGGACGACTTTCGATTTATAGAAATATCAGAGACACTGACAAGTTTTATAAACGAAGTGAATAGAAGGACCCCTTCCAAAGACCTCTTCCTGCCCTGACGCCGCCGAGGCATTCCAAGAAGATAGGGGAAAAAATGTTGAATGTTGAATTAAGAATCGACATCACAGCATTCTGGACACTTCCATAAGCACTCCGTCAACATCCTCAGCAGCAAGCGAAGAGTTAAAATTCCGATGGTACCAGTAACAGTCTGATTGTATATCCGTCTCGCCCCTTCCTCGAGTGTCGAGCGTCGGCCAGATCCCCTTGTAATTCCTCGCAGTGGCATTCTTCTCAGACCGTAATGATCTATCGGTTCCTCGGCACTGTTCACTCTCTCCCAAAGGGCCCTCATAACAGAGAAACAAAGAGGAAGAAGAACCAAAACTGTGTAGCTTTATCTTATTATCATCATTCCATCTCTGTGTACCGATTTTATTCCCCTCTTTTTGCCAGAAATTGATATTTCCAAATCTCTATTGCCAATTTGTCTTTGTGATCTAGCTTTAGTACGGAGCTCTATCAGCGTAAGTACATACAATTTTCTCTCGTGACTGCGGCTCGTGTATGTAGATATCTATGTAATCTCAGACTGGTGGTTTATTTAGGCTTAGATGGTGGCACGAATCGAACTCTTCGTGTAAGGGACAATCATTAGCAACGTTTTCTCGTTCGTGTGTACAAATGTCTGGTCAGACAATACGACCGTCTCTCTGCACTTCAATATACCAGATTATCTGGATTAATCTAGAACAGTGTTTTGAGCAATTATCGTTTCATTTCCTTCTTATCTGCACTATAACAGGTAGTGGTGGCGGCGATGGTGGTGGTGGTGGTGGTGGTAGTAGTAGTAGTAGTAGTAGTAGTAGTAGTAGTAGTAGTAGTAGTAGTAGTAGTAGTAGTAGTAGTAGTAGTAGTAGTAGTAGTAGTAGCAGGAGTAGTCGTAGTAGTAGCAGCAGCAGTAGTGGTAGTAGTAGCAGTAGCAGCAGCAGTAGTGGTAGTAGTAGCAGCAGCAGTAACATCAGGAGTAGTATTAGTAGTAGTACTAGTAGCAGCAGCAGTAGTACTAGTAGTAGTTGTGGTGGTAGTAGTGGTGGTAGTGGTGGCGGTGGCTGCAGAAATAATACTAGCAGCAGCAGCAGTAGTGGTAGTAGTAGCGGCAGCAGTAATATCAGGGGTAGTAGCAGTAGTAGTAGTAGCGGCAGCAGTAACATCAGGGGTAGTAGCAGTAGTAGTAGTAGCGGCAGCAGTAACATCAGGGGTAGTAGCAGTAGTAGTAGTAGCAGCAGCAGTAACATCAGGGGTAGTAGTAGTAGTAGCTGCAGTAGTAGAAACAGCAGCAGCAGCAGTAGTAGTAGCAGCAGTAACAGAATAAGCAGTAGTATTAGTAGTAGTTGTGGTCGCAGTGGTGGTGATAGTGGTATCGGTGGCCGCAGAAGTAATACTAGCAGCAACAGCAGTTGTTGCTCTGCTGGTAGTAATGGCTGTACCATGTGTTTATGTTGTCGGGGTTGCTGTTGTTGATGATGTTGTGTTCGTACTAATATTAGTACTAGTTTTTGGTGTAGCAGCGTGCTACAACCACCACCACCACTGCTGCTGCTGCTGCTACTACTACTACTACTGCTGCTGCTACTACTACTACTACTACTACTACTACTACTACTACTACTACTACTACTACTACTATACTACTACTACTACTACTACTACTAATGAATTACTACTACTACTACTTTTATACTACTACTACTACTACTACTTTTACTATACTACTACTACTACTACTACTACTACTACTACTACTACTACTACTAGAATGAATTTACCTTTTCTTACTTTCTTTATTCTTCCTCTTTCTCTTCTTTTTTCCCTGTCTTCTCCGTCTTTAATTGTTAAATGCGGTCAGAAAACTGACACCCCAACTTGTATAGTGACCCCAATTTTCAAAACAGATTAACAATAAGGAAGACTGAATACAATATCATCATTGTCTGGAGAAAACTGTTTAGCTAGGAGTGACCACTGCGGGATTTGAAGAGTGATTTGCACGCTGAAGCTAGACTGCTAGGTCTCGGCCTTTCGGCACAACACATCGGATTTCGCCGTGGTATTCAATATGGTTGGTAGCCGGGGTACGTGTGAGCTGGTGAAATACCTTATGTAATAATTCCACGTTAGTACAGCTTGTCATGACCGACTTCTTCTATCAACGATAAACTGCATTTATGTTAGCGACTGTTGATGTTGGCGTCTCTGGCAACTGCATTTGCGGCGTGCACATATTTCTTGATTGTTCCAGGACTTATTGTTTGCTCACCAGTTTTACAAATGCGACAGTGATATGTCATTTGATTTTCACTGGCATATAGGAACGGAGCAAGTATGGGGAAACCCCGATTACAGTGAAGCTGAAACCTTGACTAAGATAACCGATTTTAGCAAAACCTATGTAAGCACTGGTTTACGATATCATTGTTATGGGACAGTGGGTTACTGTTCTTCTATCCACCAAATGGGACACCGGAACCCACATCGACATGGCCAATACGCAGCACTTTCAAGGAAAGGTCAATAGAAGATATAATCAAATGGCTAATGGCAATAACAGCATTAACAAAGCGCTGATTGGTGAAAATATTGAAGCGACGCTTGCGGGAACGTCCCGAGGGCCGTAGTAACGACTCTTAACTAAACTCAGTTTCAGTAAAACATGGGTGGTATCAACCATCATCATCATGTAGTACAGCAGTGTTCAACCTTCATAATGCCGCGACCCTTTAATGCAGTTTCTCTTGTCTTGGAGACTCCCAACCAAAAAATTAGTTTCGTTACTACTTCATAACCTATGTGTTTTCCGATGGTCTTTGGCGACCATTGTGAAAGGGTCGTTAGACCCACAAAAAAGTCGCAACCCACAGGTTGAGAACCGCTGAGATAGAATGCCCTTTGCAGAAAGTCGCTCTTATCATACAAAGTAAGTAAAGTAAAAATCCATTTTCACGCCTTTTGGCACATCGGGCATTTCTTCTTCTTTCGTTCGCCTGAAATAAGTTGTCTATATCAGCAGTTTTGTCTCTTGCATAAATTTCACTGTCGTTGTTAGTTCAATCAGTGGTCCATAGAGTTTATGTTCCACTGTTGTTCTTTTTTTTTTTTGGTCAAAAGGTTTGCCTTAATGTGTCAAATTCGGTGCAGTCCTGGAGTATATGCTCTGCTGTCTGGGGCACCTTTCCACATGTGTACATGGCTGATACGCTAATCTTGAATTTTGTGTTCATGTGGTTACGTAATCGGTTGTGCATCGGGCATATGGGAAGAGCACCTATATTATTACGGACCAATCAGCACTAGGTGGGTAATGTGGTCAGCATTACGCCGGCCGTCTTTACTTCACTAGGACATACATCCTGGCACCTATTTTAGGCTGGGTTGACCTGCGACGCCCTGTACCATGATACAAATCCACGCAGCCAGCAGTGTGTTTAGATCGCGTTACCCCGGAATTACGAGTCGGACTCGCAACCCCTAAGCCACGGACGCCGCTGCTCTGATGAAGGTCTACCTAAAAGAAACTTGGCCTCTCGCCAGCTTGCCCGCCTCGTGTACTTTCATATCCAAATTCATTTTCGGTGTTTTGCTGGGGCCAAAATTGCCATTTTAAACCAGCATCCCTGAAAGGGGAACTTTAGGTTATAATTGTGACTAGGATATGTGCAACATATAACATGACTTAGCTATGCACGCCACCAAGAGCCCTGGAAAGGATTCCTGCAGTGTTGATGCGATCAAAGGAGACAGACCCATATACTGTCCTGACCGGCGACGAAGTCATCTATCACTCACTTATATCCTCTTTCCTGCCACAATCAATCAATCAATCAATCACAATCAATCAATCAATCAATCATTTAATCAATCAATCATTCAATCAATCAATGATTCATTCAATCAATGATTCATTCAATCATTCATTCAATCTATCATTCAATCAATCATTCATTCAATCAATCAATCATTCAATCAATCAATCATTCAATCAATCAATCATTCAATCAATCAATCATTCAATCAATCAATCATTCAATCAATCATTCATTCATTCAATCAATCATTCAATCAATCAATCAATCATTCATTCAATCAATCATTCATTCAATCAATCAATCATTCATTTAAACAATCGATCATTCAATCAATCAATGATTCATTCAATCTATCATTCGATCAATCATTCATTCAATCAATCAGTCATTCAATCAATCATTCATTCATTCAATCAATCAATCAATCAATCAATCATTCAATCATTCAATCAATCAATCATTCAATCAATCAATCAATCAATCAGGTGCCGTCTCCACAGCGAAGGTTGGCTGCAAAAGATCTCCATCACGCTCTGGCATCCAGGTCGACCCAGCCTTGAGTGGGTACCAGGTACAATCCTGAGAAGTAAAGGCGGCCCGCTTGATGCTGACAACATCACCCATCTTGTGCCGATTGATCTATAAAATATAGGTCTAACCCTATATGCCCTATACGGCTTAAAACGTGGAAAAGAGTCCTTTACTTTTTACACAAACCACACCTTGTCAAAAGGCAGTCAGCTCATACACGGCCATTTGAGAGTTAATCACTCATAAGCTCATGAAAGCACCTGAAGCTACTTAGACTGAGGCTTCTGCGCCTGCTGGTGTTTATGCGTGAGCCAGAAACATTTAGAATTGTAGGGGATTGATTGATGGCTTCATAAAACCGGTGTCCCGCCTCCTCCTCTCCCCGGCTTGACAATCTATCCCAATTTTCCCGCTCTCCTCAATGATTTATGCGCCATGTCTTCCCTTGTTTTTATCAGTACAACGCTACGTTACTCCATCTTTATTTCCGTGTCTTAGTTGATTGTGTCCGTCGGCGTGCTCTACCTTTCTCTCAGTCTCTCTCTCTCTCTCTCTCTCTCTCTCTCTCTCTCTCTCTCTCTCTCTCTCTCTCTCTCTCTCTCTCTCTCTGTCTATCTATCTGTCTCTCTCTATCTGTGCATCTCTCTCACATTCACATAAACACACACAATCAGGCTCTGCCAGTCTGTCTCTCCTATTTCCCTTCCCTGTCCGTCAAATGCTCTCTCTCTCTCTCTCTCTCCCTCTCTCTCTCTCTCTCTTTCTCTCCATCTCTCTCTCCATCTCTCTCCTCTGCTCGTCTCCACCCCACCCTCCCCCACCTCAACTACTTCTAATTGTTATAGTCCATGACGTGTGGCATTGGAAGTCATGTGCATCTGCAGCCTTCTGTTTCGTGTACTTTCGATTTATGTTCTTGACCAAAGATCAGATGTTGTCAAACTGTCCAGCATCATCCTCCTCTGCTAGTCTTGTGCTGTCTCTTCTCCTTAGTCTTTTCTTTTCTCTACCAGTCGATCTCTCTCTCTCTCTCTCTCCACCTCTATCTCGCCCCTTAGTCTCTTATTTCTCCTCTACCAGTAGCTCTCGCGCTCTCTCTCTCTTTCTCTCTGCACCTATGTCTCTTCCTCTTAGTCCCTTATCTTTCCTCTACCAGTCGATCTCTCTCTACTCCTATCTCTCCCACTACTCTCTTATCTTTCCTCTACCAGTCGATCTCTCTCTACCCCTATCTCTCCCACTACTCTCTTATCTTTCCTCTACCAGTCGATCTCTCTCTACCTGTATCTCTCCCTCTACTCTCTTATCTTTCCTCTACCAGTCGATCTCTCTCTACCCCTATCTCTCCCACTACTCTCTTATCTTTCCTCTACCAGTCAATCTCTCAATACCTCAATCTTGCCCCCTTAGTCTCTTATCTTTCCTCTACCAGTCGATCTCTCTCTCTACCCCTATCTCTCCCACTACTTTCTTATCTTTGCTCTACCAGTGGATCTCTCTCTACCCCTATCTCTCCCACTACTCTCTTATCTTTCCCCTACCAGTCGATCTCTCTCTCTCTCTCTCTCCCCTTTTCGCTTCCCCTAATCTCGTCTTTCATCTACCAGTGGATCTCTCTCTAACTCTATCTTTCCCTTTCAGCCTCTTATATTTCCTCTACCAGTAGATCTCTCTTTCTCTCTCTCCACCTTAATCTCTCCCGCTTAGTCTCATATTTTTTTTTCTCTACCAGTAGCTGTCGCTCTCTCGCTCTCTCTCTCTTTCTCTCCCTACCTCTCTATCTTCCCCTTAGTCTCTTATCTCTCCTCTACCACTCGATCTCTATCTCTCCTTCTTAGCCTCTTATCTTTCGTCAACGAGTAGATCTCTCCTGTCCTTCTTCTACAGGTCGATCTCTCTTTCTGTTCCTACCTTTCTCTCGCTATATCTCGTTCTTTCTCTCTATCCATTTGTGACATTTTTCTACCACGTGGCCCTTCTGCCTACCTCCCATCTATCAGTCTAACCAAAGACCCATCTGCCCACCTCCTATCTTTGGATCTAACTAACGACCCATTAGCCTACCTCCTATCTTTGGATCTAACTAACGACCCATTAGCCTACCTCCTATCTATCGGTCTTACTAACGACCCATTAACCTACCTCCTATCTATCGGTCTTACTAACGACCCATTAACCTACCTCCTATCTATCGGTCTAACTAACGACCCATTAGCCTACCTCCTATCTATCGGTCTAACTAACGACCCATTAGCCTACCTCCTATCTATCGGTCTAACTAACGACCCATCTGCCTACCTCCTATCTATCGGTCTAACTAACGACCCATTTGCCTACCTCCTATCTATCGGTCTAACTAACGACCCATGCCAGGTTTAACTAACCCCATCCTACCTCCTATCTATCGGTCTAACTAACGACCCATTAACCTACCTCCTATCTATCGGTCTAACTAACGACCCATTAGCCTACCTCCTATCTATCGGTCTAACTAACGACCCATTAACCTACCTCCTATCTATCGGTCTAACTAACGACCCATCTGCCTACCTCCTATCTATCGGTCTAACTAACGACCCATTAACTGCCTACCTCCTATCTATCGGTCTAACTAACGACCCATTAGCCTACCTCCTATCTATCGGTCTAACTAACGACCCATTAACCTACCTCATATCTATCGGTCTAACTAACGACCCATCTGCCTACCTCTTATCTATCGGTCTAACTAACGACCCATCTGCCTACCTCCTATCTATCGGTCTAACTAACGACCCATCTGCCTACCTCCTATCTATCGGTCTAACTAACGACCCATTAGCCTACCTCCTATCTATCGGTCTAACTAACGACCCATTAGCCTACCTCCTATCTATCGGTCTAACTAACGACCCATTAACCTACCTCCTATATATCGGTCTAACTAACGACCCATCTGCCTGCCTCTTATCTATCGGTCTAACTAACGACCCATCTGCCTACCTCCTATATATCGGTCTAACTAACGACCCATTAGCCTACCTCCTATCTATCGGTCTAACTAACGACCCATTTGCCTACCTCCTATCTATGGGTCTAACTAACGACCCATCTGCCTGCCTCCTATATATCGGTCTAACTAACGACCCATCTGCCTACCTCCGATATATCGGTCTAACTAACGACCCATTAGCCTACCTCCTATCTATGGGTCTAACTAACGACCCATTAGCCTACCTCCTATCTATGGGTCTAACTAACGACCCATTAACCTGCCTCCTATATATCGGTCTAACTAACGATCCATTAGCCTACCTCCTATCTATGGGTCTAACTAACGACCCATTAACCTGCCTCCTATATATCGGTCTAACTAACGACCCATCTGCCTAACTCCGATATATCGGTCTAACTAACGACCCATCTGCCTACCTCCTATCTATAGGTCTAACTAACGACCCATCTGCCTACCTCCTATCTAGCGGTCTTCAAGGCCGAATACCTGGGTGGATCAAAACAGGTTGTGAAGTTAAGGACCCACTGCATTACTGAGTTGACTCTGGCTCTTCGTCACGACAGCCCAGAGTCCTTAACTGTTCGGCCACCCGTTCCTCGCATATCACATCAACAGGTAATCAATCATCCCATATCCCATATCCAAATCTCGATTATTCATCCCCCACCCATCCCCATTCCCCAAAACTCCAGATCCTACAGAATCAACCCAATTTCCAAATTGCCAAATAATCACATCAGTTCACCCTGAGGGTGACATATTCAAAATGTTTTTTCCGCAGACAGAGCAACAACCCACCCACCCACGGCTCACAGCACCAATTCAACCCACTAAACCACTAGAGCCAGGCACAGGTCTTATCTGTACACTAGGGTGTGTTAATTTACGTGAAATCAATTTTGCCCCAAAAACATCCTCTTTGAGTAATTTCATCCTCTCAGATTGGCCGTTTTAACTTTGCTTAACAAGTGATGGCTGTGTAATCATAATAATGGGTTTATCAGTCTGTGTGTAGGGGCAACCAGAAATGCCACGTGGTCACCGGATAAAATACGCACATGACGGCTTCCGGTCACAATGGACGCCAGGCACGGCCACTGTTTCGAGTCAGGGCATATTATTTGCTTCTTCCAGACGGTGACCTTTGCATTTTTGATCCATTTGTAGACTGAAAGGATATAGTTTTGTTGCCCAGCTACTGAGTTGAGTGCATGGTGCAACCCAGTGAGCTGCAGATTTCATTTGGAATGTTTTTTCGACTGTGACCAACGTGGTGTTGTGAACTGTAAATTCAGAAAATAGCGCGTGGCCTGGGGTCGCAATATTGTTGGTGCCATTATGAGATTTATATTGATCGCGTGTGCAACTGCTGATCTGTTGGTAACTTCTGCTACCGTCGATGATGAACTGCATTTCTAATATCAAACTGTTTGTGTTAGCACTTCTGATAGCTACAGTATGCTTTTAATGCGTGTGACAGCAGTCTGTCAATCTCTCCACAAGGGACTGTGATAAACATTCTGTGTTTTTCGTTGGCACAAGAGAGGAGCAACTATGAGGTGACCTGTTTGCCATGAGCTGAAAGTAATATTACCAAGATTACGCACATGAATCAGTTATCCCCATCATCTGTATCCTTCATCACGTGAATCCCCAGGCCCCCCCCCTTTTGAGAACGGGCTCCTTCTCAAGCCTCTTGTGTCAGGCAACTAGTAAGAAGAGTTTTCACGGAGAGCATCTGTCTGCGAGACGAGGAATCAACAGTCTGCATATACATGAGGCATAACCATAATATACGGGACACAATCAAAGTCCAGAAGTTTACCGGTTGTAAACTCCGACACTGAGGGGCAGGGAGGCAGGGAAAAGGGGGGGGGGGGGGGTAGTTCTGGTTGTTTGTCCACTTCTGGACTTTGGCATTTTCCCTTCGCTCTCTTTTTCTTCTTTTCCTGGGTTACCGTTTGTAAACTCCGGGGAAAAGTTATGTTTGCAAGTCTACCTCAAGACTTTGGTATTTTCCCTTCCGCCAATTTTCTGTGCATTGTTAACCGACTAAAAGCTCCGGTGGAAAGTTCTGGTTGTTCGTCCACTTCTAAACTGTAGCCTTTATCCTTCCCCCTCTTTGTCTTAGCGTTCACCAGCTGCAGGCTCTGACGGAAGGTTCTGGTTGTTCGTCCACTTCTGGTGTAGTCTTGTTCCAGAACCCGAGTGTTGCGTGTGCATCCGTTTTACAGATCTGACTCATTTGTATGCAGACTGCTGGTTCCTTGCCTCTCAGGCAAATGTACTCCGACTTTGAAGGAAGCTCCCAATTAGTCGACTATTACGACATGCTTTTGGTTAGGCAGTGAGTCAGTGTTTTCCAGTGTTTTCCCTATAGCAGGTTCTCCGTAACCCACAGGGGGACCCTGAGGTTCAACTCGGCGCTTGGAGGATACGGAGCATCCAGCACCGGAAAGAGAGGGTCACCGCAGCAACTGTAGCTCAGGACACGATTTACCAAACGTGTTCGGCTAACCGAACTATCCAGATATCAACAGAGCCCATATCAAAGTGTAGTAGAAAAATCTAAAAACTGAACTGTTCTAAACATTCCGAGAAACCGTTCTTGTTTTTTCATTGAAAATAACCAATGCTCCAGCCAAAGTGCAATGGATCGCTATTTATTCCTCCCCACGCAGCTTAACAGAAGTGATTTATGACAGTAATACGTCTAAGGACAGAAGTGGTTTATGCTAATGGTTTGATTGATTGATTTGATTAGGAACCGACATCACAGCACTCGGGGCATTCCCTTAAGCGCTCCGTCCCCATCTTCAGCATCTAGCGAAGAGTTCTGATACTAAAGGTGCCAGTAGCATTCTGATTAAACGTCCGTCTTGTCTTTCCTCTGAGCCTCGAGTATCTGCCAGAACCTCTCGTCACTCCCTGCTGCATCAATCTCACCAAACTGCGGTGATCCATCTGCTCCTCTGAACTGTACACGCTCTCCCACGAGTCACTAACCACGTCTGCCTTATCATGCATCAGTATTGCTAATGATGATACCCTAATCTCTGCCATGGTGCAACTCTCATACAACTATGTGAAAGTCACGAGATAGGTCTTTTTCAAATCAAATCCAGTTAGGTCGAGAATTTAATTGTGAAACCATTTCATAAAACCTTTAAACCAAACAGTCGCACCAAAGAATAATTGAAAAATTCAAAACAATCATGACTGCAAGGGATATAACAAACAATCATGACTAAAAAAGATAGCTAGCAATCGCAAAATCATAGTACTGAAACAAACACCGCCCACGTCTGATATTTTTAGACTGTCGGCTAAAACAAACCACAAAAACAAGATGGCGTCATACGGAAACGGAAATAAGGTAATTCTCTTATTTTGGAAACTAAATCGAAACACACGTCTGCTGTTGAGTATCCATTAGTAGTGTTTGGTTATATGTGTTGCTATAAACAAAGCAGGCCAAAGGAGAGATGATTATGCACTGGCAAAACATGGTATCTATAAAACTGCGCAAGCTGTGTGGTATGGAATCGGGCGATCGTTCACAACATCATAATAGAAGTTCCCCGTGTGGGTTCCGGGGTCCCATTGTTGTGAAACAAGAATAGACCCATGGCCTTCCCAACAAGCATGTCGTAAAAGTTGACTAACTGGGGGGTTCTAAGTAGGAGTGCATCTGCTTCAAGAGGCTAAGAACAAACAGTCTGCATACAAATTGTCAGATCTGTAAAACTGATGTGTACGTAACACTCAGGTTCTGGAAAACATCTAAAGTCTAGAGGTGGATGAACAGCTAGAACTTTCTACCAGAGTTTACAGCTGGTGAAGGGGAAAAAGAAACAAGATTAAAGAGGGGCGGGTCAGGCCGTGAGCCTTGGTTGGCAACTGAGCTAGGAGGGATAGTCAGTCAGACGGGAAAACAGGTTTACTGCACTTTTAATCCGCGCTCTAGACAGAAGCAGAAGCATTACGGTTTGCTGTGTTGGTAAACTGCTGCTCGGTTTGTTTTTATGACCTTTGCTTGGATATTATCAATTTCTGCAACCTATGGTGACACTTCAATTGTTAGAGATGAATTCTGTCCGTATTCGATGGTTGTAGATTTCAAGCTGTAAGATAGGCTCCGCCAATGACGACTCCATTTTAAGGGATGCCTACTTGGTCAAGTATCCTAGTAACCTTATTTACATAGCGAGGCGCATACGCAATTTAGAGGTAACAGGTTCGATTCCGGGAAAGGTACCTATAGCTTTCGATTATGTGATGTCTAGTGTGTCCTATGTTTCCACTTCTTTCTATGAGTGTCGATCAATACCTTGTCTGTTTAATTATATATATATATATATGTATATATATATATATATATATATATATATATATATATATATATATATATATATAATGTTTCTACAGCCTTAAGAGTTCCTCCTTTGTTTATTTATGTGCAAGACAGGTAAACAAACAAAAACACATACATAAACACACGCACGAACGCACAGACAGGCGCGCATACACACACAGGTACATACTCGCACAGAAAGTCAGACAGACAGACAGACAGACAGACAGACAGACAGACAGACAGACAGACAGACAGACAGACAGACAGACAGACAGACAGACAGACAGACAGACAGACAGACAGACAGACAGACAGACAGACAGACAGACAGACAGACAGACAGACAGATATACGCACACACATAAGCTAAACATAGTGCTTTGTTTATACAATAAATGATCTGTGCACACAAGATGTTTTCTCTCCGTGGTAACAAACACAATTAAACAACAGATTCACCGGACCCCACAAAAGTGGCTCCTATAAAAGGGATTCATGATAGATTCAGGAGCGCCCGAACTCTCCATAAATGTGTCCAGGTTTATCACCGGTAAAGCAAATTATGAGATACACTCGGGAGGACACGGCCTGTGTCGATGTCATTTCGGAATTGGTCGATACGTTGGATCATCGACAAATTTCTGGAGAAGGGAGTCGTTTTCAAATGTGGAATTCGAATTGGGAAAAACTGACGCGGAATAATTTGATGTCCGCGCTGTTGGGTGATAAAGGGAGGGTGTGGTTTGTTGTATGAAGGCGGTTAGTGGTTTGACAATGTGTATTATCTCAGTTCAACCGATAACAGCGGCAGTTTATCGGCAGCAGTGTTGCCTCACGCGTGTTAGAATGCTGATTTACCCCCCCCCTCCCTTTCCACCCCCACCCCATACCTTGTGTGTGCGTCCTAGGGCCCCATTGGAGGTGGGAGGAGGGAGGACACACACCCACTGCCCCTTGCAAGTATGTCGTAAAATGGTGTTTCTGTTCAAAGTCGGAGTTAATCTTCCTGAGATACTAGAAACCAACACTCTGCCCACAATTAGGCTAGATCTGCAAATCGAAAACCTCAAGTTCTGGACCAAGATTAAAGTGTACAAGCGGAAGAAAAATCACAACTTTCCTCTGCCAGAGTTTGCAGCCGATGACTGCTAACAAGAAGTAGAATAGGAAATATGGAAATGTCAAGCTCTATTTCATACAGTTGTCAAAATCTTGATAAATCACTGAGCTGCCAGAATTTTAATTTCTTACCGATATATTACTGTGACGTAAAAATGCTCATATGTCACCAAGCTGTCAAATTATTACACTCTATTCTTCTTCTGCCTTTCTATCCCCTAATGGAGCAGAGGCACTAACCAAGTCACACCAAGTCGTTCTATCCTTCGCCATTACATGAAGCTCTCCCCATGTCCTCCCCATCTTTCCAACTTCGTTCCCCAGCTTTCTTCTCCATGTGTTTTTTGGCCTTCCTTTATTCTTAGGCCCCTATGGGTTCCAGTGCAAAGACATTCTAGTTATGCTGTTCTCCTGTTTTCTCAGATTACACTCTACAGAGTCACCAGTTTATGTTGACTGTCTGATCAGCTCTCTCCACCTTTGGCGGCCATTTACGATGGACTTCATGGCTGCATATATGAGGCCTGTCCAGTCAGTCAGGTTCTGTAACCAGGTCTTTCTTGGTCTGCCGCTTAGCCCTCTGTCCCTCTACTGAGCCCTGCAGTATTGTTTTTTAAGAGGTAGTTAAATCTTTTTACATGTCCATACCATTGCAGTTTTATGATATTTATTGAGTTCGAAAAATGCTGATATATCACCGAGTCGTCAAATTATGACACTCTACAGAGTAGACACAAATATGATATTCACTGTGTTCTAAAAATTATGTTATACAAACATCACCAAGTCGTCAAATTATGAGACTCTGTGAGGAGATATTTCGTCCTTGATAATTATTGTTTAAAATTGTTAATGAGGTTGGGTGTATACAAGACGTCGTGTTTATTCAAGATGTTGATGCCCTAATATCAACACTATCAGAACTCTTGAAGAAACTGCGAAAAAAAAATCAGACTATGCAAAAAAAAAAAAAAGGGGGGGAAAGGGGGGGGGGGGGGGGGGGGGTTGCATGATCACATTTAAAAAAAAATCAAAAAGTGCTTTTAAAAGTTCCCAATCTTGAAACAACCAGACCCCTAAAAAAGATTCTTTCTACAATCAGACGACAGTGGGCACACAATAGCTAGTATGCTTGCGCAAGACCTACTCACAAGCATTACTTCCTGTAATGGATTTATGTGGCAAGATTCAGATTCAACAAGATTCAGATTCAACAAGATTCAGATTCAACAAGATTCAGATTCAACAAGATTCAGATTCAACAAGTTTCAGATTCAACAAACACTTTAACACATTTGAACGAGAGGCGTTAGCACTAGTTGTTTGTCACACACAAATTCTAAATTTTGTATTTATTGGGAAAGGAATTGATCATTTGGACCGATAACGTGGGATTAACAAAACTACTAACGTTATATGCTAATAGAATCAGAGTATGTAGATGTCTTTGTTAATTTTCCAGTTTAAATTCAGTATTGAACATACAAAAAGAATCGACAATCATCTGCCCGACGTTATGACACATTCAAAAAAAAAAAAAAAAAAAAACTGAAAAAAAAATTTGATTGAATAAAATTATATGTGTAAATTGATGTTATAAATGTGCTATCTTGATGTGTGTAAGACATTTGCAGAACAACAATTGTTTATAATCCTGAAACTAGACCATTTATAAAAATGACAGAACTCTGACTGAAAAACATTTCAAACAGAAAAACAATGCTAAATAATTGTGTACTAATTATTCATGTATTTATGTAGAAACTAAATTTGAATATATCCGCCATTTCAGTAAAACTTTTTTCTCTGGGTGCCGAAACCTCAGGGCTCAGGTGATACCTTTAACAGGGCCGTCTCAACGTTTAGGCGCGGGCCGCTGGGGCACTTGTCCTGGGTCCAAAGTGCATGAAGGCCTGATCTACTCTTGTGAATTTCATAAAACAAGTCCAAGTCTCTTAAACAACTGGTAAAGCATACATAGTTGGGAACTCAACATTACATTGTAACTTGTGTGTATTATACAACTCATTACTACATTGAAGTTTCGGAACATAGAACCTATTTATACACTTCTGTGAGGGAATTTGTGTCACCCCTTTACGCATGCGTGTGTGAGAGGATGTACAAATCGTTGATGCGCTTCAATACTAGACTGTGCACACCTATGTCTGTAGAGCGTGTCGGTAAGTTACAACTTATCCATATGCTTCAGTAGGCGAATGTACCTAGCCATTCATTTGAAATGTCTGCCAGTGTCCCTCTGCTAACTGCAAAAGTTTAACATGTGTCCGATGAACTAACCGTAAGCTGGTCACTTAGTCGTTAAGGTAGTCGGCTGATCTTAAGGGCAACCGCAGCGTCAGTACATATATTTAACTAAGAATCTACCCCGAGACCAGACAAGTGGAACACCTTGTACGGAGGAAAAGAACAGCTTGTGAAAACATGCAAATTCCACTACATGGCATTGGGCCAAAGGGCGAAAGCTCATGCGCCGTTGGATCGATAATAACAACAACAACTTAGAATCTAACAGCACCCGTTGTAGAGTCACCATTTCGTCTTGTCCCTGTCCGAGAACATGCGGTCAAGGGCAGCAAGAGAAGATCCAGGCCTGGGAGTCATGGGCCAGGTCGGCCTACCTTCTGGAGTTGTCTATGAGGTTATGGGCCGAAACAATTGTCGACGAGGGATCTTCCGCTGGACTCCTGCTGTACATGCTCCACTGTGGAGTTCTTCTTCTTATTAGGCATAGCCATGTACAAAATCACATTCCTCTATCAACCTCTCTCAAACGTGCCAAAACTTCGACGTCATGGATCCTCTATATAAAAAAACTTCTCTCTCTCTCTCTCTCTCTCTCCCCCCCCCCCTCTCCCCCCCCCCCCCCCACTTTCATTTCTCGACTATATATACAGGTATTCTGAACTTCATAACGCCGTGACCCTTTAATACGGTTCCGTCTGTTGTGGCGACCCTTTAATTCAACTCCTCATGTTGTGGCGACCAGCTAACCATACCATTATTTTCCACACTACTTCCAAAAATTAATAAATATGTGTTTTGAGATGGTCTTAGGTGACCCCTATGAAAGGGTGGTTCGCCTTTAAAAAAAAAAAGGGTCGCGTCCCATAGGTTGAGAACCACTGCTTTAAAACAAAAATAGACAAAGGGGGAACTCTTGGGCAGTAGAAATATTATTACATAATATGTATTGATCGGCACTCGAAGGAAGAAGTAGAAAGATACAAGGACACAGCAGACAACATGAAACCTACCAATCAAATACCTTTATTAAATGTTTGTGTATGTAACCTCTAGTGCCATTTCAATGGTTTGAAATGAATTCTGTCCGTATTCCATAGTTGTGGATTTCAAGCTAAACGATAGACATAGCCAATAAGACACCTTTTTTGGGAGGTGTCTAGTTGACCATGTTCTTAGTGCATTTGTATTCAAGGCGAGGCGCCCACGCCGTCTGGAGATGACAGGTTCAATTCCCAGCACGGTAACTATAGCTTTAGATTTTATGTTGTCTAGGGTGTTAATCTTTCTGCTCTTTCTATGAGTGCGGATCAATACAATTTCTGTTACTTGATTAATTCATAGTAACCGTGCAGGGAATGGAGCCTGTCCCAGCGTGCCAATGCCCAGGTTTTCCCTGACCCTCCCACGTGAACCCTCCAGCCACAACAAGGCAGCTCTATTGTGTTACTCTGAGTAATGTTTCGTGTCCCCTATTTTTCCCCTAGTGATCACAAACGTTTGTCCTTCCGCCATTCCAGTATATCTTTTTTTTTCTCTGGGCGCCGAAACCTCAGGGCTCAGGGGATACCTTCAACAGGGCCGTCTCAACGTTTAGGCGCGGGCCGCTGGGGCACCTGTTCCAGGTCCAAAACGCATCAAGGCCTGATCTACTCTGCTTATGTCGCCTGACCAGTACCGATTTGCCCAGACCCATGATGCTGTTAAGACGGGGCCCCCCTGCCCCACAACCCAATATTTTTTTTTTAAGGAAAACAATGCTCCCACAGTGTAACGACTTTAAGGCGCTAGAACTTGGGGATTTGGGGGGGGGGGGGAGTAATTTTTTTAAGTGGCTGAAAACTCTCTACCCCAATATCAGAAAATCGTGCAAAGGTGCTAAATGGTTGCCTCACCATGTACAGACATTTTCGTTTCGAAAGTGTCTTATTTAAGTTATGTATTTTTTCAGGGGGGGGGGGAGGAGGGGAGAGTTATATATATAAGAACAAGTCAATGATGAGGACGAAGAATTCAAGTTGTATGCCTCGTGGTCTGAAGTTCGTGGGTTTGTTTCCTGGCTGCGTCTTTCAATTCAAAAGTGAAGTTTTTGCAAACATCCCTAAGGTTCTTCGCTGGAGTTGTAACGTACTCCAGTCAACTAGCGATTCTGCAGAGGGAGAGAGAGAGAGAGAGAGAGAGAGAGAGAGAGAGAGAGAGAGAGAGAGAGAGAGAGAGAGAGAGAGAGAGAGAGACCGAGCCATATGGGAGAAAATTTATTGCAATGATGTTCGTTCTCTCGACTTAATTTTGTGTGTGTAGAAAATTAAAGTTACAACCAACTGAAGAAGGGGAAAGTTATAAGTATGTAAATAAAGAGGAAAGTTACTAAGAAATATATTAAAGAAAGGTTACAACGAAACACAGAATAGGAAAGTTACAGCCAAGTGTGGAAGAGAAAAGGCCCCAAGAAATTGAAAATCTGAAATGTACAACGATATACAGAAGAGAAAAGTAACAGCCAAGAGGGGACGACAAAGGTTACAGCCACATGTGGAAAAGAAAAGTTACAGCCACTTGTGTTACCGACAAATTATAGCCAACTGTAGAAGAGGAAAAACACAACTATGTAAATAAATGGAAAGTTACAGCGAAACATAGAAGAAGATAGTTACAGCCAAGTGTGAAAGATGAAAGTTACAGCCAAGTGTGAAGAGATGAAAGTTACAGCCAAGAGTGAAAGATTAAAGTTACAGCCAAGTGTGAAAGATGAAAGTCACAGCCAAGTGAGCAGAGGAAAGTTACAGCCACGCGTAGAAGAGGAAAGTTACAGCCACGTGTAAAAAAGTGAAAGTTACAGCCAAGTGTAGAAAAGGGAAAGTTACAGCCAAGTGTAGAGGAGGAAAGTTACAGCCACGAATAGAAGAAGAAAGTTAGAGCCAAGTGTAGAGGAGGAAAGTTACAGCCACGTATAGAAGAGGAAAGTTACAGCTAAGCGTGGAAGAAGAAGGTTAAATCAAGTATTGAAGAGGTAAGTTACAAACAAGTAAATAAGATTAAAGTTACCACTAAAAAAAAAAAGAGGGGACATTATAAGTGTTGATGTGGAAAGTTACAACCAAATGTGGAAGAAAGGAGTTTTAAAAAAAAGTATAGAAGAGAAGTTAAATCACGTGTAGAAGGGGAAAGCTATAACTATCTAAAAGAGAGAAAAATTACAAGGAAATATACAAGAGGAAGGTTACAGCCAAGTATAGAAGAGAATAGTTACAATCAAGTGTTACAATAAAACTTGCAGCTATCTATATGTACTAGAGGCAAATGCAGAGGAGGGGATAACTTGTGATGAAGGGAAAAGAGAAGAGATAACTAAGGATAATATGGAAATCTACTCCTTAAAATCTCGACTCCGAACCTACAAGAGCTCTCAACAATGTCGCGTGGCGAGCTAAACCCAACCGTAAGCTGCCTCAGTAGCAAGAAAAGAAAAGAGAAAAAGAAAGTTCGTTTAGGCGGGGGTAAAATCAAAGTATCTCACCCTGGCAGCAAATCTTCTGTGTGGGGTCTAATATAGTTTAACAGTAAAACCTAGACATACTAACTAAATAACACGAATGTAAGTTGACGAATACAGAAACTTTATTTGTTGATGACATAACAATAATTCTTGACAACACTCCAAAAACTAAAATATACTAAAGAACTAACTGAACGTACATAAGCAGACCAGTAGAACTAACCAAGCAACTAGTAAATCAATGAATAACAAAATACTGACAACTACTAGCAGACCAACAACCAGGTAGTACCGTTATGCAGTCTGAACCTAATTTGCGCTTTAACCGTGTACGGTTTGGGCGACAAATCGGAAGGGCTTCTAGCGTCTGTTACCGCTATCGCTGAAAAGGGAAACTGTTAACAGAATCAGGCCTTTTATCACCTTCTACGACTCACGTGACCTGCTGGACATCACTGAAGAGTTCCACCGAACCACCTGGCCAGTGCCAGCAGCTACAGGTTGTTAAACAAAAATAAACAGGCCAAAAATCTACCTTCTGTCACCAGCCTGTTACACGTTCCCATACTAAATCTGTTGACGTCCCGACAACCCAGTAATAAAAATAGATCACTGCCTATTGAACCCTTTGAACTATCCTACATCCCACTAAATTAGGGGTCTTAACCACCGGCAAAAATTCCATGACGTAGTATACATTTGCACAATACATATTCAACATTATTAAAAATACATCAGTGGATGTCACCGAAATCGAAACAAAAAAATGTATAATACATCAGTGGATGCCACAGAAACCAAATCAAAACAAAAAATGTATAATGAACATATACGGAAAAACTACATCAATTCTGTAAATAATTGAAAAATCATGAAAATATGGGAGTCCCAAAACAAGTTCAATAATTCATCACCTCCTCTTTACCTCTATTCAACTCATTTTTACAAAAAAAATGCAACTACAAATATATAAAATCCTCACCCCACTTCCGCCTGTTCTCAGAGTGGCGAGCTCTACTTGAACGCCGAACACCTAAATCCCCTGGTTGGAAAATATACCATCCTGACTCTGACTGTGAATCTTCATCGGCTGTGACCACAGGATGCTCAGGCAATCCAAGTGTCACAGGTATCTCTTCAGCAGCATCTTCTTCACAGCGCTTTAACTCATGACCAGCTACTCTGATCACTGGAGCTTCTACACCAATTTTCTTTATTACATAAGGGCCCCCAGACATTGCTGGTGCCCGAGTCACTACATATTTCTCTACAGACCACATATCTTTGATTTTTGCCCTCTCATTATAGTGTAGTCTCTTTCTAACCACTTCACCCACCTGTAGTGGTATGCCATGGGCAAACTTGTCACATCTATCTTTTCTAACAGCTGCCGCCTGCTTGAGATGAGCGTTTGCCTTACAGTGAGCTTCATGCAAGCGTGCCAAATGTTCTTGCAACCACCCATCTACACTCTCTGTTCCACCCTCATCAGTTGTTAAACTAAGCATAAAATCAATGGGCAAATTAGGCTCCTTACCAAACACTAAATAATATGGAGAGTACCCTGTTGATGCGTGAGGTGTCGAATTATACGCTAACAGGACTTCAGCTAAATGGTCGGACCATCTCCTTTTCTCACTGGCCGCTAGTGGTCTCAGCAAATCATGCAAAGTGCGGTTAAATCTTTCACACTGGCCATTACCTTTTGGATTGTATGCCGTTGTGTGACTTTTTTTAATATCATACATTCGACACAGCTGTGAAATAATAGTAGATTCAAAATTTCTGCCTTGATCAGAGTGCAATCTCTGCGGCACCCCAAAATACAAAAACCACTTTTCAACAAGTGCCTTGGCAACTGTTGATGCCTTCTGATCCCTGGTAGGAACAGCAATGGTGAATTTACTAAAAACATCAGTAATTACTAAAACATTTTCAAACCCCTTGGTGTCTTTTTCAAGTAGGGTAAAATCAATTGCAACAATCTCAAATGGTTTTGATGCTAACAAGTTACCAGTGGGACCTTGTATTTTTTATGTGAGGTGGTTTAGCAATGTTACATCTAGCACATCGTTTACAAAACTTCTCTACATCGTCGGTAATACCAACCCAAAAACATCTGTCTTTAAGAATATGCAACATCCTATCTCTACCCTGGTGACCAACACTGTGGACAGATTCTAAAACTCTTTGCTTCAAAGCATCTGGTATTACAAGCTGCAAAACATCTGCACCACTATGCCCCTTAATTCTCCTATACAACAAATATTTTACAATATGTAATCTTTTGCGCTGCCTAAGCAGCTTTTTAACACTAAGTGGTAAACTTCCTTATCTCTCCCTTGGACACTCTCACACTGTTAAGGATTATTTCCATAACTCTGCTAATACTTGTATCTTCTTCTTGCAATTTGACTAACTCAACCATGGAATAAGATGGTAGTGATGAGCAATCATTATGATTTATGTTAAGGTTTACATCAGAAAATTCCATCTGGAATAACTTCAATTACATTCAAATTAGCTTCTCTATCTAAAGATCTCAAACCTAACTCTGGAGGAATCGGTGATGAAGCAACATGGTTTATAGAAACATCACCTCCCTCATCCGAATCTTCTGGTTCACCAATCGGATAGCGTGACAAATAATCAGCATTTCCGTTGGCTCGACCAGGTTTATGTTGAATTTTGTAGTTAAAAACAGACATTTGTGCTAACCATCTTTGCTCTATAGCACCCAAGCTTGCCTTCTTCCATAATGACAAACCCATATTATCAGTATAAACTTCGACTTGAGAACTAAGAGGTAACTTCTAAATTTTCTCCGTCATCGCCCACTTCAGACTTAAAAGTTCAAGTTTTAGACTACTCTTAGCATTACGCTCGGAGGGACGTAAGGTTCGGCTAGCATAAGCTAAAAACTTTTTTTGCATCTCCTTGAATCTGTGATAACACTGCCCCTAAACCCTGGTATGAGGCATCAACTTCTAAAATAAAGGGTTGGGAAAAATCTGGAAAGCCCAGCAGCGGCGTAGATGTTAGTGCCCTTTTAGCTGGTTAAATGCATCATCACATTCAGGAGACCACAACTCGCCAATAGGGTTCTTTTTCTTCTTATGCTTGTCAACCTGTAAATTTAACTGGGCAACCAGTTCATGCAATGGGCGTGCAACTGTGGAAAATTTTGGAACAAACCTCCTGTAATAGCTTGCAAGGCCTAGGAAAGCTCTTAATTCAGTCTGGGTTCTCGGAATGGGTGCTTGCTGGATGGCTGCTATTTTCTCTTCTACAGCTCCAATCCCCTCAGCCGAAATGGTATGTCCTAAAAATTCTATCTTAGGTTTACAAAAAATTACATTTATTTGGATTCAACTTAAGACCCAGTGAGGACAATCTGTTAAACACCCTCTCTAACCTTATAATATGATCCTTAAAATCACCTGAAAATATTAAAATATCATCAAGATATACAAGCAGAACATTGAAAAAAAGGTCATGCATCGTACACTGCATAAGCCGTTGGAAGGTACTCGCTGAGTTTGCAAGACCCATCGGCATTCGATTATATTCAAAACAAACCGAATGGTGTGGTAAAAGCTGTTTTCTCTCTATCCTCTGGTGCCATGGCGACTTGATAATACCCACTTGCTAAATCTAAAGAGCTAAACAGTTTTGCTCCCCCCAAGGCATCAAGATATTCATCAACCCGGGGAAGTGGATAAGCATCCTTTTTTGTTTTTACTATTTAAGGACCTATAGTCAACACACAATCTAAGGGTACCATCTTTCTTTCTTACTAACACAATAGGGGATGCCCAAGGGCTGGAACTTTCTCTAATAATTTGTTTCTCTAACAACCCTTGTAAATGGTCCTGTACTTCTCCTGTAAAACGCTGGTGGAATCCGCCGATATGGTTGTTTAACAGGGTATCATCTGATAAAGAAATATTATGGGTGACCCTGTCAGTGTACCCAATGTCGCAGTCATCTTTGGCAAATAGACTGTCATACTTTAATATCAATGCCTCTAGCTGCTGTCTCTCACTATCGCTACCCTCAAAATTACTCAGGTCAATGGGACATTTGGTTGGTTCATCATGCCCCCTAACTGGTGATGACAAAATTTGGACTTCTTGGGCACCAACTACTTTGAAATGCTTGCTTAAGTCTACTGTAGCATCTGAAATCGCACCGACCTGGGTGCCTTTTGCCAAGAACAAGTCTTCGTCCCCCATGTTGATGGCCTGGACTAGGCATACACCGTGTCGCAGTACAGTAACAGTGTGGGACAAAATCAAACCCTTGTGCTCCAAGTCCCTGGCCGGTTCGAAAAGGACATTTCTATCTACAGTCATCCCTACTCTACCTTTCACTTGAAGTACTACCATTGAATGGGCAGGCACATGGATCTTGCTGCCTCCCACAACCCACACTTTAACCTGGCTGACTTCTTGTTGTGGATCAACCGGTTTACAATCTTTTAACTTTAAATATCTACACAGATCAGGCACAGCTGCTAAAATATTAGTGCCGATAATTCCAGGAACCATTTTATTTCTACAATCTTCTAACCACATATACACCACAATTTTTAATATAAGTGGAACCTATTTTTACATTACAGATCAGGTAGCCTAAATATGGAATGTTAGTACCATTAGCTGCAGTTAACTTGACAAAATTCTCTACTTCTAACTGGACTCCGCTAAACAGTTCGTTAAAGCATGTTTCAGAGATGGTCGACACTTGTGAACCTGTGTCTAAAATACACCTAACAGATCTTGTTGCGTATAGTCACATTACACTCTGGTCTACCGCCTATTAATTTCACCTGTGAGCCAACACGCTCCCCGGCTGCAACCTGACTCCTAGTCATAGCGGGGTCTAGTTTATTGCCTGTCTGCACCGGCTTTGCAAATGGCCTAGACCACCACATCTGGCACAACGGATAACTCTCTGCCTGGGTCTTGTGTCGTACCTCGTGCCAGCGACATGTGCCCGCAACAGCGACAGTTCTTTAGACAACGAGTCAATCTTGTCTTCCAGCGCTCTAGTTGATGGGCCTGATACACTGGGCTCTGTCTGACTAACCACGGCACAATTAATGTCTCTACCTCGGGACTGCAGGTGAAGTTCATTATTTATATTCGCCCACCTAAGGGCATAGTCCCTAGCAGCCAAAAATGTCAGCGAAGGTTCTTGGAGTACTCGCTCTTTTAACAGCGCTTGGTCAGCTCATTGCGCAGCTCAGCAATGAACTGATCCCTCAGGACCTGCTGGGTCATGACAGTCACACCGCCACTTGACTGTGCATCTGTTATGGCTTCAAATGCAGCATGGAGCCTGTGTGAAAATTCCATCACAGACTCCTTGCTTCCCTGCTTCGTTGTATAGAAAAAACTGCCATCTGCTCTTGGAGGGATTTGTGTTCCCCATAGATCTTCAACATTGCCTCCAGCATGGCCTCTGGGTCATCATCTGAACAATGGAGTTTTACCTCCCGTCGCACAGTAGGGGTGATGCTGTCTAAAACGACATCAAGCTTGTCTGCTGTCCCCACTGCGCACGCTCTCCAGACAGCCTTCACCTCCCTTAAATACTCTTCAATCGATGGACCACCTGGACTGCCAAATGTCCTGATGTTGCGGCGAGTAGGTAACACAACATACCTTACTGTCTCAGCGAGCTCATGACTGGGAGCGTACGCTGGGTGGGAATCATTGGTTCCCAATGTAAGAGATGGGGGTTCTTCCTGCCCCTCTCTGGCACCAGACCGTGTTGAACGCTGACTCATGATCCAGCTATTCCCTCACACGTCAAAGGGAATCCTCCAGGTACAGCACTGCACGGATGTTGGGTAACTACCTGGTCTCCACTAGCAATACCACAAGACAAACCCTAGCACAGACTATTCCAAAAGCAACCTAACCTAACCCTATGCCAAACTGGACTATCTAGACAACGCACAAAACAAATACTGGCCACCTAATCCTTGTCGACGACGCCACTTGTACTAGAAGCAAAAGCTGAGGAGGGGGTTAACTTGTGATGAAGGGAGAAGAGAAGAGATAACTGTAAGGATAATATGGAAACCTACTCCTTGAAATCTCGACTCCGAACCTACAAGAGCTCTCAATAATGTCGTGTGGCGAGCCAAACCCAACCATAAGCTGCCTCAGTAGCAAGAAAAAAAAGAGAAAAAGTTCTTTTAGGCGGGGGTAAAATCAAAGTATCTCACCCTGGCAGGAAATCTTCTGTGTGGGGTCTAATATAGTTTTAACAGTAAAACCTAGACATACTAACTAAAATAACACGAATGTAAGTTGGACGAATACAGAAACTTTATTGTTGATGACATAACAATAATTCTTGACAACACTCCAAAAACTAAAATATACTAAAGAACTATAACTGAACGTACATAAGCAGACCAGTAGAAACTAACCAAGCAACTAGTAAATCAATGAATAACAAAATACTGACAACTACTAGCAGACCAACGACCAGGTAGTACCGTTATGCAGTCTGAACCTAATTTGCGCTTTAACCGTGTACGGTTTGGGCGACAAATCGGAAGGGCTTCTAGCCTCTGTTACCGCTATCGCTGGAAAGGGAAACTGTTAACAGAATCAGGCCTTTTATCACCTTCCACGACTCACGTGACGTGCTGGACAATACTGAAGAGTTCCACTGACCCACCTGGCCAGTGCCAGCAGCTATAGGTTGTTAAACTAAAATAAACAGGCCAGAAATCTACCTTCTGTCACCAGCCTGTTACATATAGAAAAGGACAATTACGATCAAAGAGGGAACTAAAGTGAAAAGCTACACAAGAAGAGAAGAGACAGCCAATCAGTTACCAGGAAATATTTTCGCCGCTTTTTTTCTGTCAGCAAGCGTACGTTGCTAGGATACGCATATAGCTTGCGCTAAGAATTGTGGGATACGTATTTGCACTTCCGCTCGCAAGAGGAGACTTTTCACACAAGCTCAAGAGAATGACAGAACATTATGGCAAGGACTTGAGCTAATCCTCTCAGCAGAAGGATTATAATCTAAATATGGTAGGCAACACATACTCCGTAGCAGGATTGACACAACTCGGTTTATATCCTGGAATGGACTAGCAAAAATTTCTTAAATAGCAAAATAAAAGTCAGTCCTTTTTACTTCTGACGCCAGCCTCGCTAAGAGAGGAAGGAGTGATCGATAAAAGTCGATAATGAAGAAAGATTGAATTTGTGTCGTAGGGCCTGGGGTTAGACGTCTGTGGCGGTTGCGAACACAGCTGGTTTTGCTTTCAGTCAGAAAGCAGGAGAAAAAGAATATGAATATGAAGAAGAAGAAGAAGAAGAAGAAGAAGAAGAAGAAAAAGAAGAAGAAGAAGAAGAAGAAGAAGAAGAAGAAGAAGAAGAAGAAGAAGAAGAAGAAGAAGAAGAAGAAGAAGAAGAAGAAGAAGAAGAAGAAGAAGAAGAAGAAGAAGAAGAAAAGCAGAAGAGGAAAAGGAAGAAGAAGAAGAAGAAGAAGAAGAAGAAGAGAAGAAGAAGAAGAAGAAGAAGAGAAGAAGAAGAAGAAGAAAGAAGAAGAAGGATGAAGAAGAAAGAAAAAGAAGAAGAAGAAGAAGAAGAAGAAGAAGAAGAAGAAGAAGAAGAAGAAGAAGAAGAAGAAGAAGAAGAAGAAGAAGAAGAAGAAGAAGAAGAAGAAGAAGAAGAAGAAGAAGAAGAAGAAGAAGAAGAAGAAGAAGAAGAAGAAGAAGAAGAAGAAGAAGAAATAGAAGAAGGAGGAAAAGAAGAAGGAAGAGGAAGAGAAGGAGGAAAAGGATGAAGAAGAAGAAGAAGAAATGGAAGGAGGAGGAGGAAGAAAAGGAGGAGGATGAAGAAGAAGAAAAAGACAATGATGGTGATGATGATCTACAACCCTGCAGCAACCACAAAACACAACAACAGCATCCTTGAACAAAACAACCCAATCGCCGGCTCTCTGGAAACAACCACGTAATCAGCAAAATAACAATCAGAGACAACAACGTAATCAGCCAGATAACAATCAGGGGAAACAACTCCTCAGTTCACATTACCTAGGCGGTTGTCGTTATTGATTCACAATGTCAAAAGAGATTCCCCGCGTCAAGGCGGGTCCAGTGTGAACCGCCGATCCACTGTGACATTTACAGTTGACATTTGAATGCCAAAGGTTCACTACAGGAAAATTAGCGGGCGGATCGATACGAGAAGGGGCGGGTGTTGTCTCGGAAAGGGGGGTATTTTCAGATAGGGAGGCGGGAATAGTGGAATTAATAAAGTGGGATAAACTAAAGAGGTATTGAGGACGTTATTTTTTGTTATTTGAAGCCCCACTCTGGGGGCCGCAGAGGTCATCATTATGGCCAAAGTCTGGCGGTTTCTGGGACCTCTCCACGGTGATCCTCATTCGCATGGAATCGGTGTTTATCGCTTGTGTGATGAGAAAGTCAGTCAATAAAGTGGGCTTGGGAAAAGAGGTATTGAGGGAGGGAGGGAGATCATGCAAAGAGGGATAGGACGGAAGGCAGAAGAGTCAAGGAGCGACGCGGAGGGATGAGACGATGCAATGAGGGAGGGGGAGGTAGAGGAGACATTGAGGGAGAGAAAGGAAGGAAAGATAGTAACAATATGGGGAAGAAGGACAGAAAGCGGCCAGGGCGGGGAAGAAAGAGATGAAGCAATGAAGGAAAGGAAGCGAATACATCAGACAATGTGTATAGCTTGTGGAGTCTGTCTGCTTGTCTACCTGATTATCTCTAATAATCTGTTTTTGTTCTGAATTACTGACATTCTTTATGGTTGTCTGTCAGTCTGGTTTTTCAACTGTCTTGATGGCTGACTGTCTTTTATATCGATCTGCAGGGGTCTGCGTGGTCCCGAGGCATGGTGTCAGCCTCGAGTGCTGGAGGTCCTGGGTTCAATCCCCGGTAAGGGCTGGAATTTTTATACGTAGACTTGGACTTCTAGTAATTCCCCCTGGTCTCTGGGTAGTGAGATCGGACGCCCGTGTGCATTGCTGCTAACGTAAAAAAAAAAAAAATCTTTTGGCATTTGGAAATCGAAAAAAGTAGCCTAACAGCACTCGCTGCCTGGACAAAATTTGAATTTAAAATCTGCCCAAAGTATTTCAGGATCCTCGCCGGTGCTACAGAGCCTGTGCACTGTGCTGAGCTTCTTCGGACTCAAACTTGAGTTAGAAGAATAACGGAGCACTTATGGGTTACATCCGTGTGTCATGGTGGTGATCCGTCATTCAAAACCTAAAACCTCTGTCGATCTGCATGGCTGTGTGTATGTCTGTCGGACTATCCAAGAGCTAGGAAAATTAACCCAGACAACGAGCTCATAGACACAGGAACTCATGGACTTGACTAACTACCAATCAAGCAGCGCTACTACCAGGGACGCCCTTAACAGCTCCAAATTGTCATCCATCATTAAACTGTATTTCCTCGAAAAATTCTGAAGCATTAACACAGCATTGACAATTATGGCGTTTAAAAATAGCATTTTCAATTATGGCGTGACCAGATGTTATGGCTAGTTCAACCTTATAGAGACAGAAAGAACGAAAGAACACATAAACGGGAGAAAGAAACATGATTATAAAACGAAAGAAAAGTAAGTAAGTAAGAAAGAAAGAAAAGGTAAGAAAGAGACCCCCCGACACACACACAAGCAAAAAATCAAGAAAAAAAAAGCAGAAGTAAGACAGACCAACCATACCCGAGCAGACCCAATGGTCGGTTGTACAGATGTAAACAAAGTAAGACAGACCAACCATACCCGAGCAGACCCAATGGTCGGTTGTACAGATGTAAACAAAGAAGACAGACCACTAATATTTGCCAGTGGCCAGAAAATGTTGACTTCCGGTAAACATTCATGGGATAACTCTGCCGGTAACACATTTGTTTCCGTTAAGGGGAGAGAATTCCCGTGTACCAACAGTCAATATAATCTCTACGGTAGTCAGGGGCAGCGCTACAAGGAAATTAATTTGAGAGGAGGGGGAGGGGGCGCCCAATTTCCCTTATTATTTCATAGGGCGAGTGGAAGGAGCCTCAAGAGACCTTGTTTAGTTGCGCAATAATAATAATCACCCGCGTGGGGAAGCAACGAATAATGGTTACACTGCACCTACCAGGCATGTCGTAGGGGGCGACAAATGGTAGGGTCAAGCATGGCCTTGGCTACCTTGTGCCGTAAAAAACAAAACTAGCCAACCACGGGAACAGTCATACACACGTACACGTTGACCATGTTGACCATATCATAACAAAAGCACGCAAAGTGAGGGTCCTGGCCGCCGTTAACACTGAGCAGAGACTGCTTCTGTTTCTGTTCCAGGGACTTGTACTTTCTCCCATCGAATATGCTGTTGCCATCCTCACTGTCAGCCATACTCAAATTGAAAGACATAAGAAAGTGCCAAATGCAGCAATGCCTATTATTCTGGGGTGCACTGGAGACACCTCTTGTGAAGCAATAAGGCGCCTTCTTGACTTCCCAACCATGAAATACAGGATCAAAATCTGGAGGGCTTGTGCATACCTCAAGATAAGCTCAGATTTGAAGCACTTTTTGCACCACGTGCTCTTCGAGAAAAAGGGCAATAGGCTTAAAAGGGGCAAATCGTGGCTAGGTAGGGCAAAGGATGACATCATGCAGGTTTGCAGCCTTACAGACATCCATTCAGGTGAGGAGTGGATACCAGCGTCTAAAGTGCCAAATCTCACATTCTCCTGTGTCGTGACGCTGGATAGGAGTTGTCGGGAGCAGAATCCAGCTGCTGTCAATGCCGAGGTATGCGCGCTTATCAGCGACAAGTCAGATGAGTCAGATGTGGTGATCTTCACATACGGGTCCGTTATACGAGAACATACGAGTGCATGAGCATTTACAGCTCGCTCTTCAGGAAGAAAAGTCCAAGTAGCCAGCGGTGCCTTCTCCATGACCACCAGCAGCATGACGATGGAGGTGATGGCGGGGACCAAGCTTTCATGCGGCTAGAATCACAGGACTATTCTCGCATGTGTGTGCTGTGTGACTCTTCGAGCATGATCCGGCGGATCGAGGCAGGCTGGTTACGCACACAGTGGGTTGAGTCATTGCAAAACTCTCATGTGTGTACAGTTACCTTCATATTTGTCCCAGAGTATGCAGGCGTTGTTGGTAATGAAAGAGCTGATATACTGGCATGTGCTGCATAACTGAAGATGGTCGTCCCATGGATCACGCAGACATTGTCATTGCCCTTAGAGAGATAGGACGTTCTGGGGATTTTGGAAACAACGTGTCCACATCACTGCTAAGAATACACGAATTGGGAGTAAAGATCGGCACAGCCAAGCATGAGAAGTACACTGGACACTCACGGAGTCTTGTTAACCAACATAGGACTGGTACTATTAACCGCACCACGCTAATGAATATGTTGAGAGGGGAATCTGAGCGCCTATGGATGTTTCCAGAGTGCTGTGAAGATAATCTAACTTATAACTCAGCCATACTCAAACACACACACACACACACACACACACACACACACACACATACACACACGCGCGCGCGCGACAAAACAAAAATTAAAATAACTGTGATGCGGTGTGGAAAAAGCCGAAATGGAATCGGATCGTCGACGCACCCTATTTCTCTGGGACTGGCACTTGGAATGTTGTAGGCAGCAAACTAACAATATAAACATGGAGAAGGTAACAAGAGAGTCAAATTAAAAAAAAAAATATTGGGAAGACATAGCTTGAGCTGCATTTAATAGAAAATGATATGACCACATGGCCTGTGTTTGAATGTCCTATACTCCACTGGAAGACAAAGGACATAATAATAATAAATAATAATAATAATAATAATAATAATAATAATAATAATAATAATAATAATAATAATAATAATAATAACAATAATGATAATTATAATAATAATAATAATAATAATAACAATAATGATACTAATAATAATAATAATAATAATTGTGTGTAAAAAGTAAAGGTCCCTTTTCCACGCCTTTCAGTAGTTTTGGGCATATAGGGCTAGACCTATTTTTTATAGACCAACGGCACTTAGTGGGTGGTGTGGTCAGCATCACGCCGACCGCCTTTACTTCCCAGGACTGCAACCGGTACCCTCTCAAGGCTGGGTCGACCTGGGAGTCAAGGTCATTTTTGAAAAAAGTTCGACTCCGCCAGGGAACGAACCCACGACTTCCGATCCGCGCGCGAGCGTCTAACCGCTACGCCACGGCGACTCCCCAAATGACAGAATAATAATAATAATAATAATAATAATAATAATAATAATAATAATAATAATAATAATAATAATAATAATAAATCATGGGTGCTGAATGGCAGATAAATATAATAATGTATTTGAAATATTCCATCCATCATGTGGCTGGTCCTTTGTAGAACGTCGCTCTCATCCCTGTCTGCCTGAAGGAACTTGGTCTCTCGCCAGCTCTCTCGCTTCGTGTGCACTTTCACACCCAAGGAGTCACTTATATCCTGCGCCCATCCTCGTATTTGGTCAACCCCTACCCCTCCTTCCTGGTACCATTTGAAACAATGTAAACTATGTTAATAGATACTTTCAAACAGAACATCTATAGGTTGTTAAGGGGACAAATTCTTCTTCTGCCTTTCTAACCCCCTAATGGAGCATAGGCCCTCAACTAACTCACGCCAAGTCAGTACTTCGCTATTGCATGCGGCGCTCCCCATGCCCTCTCCATATTTTTACCCTTGCTCTCTAGCTCCTTTCTCCGTGTTTTTTATTTATCTTCCTTTATTTCTATGTCCCTGTGGCTTTCAGTGCAAAGACATTCTAGTTATATTGTTGTCAGGTTTTCTCAACGTGTGTCCTATCCAACGTCAGCGTCTTTTTTTTTTTTTTTTTTTTTTTCAACTCTTAGTCTACTGGAACTTGTTTAGTTCTCTGCCAAAGTTATACATTGGTGATTCTTTTCAGACCATTTAATTCCATCTATTCTGCGCAGGTACCAGTTAATGAATGTTTATAATTTAATATTATTACTTGCCTTAGTTGTTCTCCATGTTTCCGCTGCATACAACAGTATTGATTTGACATAAAAATTAAAAAGTTTAAGCTTAGTATTAGCTTTAATGTCTTTTTACTTCCACAAGTTCCCTAGTGCTATGAAAGGTAGTCTTGCCTTTTGTATTTGTGTTTTAATATCTCTATACGTTTCCCATCGTTTAACTACATTACTGCGCAAGTATAGATGTCAGACTCCAAGTCTTGGAGTGGGGTACTGTTAAGAGAAACCGCATTACTATTTGCCTGATGTATTATCATTATCTTTGACTTTCTCATATCAAGTATATTTAATTTATCTTGCATCTGATCCCTAGAGATCACTCGCTGCCCTGACGCTGCGATGCATTCCAGGAGTAAAGAAAAGAACACGCAGAAGAAGAAACAAGAAAGGATGCTTTACTCGATACTAAAGCTCTGAGAGCACCCCCCCCCCCTTTCCAACCAAACCCACACCTCCCCTCCCACCCCTCCCCCTTTCTTGCTTTGTTCTCCCGGCAGCCAAACAGTGGTTTGGTTTACATAACGGATCAACATCATGGCGCAAGGGTAGTCACCCATACGTGCTGCTTTCTACTTCTAACACAAGCCTGAGTTAAAAAAATATCAGCTCTGTGCACGAGCTCCGTAGCACCGGCGATGATCCTGAAATACTTTAGCATAGATTTTTAACTCTATAACTTTTGCCTGGGCTGCGCCGTTAGGCTACTCTTTTACGACTTCCAACTTCTAATGGCTTTTTTTTTTATGTGCGCAACAATGCACATGGACGTCACATCCGATGTTACTACCCACAGACCAGGGGAATTCACTAGAGGTCAACGAGACCACCCCCATCCCCTGCCACCCCTCCCTTCCGCAAACCAGCCAAACATTAAAAAAAAAAAAAACCACACACATACACACACACACACACACACACACACACTGACAACCTCATTATGACGACCCCACCGCAGGCCAACTTCGGTTCTGCCTGGAAGCAGCTCGTGCCGGGTCGTTGTTGCCCTGGATCCCGACTCTGCGATCCTCTAATTGAAAATCGAACTCGTTAGGCGGATGTCAAAAAATCGGGGCTTAGCCTGAAAGTACGAGCTTCCAAAGGTTTAGCCACTGAGTCTACAAATGACTGCTGTTCTGTGAGCTGGCCGGAATGGACTGTTCAACATCCGGGCAATGTTCCATGCGGGGAAACTCTGAGGCCAACAGAGTGGAGAAGGGAAAGTGTACATAAGTAATGATTAGCACTTATACCATAAAAAGGTAAAGTTTAAGTCGGGAGATGTGAACCAGCGTCATTGCACATAAGCCATAAGTGCTCTGCCACCAGTACAGACAGCTGAGAAGAATTGTCCGCCTGTGTCGCCGTCTGCACGTAACTCTGTAGCTACAGCGACGTTCCTCCATTTACCACTAGAGTGTCAACTCTGGTACACATTTCCTAGAGGCTGGGTGAACCCCAGGAACCGCCCGGTTTCGAACACCGACCGTTGCTGCAGCGAGTCTCAGCTGGATTTCAAAGCCTCTTATCGACTGCGCTAACACAGCCCCCTACTTATACCATACGAATCAGATGTCCGAAAAGAGCTTCGTGAATAACCAGAAAGAGGTGAAGTTTGGAACGAACTCATCAGAGAAAAGGTAGGCACAGAACCAATTCTAAATTACATACAAAGACTCCCAGTTTTGATTCTAGTGGGTGGCTTTGAGGGTCGAGGGATGGACCCAGTGCGACCTAACAAGCGTTTCGACCAATTGGGAGTCTTCCTCTTTTTCTTAGCGTTCACCGGCTTCAAATTTCAGGGAAAGTCCTGGTTGTTCTAGACTGCGGTCCTCTTCTAGAACCTGAGTGTTGCATGCACATCCGTTTCACTGTCAAGAATCTTTCTCTCATTGTCTTTCTCTATTCCCCCTTCCACAGATCTTCCCAGTGGTCACCACATGTTCCATTTTACATATTCTCATAACATGGCCAAAAAATGATGACTGTCTCCTTTTGATGTCTGTTCTGATGTCTGTGATTAGTTGTCTTTGGACTCCTGCCTCTTTGAAAACCACTTGGTTGCGTTTTCTTTTAAGCTTTCATTGGTATTTTAAGCATTGTTCTCTGAGGCCTCAAGAAATTGTTTGGCCTGCCTTCCGATTGTCCAGGACTCACAACGCATTGCCTTTAAATATAAGTGTTTACTTGACGAGGCTAACAGTCATTATTGTACAGACCACATTTTCCACATTAACATTTCAGCCAAAATGTAATCACAAACTTACTTATCTGCTGCACCTTCACGAATACAGATGGAGGATCAGTCGCACCTCGAGATAAATACAAAGACAATTTGCTAGCACGCTGCGGTTGGCATTTTATGCAGTATGATACACTTTGAGTGCGGAACAAGGGGGGAAAAAACACTCTTTTCGACAGTGGCGAAGAAAGGCAATTTAAATTTAAACTTTTAAGTATCTTTATGCCTTCCTTAATAATGTCACAATTTATAGCCGACTTTTCTTGATTTTTGCCGCAGTACCCCTGGCATACGCACACAGTCTGAGAACCTCTGTTGTAATGCCTCGGTCGAGTCAGCAGAGAAAGACCTTGCCAGCTGCTGTACCACGCAACCGGGTCGCAGTTTTCGCGGCTACGACAGACTTAGGCAACAGCAACTATTCTGTTAATGAGACAGTTATTTTAGTTAATCGCAGTGAATGCAGAAAGGGTGTAGGGTAACCACTATTCGTATTCGGCCCGACCGCAACTTTTCGACCGAATAACCGAATAGTTATTAAGTCCACTATTCGGCCCAAAAGCGAATTCGAAGCGAATATACGGTACAGCCCTAACACAAATACATTTACTTTCTCTCCTTCAACGTTAATCCAAAGACATAAATGTATTGTACCGGCTTACAACATGGCTGCCACAAAAAGCGCCCTTTGAACGACATATCCGACTTCTGCAGTTATAAGGTGACAGGATTGGCTTTTGACTAAAGAAGACACAAACAACAGAATGCACAATTTATTGCCTGGCATATTTCGCTGTGGGAGCTGCCGTGTTCTAGCAGCTTGTCGCTTGCCTGCGGATCGGAAGGTCGTGGGTTCGGGACTTGACAGAGGCAGGACTCATTTAAAAATGACCTTGGCTCACAGGTCGACCCAGCCTTGAGTGGGTACCAGATACAGTCCTGGAAAGTAAAGGCGGCCGATGTGATGCTGACCACATCACCCACTAAGTGCCGTTAGGTCTATAACATATAGGGTTAGCCATATATACTTAATCCGCATGAAGGAGTGGAAAAGACTCCTTTTAAATTTATATATGTCAGGTGTATACTAAATAAACAACTGATTAAAATGAAGCAAACAAATGAGTCCTTCTTACTGAAACACAGAATCAACTACAGAATCAACGCAAGATGAACGAACAGCATGTCTTTTTTTCTGCATAATTCTGGACTACACCGGTTTAAAGCGGTCGCTTTGACAAGGGAAACATTGCGAGGATTAGCTGTCTCAGGTACACATGCACAAAATCACACATACATAGAGTGTAAGCTATCTATCGTATATGAGCAAGGACATGCGCACTTACATATCAAACATAAGCAAAGATAAGACACACAGACGAACACACAGAAAAGGAGAGAAGGAAAACAAAGAAAATGGCAAAAAAGAGAGACAACTGTCAATGAAAAAGGGGAAGAAGAAAGAGAGAGAGAGAGAGAGAGAGAGAGAGAGAGAGAGAGAGAGAGAGAGAGACGGGTAAGATACAAAAACAGAAGTAGAAACAGAAATAGGGAGATAGAGGTAAAAAGACAAATGAAAACAGAGGGGTTCTTCTTCTTTTCTTGTTCACCGACTGTGAATTCCGGCAGAAGTCGCGGTTGTTCGTCCAAACAGACAGACAGACAGACAGACAGACAGTTTTGCGTGTACATCCGTTTTACTGACATTTGTTTGCAGTCCTCGACAGGACCGACAGACAGACTCCGACAGACAGACAGACAGTCACGACTATTTCTAGGTTGACTGTTGCATTGTTTTGTGTGGGTCGAGAGACAGACAGACAGACAGACAGACAGACAGACAGACTTTGACCTTTAACCGACCCCAGAAAATCCTCCTAAGGCACCCTAGACAATTGTCAGACCTCAAGGGAAGGCAGGGGCAGATCATAGGCTTCCCCGCATCAGGAGGCTTCCCTAAATGCAGAAGAAATGATGCGTTTAACATGAAACCGATATTGAAGCAAGCTTCCCGATTCATACAACGCAGTAACTTTCTGTGGATAAAACAATTACTCCTGTCTGTTTAGCCGGCCAAGCGGCCATACATTACCCAATGAGAAATACAACAATGCTTCAAATGTATTGGTTACTGACAACAATTGCTACAATTGGCGCGTTGAGCGATGTGGAGATGTCTGTACCTACGATCAGCGGGTATGGATCCGTGAGCCTGCACCCCCCCCCCCTCCTTCCTCCTTACCCCTTTTCCCCCCTCACCCTGGACCTCTAAACCATCGTGGCAAAGTGGCCAAGCCGTTTACCTCCCGCTCGGAAGGTCGTGGGTTCGTTTCACGGCGGCGCCATTAAGTTTACGAGTGCAATTTTTACGGAGATCCCTGGGGATCATCGCCAGAGCTACACGTTTTTGCCTTGCTCCAGACTTCTAGGCGAGAGTTGTCTACATTGGCAGCAATCCTTACTGCGGAAAGAGAGTTTTGATAGACTTTTCACCCATGCGTTTGGGGAGGGCTGATGAGAGCCAGAAATGACACTCAAATCTGGTGGGGCCGCCAGCTCCGAGATCCCCTGCAACGTTGTAATGCTTATTTGAGACATTATCCGTGGCGCCACGACGGGGAACCATGCAGCAGGAATCTTGCATGAGGTTCCGTTAAAACCAGAACAAATAGAAATGACTGGCGCCTAAGTGGGGTACGAGAATATTTTCTTTACACATCACATCATGACTATAACTTCCCCTCATGCCTGTGTCCGAAATCACCGCGCCACGGGTAAGATACAAAAACAAAAGTAGAAACAGAAATAGAGAGAAAGAGGGTTCAAAAGACAAATGAAAACAGAGGGGTTAGAAAGAGGAGAATCCTAGACAGACAGTACAGACAGACAGACAGACAGACCAGACAGACAGACAGACAGACAGACAGACAGACAGACAGAAGACAGACAGACAGACAGACAGACAGACAGACAGACAGACAGACAGACAGACAGACAGACAGACAGAAGACAGACAGACAGACAGACAGACAGGATGTACAGACAGACAGACTTTAGACAGACAGACAGACAGACAGACAGACAGACAGGACAGACAGACAGACAGACAGACAGACAGACAGACAGACAGACAGACAGTACAGAACAGAGACAGACAGACAGACAGACAGGACAGACAGACAGACAAGACAGACAGACAGACAGACAGACATGACAGACAGATGATAGACAGACAGTACAGACCAGACAGACAGACAGACAGACAGACAGAATATAACTATCATCAGAAACCATATAAAAAGATCGTAAACATGAAATAGAAATAATCTTTATCGTAACCATGTATAGAAATAATCTTTATCTTAACCATGTATAGAAATGATCTTTATCGTAACCATGTATAAAAATGATCTTTATCCTAACCATGTATAGAAATTATCTGTATCCTAACCAAGTATACGATCAGCGGGTCTTTCCGTGAGCCTGCACCCCCCCCCCCCCTATCTTCCTCCTTACCCCTTTTCCCCCCTGTACCCTGGTGCCAAACCATCGGTGGGCGGAGATGGGCGGAGAGGAGGGGGGGGGGCAAGGTCGTGGAATACAACCACGGCGGCTCCATAATAAGCATGTCGAGGGCAATTTTTAAATAGATCCCTGGGGTTACCTTCCAGAGCTCGGTTCGTGGATCTGGCTTGGAGCAAGCTTGCTAGCCTGTTTTCTGCGGAGCATATAAATAAGCCAGATCTGAAAACGGATGTGAACGAAAACTCGTTACAGAAAAAAAAAGCCAATCAAATCTGGTGCAAACAAAGTTGAACTTTCTTCACTTGAGTTTACAGCTCCAACCAAGTATAGGAAAAATATCTTTTTTTTAACCATGTATAGAAATCATTTTTTCCTAAGGTTGTAATTCAGCCCAATTACTATTTTATCCTAACCAGGTATAACCTCTGAAAATTCACCTTACGTCGCTAGTCACATCTGACAGGATGAGACACTGAAACCCTCCTATAGCTTGCCTTGGTTTGCGGGAAAAACCAGTATCTTACTGTGTATGCACATGCTGTTTAATCATTAACAGAGATTTTGTTACACAATTCGGATCAAAGATGAATAATTTGATGTATTCTCATTTTGAATGGTATCATTGTCCGTTCGTGTTTATACTGATGAGGGCTTTATGGCCAAACTGTTCTGACAAGCGTCGAAGTCGTCTACCGACCAGCATATGGGCGACATGGTTCGCCTTCTTCTTCTTCTTTTCCTTCTTCTTTTTTTTTTTCTTCTTCTTCTTCGTGCGACTGTGTCTTGGCACAACCGAGCTTCTTGTCTTCTTCGAGTCTTCTTTCTCTTCTTCTTCTTCTTCTTCTTCTTCTTCTTCTTCTTCTTCTTCTTCTTCTTCTTCTTCTGCATTCCGAACTTCTGAGGTTCTTCTGCTTCTTATTCACCCGTCTCTTTCTTTTTCTCTTTGGTCTTCTTCTTTCCAGTTCTTGACTTCAAATGTTTTCAGTTCTGTCTTTCTTTTCTCTCATCGTCTTCTTGGTCTTCCTCTTGGTCTTCTTCTTCATTCTTCTCCTTCTTCTTACTTCTTTTACTTCTCTGTCATCTGATCTTCTTTCTTCTTCTTCAATTCTTCTCTATTCTTCTCTTGATTCTTCTTTGTTCAGGAAGTCAAGCTTCTAATAATTTTCTTCTTCTTCTTCTTTCTTCTTCTTCTTTTCTTCTTCTTCTTCTTCTTCTTCTTCTTCTTCTTCTTCTTCTTCTTCTTCTTCTTCTTCTTCTTCTTCTTCTTCTTCTTCTTCTTCTTCTTCTTCTTCTTCTTCTTCTTCTTTCTTTTCTTCTTCTTCTTCTTCATCTTCTTCTTCTTCTCTTTCTTCTTCTTCTTCTTCTTCTTCTTCTTCTTCTTCTTCTTCTTCTTCTTCTTCTTCTTCTTCTTCCTCCTCTATCTCGAGTTCCCCCCCCCCCCTCTCACAAAGAATGTAAGCATACAAGTCACCCCAGTCATCCTATGTTTCCTATCGCCTGCAGTGATAAGATCTTTATCCCTTAGCTACAAAGTTCTTCAAACCGTTTATTCTCTTCACCACAACACAAAAGACGAATCTCTCCTCCGTCGCCAGCTGCATTCACATCTTCCCCCTCCTTCCTTCATCCTCCAGAAATCCCTCAAGTTCACTTTCTGGGCTGAAAAGGAAAAATTGAACAAAGACACACAACAGGAATTCCCAAAGACATCAAGGGAGACTACCAACAGAGGTAAGTGTCCCTGATAGATAATATTAGGGAGTTATCGATCAATGGCGGCGCCTTTTGTTACTTACTCCCGAGTGGGATTTGAATGAATGGTGGCAATTCTCACGTACTTATTGTTAAAGCGATTACCAGTCCGGCACTTTTTTTTTTTTTTTTTTAAAGGATCGATGGCTGCAGTGGAAGGGTGGAGAAATCTGTGTCCACTAGTCAAGTGGAGTGTTGGTACAAAGATTTAGCATCACGTAAGACTAGAGGCGTGTGATACTGAGCGGTATTTGTGGCAGATCTTACAATACAACAGTGATGCGTCCACTTCCTTTTTATCTTCCTCTTCTTCATCCGCGTAATTGTTCTCTTCCTCCTCGTCCTTTCACCTGCGACCGTGTTCCATTCTTCCCCTTGACGCCAGGTCTCCTCAAATGAAGCATAGGCCATTCATCCAGAAACATGGGAGCTCAATGCCCTGAACCCCCCCCCCCCCTTTCTTTCCACCCCAAAGACTGACTATATGGGAGTGGAAAGTAAAACCCCACCTCAGAAAATATGCAGGGAGAGAACCAAAGTCGTAACTACGTCTACCTTATCATGCTTTAGTTTTCCACCACCTTAGCATGCTTCAGTTCTCCACACCTTATCATGCTTCAGTTTTCCAATACCTTATCATGCTTCAGTATTTCACCACTTTATCATGCTTCAGTTTTCCACCACCTTATCATGCTTCAGTATTCCACCCCCTTATCATGCTTCAGTTTTCCACACCTTATCATGCTTCAGTATTCCACCACTTTATCATGCTTCAGTATTCCACAACTTTATCATGCTTCAGTATTTCACCATCTTTTCATGCTCCAGTATTCCACCATCTTTTCATGCTTCAGTATTTCACCTCTTATCATGCTTCAGTATTCTACCACTTTTCATACTTCAGTATTCCACCATCTTATCATGCTTCAGTACTCCACCATCTATTCATGCTTCAGTATTCCACCATCTTTTCATGCTTTAGTATTCCACCATCTTTTAATGCTTCAGTATTCCACCACCTTATCATGCTTCAGTATTCCACCACCTTATCGTGCTTCAGTATTCCACCATCTTATCATGCTTCAGTATTCCACCACCTTATCATGCTTCAGTATTCCACCATCTTTTCATGCTTCAGTATTCCACCACCTTATCATGCTTCAGTATCCCACCATCTTTTCATGCTTCGGTATTCCACAATCTTTTCATGCTTCAGTATTCCACCATCTTTTCATGCTTCGGTATTCCACCACCTTATCATGCTTCAGTTTTCCCCCACCTTATCATGCTTCAGTATTCCACCACCTTATCATGCTTCAGTTTTCCACCACCTTATCATGCTTCAGTATTCCACCACCTTATCATGCTTCAGTATTCCACCACCTTATCCACCACCACCTCATCATGCTTCAGTATTCCACCACCTTATCATGCTTCAGTTTTCCACCACCTTATCATGCTTTAGTTTTCCACCACCTTATCATGCTTCAGTATTCCACCACCTCATCATGCTTCAGTATTCCACCACTTTATCATGCTTCAGTTTTCCACCACCTTATCATGCTTCAGTTTTCCACCACCTTATCATGCTTTAGTATTCCACCAAGTTGTACAGGGCCAGCATATTTCCGCCTTCTCATTTCCCAACACACTGGCATACTCCACAAAGAAGATCCCAGACAATTCTCTTCATCTGTGACCTCTGACGCCAAGCATGCCACTCTGCCCGAAGGCACACCTGCCCTCACCGTCTTCAGCATGCTTTCTGAGCCAGTTACAATCACGATGTGTGTGTGTGTGTGCGTGTGTGTGTGTGTGTGTGTGTGTGTGTGTCGTGTTCTTTAGCCAGCGAAAAGCTTAAGTGACCGTCTCCACCTCCATTATTAAGCAGGATGTTGTGGTATATTCTAAGCTCTGCTGCACAGAACATAGACTATTAGCTTTTGCTTTTAACCTTCAGGCACTTCTTTCGCCAACTGATACTGAATCCTCTGTATAAATGATCACAACACAACACGAGCACAAAGGGACCAGTGTCTGGTAGGGGTTAATTGGGATCACTTGCACTACTGGACCACCTCGGCTGTCCACTGGGGTTTATTATATACGACCAATGGAAAAACATCCTTATCATGGTGGTGATGATGATGACGATGATGATTACGATGATGATTAGAAGAAGCAGCCCCTGTGTTATCATGGGAAGCAAAGAAGAGTGACACTGCGCCCTACCAGGCAGGTCGTAACTGAGAACTAAGGCCTTGGACTGGGTTAGCAAACTGATCAATTAAACAAATGTTTACCAAAAGGTAGCCACAAAAACCAGCCAACCATGGAAAAGTCTATTAGGAAAGTAATAAATAATACTGTCAACCAAGGAGTTACAAATTATGACAAGAGTCCTGGTATCATTTGATTGAGGGTCTGTCCTTCATTCGGGAATTAGAAAAAGAAGCAGCAGCAGCAAAAGCATAAGCAGAAAAACGAAGAGGAAAGAACAAAGAAAGAAGGAAGAAGAAGGAAGAAAAGGAAAGGTTAAGGAAGATGAAGGAAGGAAGAAGAAGGAAGAAGAAGAAGAAGAAGAAGAAAGAAAGAAGAAGAAGACAGAAGAAGGAGAAGAAGAAGAAGAAGAAAAAGAAGAAGAAAAAGAAGAAGAAGAAGAAGAAGAAGAAGAAGAAGAAGAAGAAGAAGAAGAAGAAGAAGAAGAAGAAGAAGAAGAAGAAGAAGAAGAAGAAGAAGAAGAAGAAGAAGAAGAAGAAGAAGAAGAAGAAGAAGAAGAAATAAACCAGCATTAGCAGTGGTGGTGGTAGCAGTAGTAGAAGGAGTAGGATGGAAGAGGTATAGGAAAGAGGAATAAAAGCAGTGGCTGTAGTACATTTTGGTAGTAGCCGTTGTTATTGTAAATAATAATAAATCACTTTTATAACACATAATTTAATGCAGAGGCGTCTAAAAAGAAGACACAACAGTCTGAAAGAACTGAACCAGAAGCAATCAGCGGAAAATATCCGCGCTAATTCTAGATCAATCTGCTGGATTTCGGAAAAGATCCTTGTCTACAGGGGAAACCGAATTAAACAGAATCCCTTTATCCAGGGACATCGATGCAGAAATAAGAAATTGCAGCCTGCCATGCGGCTGCATTGGAATGCCTTGTTAGGGAAATCTGGCTAGATCCGGGTGTATCTGAGAAAGGGAAGCGTCCTTGGGGGACCTCGCGACGCCCAAGATGGCGATGTGTGGACTCTGCAAGAAGACGTGGTTTGTAACCGAGCCTTATTAAGAGGCCCCAAACGAAAAGAGGTACTTGTTAATTAACCGTTGCTGGAAGCATATTGCTGAGGGCGTTTGGACAACTGAGAAAATATATTTCAAGGAGGAGCGGTTGGCCGAACGGTTAGAACGTAGGCTCTCATGCGGGGTTACCCGGGTTCAATTCCTCAGTAAGTTTGGTGATTTTTTCTGACGGGGGCCCAAAAAATGCGTCCTTAAAGCCTCAGGCTCAAAAGACCCCCTGTCTACACCACAGACGTGGTACATACAGGCAGTAATTGGCAGTTGTTGCTGCTGCTGCTGTTGTTGTTGTTGTTGTTGTTGTTGTTGTTGTTGGAAACGAACGTGTCGAGGGAATGGCTTCAGCGTCTGCCTCGTTTTAAGATATTAACGTTGCTTATCATCATCATCTTCATCATCCTTACAATTTTCATATTGGTCCTCCTCCTTCTCCTTCTCCTCCTCCTCATCATCAAAGTCATCAAATTCATATCTTTCATCATCATTATTATCTTTACCATCACCACCCCCTTTACGCTCATTATCGTCGTCCTATTTATCCTCATCATCAAATCAGGCATCATCATCCTTATCATTATCACTGTCATTAACATCATCATAATAATCACCCTTCTCCTCCTCATCATCATCACCATCACCACCACCATCATCATCACCATCGTGATCATAATAACCATCTTCTCTTCCTCTTTATCACCCCCATCATCATCGCCCTTCTCCTGCTCATCATCACCACCACCACCATCATCATCACCATCACCATCATCTTCATCACTATCCTCATCGTCGCCCTCATCATCGTCCTCCTCATCCTCCTTATCATCCTCGTCCTTAACAGCATGGCTGTCACTACCATCCGCATCCTCCTCCTGCTTCCTTCCTCCTGATTATCAACATCATCTTCTCTATCATCTATCATGTAAATAAATGTATACGATCCCGGTTCAGTACCTTAAACGATCCTATATCACTGATCAGATCTATGTTCTTGTAGTGTTTTTTTTTTCTTTTAAGTCAGGTCTTCTGTTTATCAACCACTTTCTCTTCATCATTTCGGAAAATCACAAGATTGAAGAAAGCAACTGAGAAATGCATAAAAAAGAAGTATGAAGAATGAATGAATTAATGAATATGACGATGGACGAAGGGACGTATCAGCGAATGTATAAATAAAAGAATAATACATTATGTGAATTAATAAATCACCATATTGATATTTAAACAAATCACTGAGCGTTAAGATAAAGGAAGGAATTAAATGAATAAAATAACGAACGAGTAGATGGATGAATGAATGAATGAATGAACCAACAATCCAATGAAAGAATGGATATACTAGGTAAGCAGACATAAAAATACAATTATTTTCGCTAGGTAAATATATTTCCCTTTCGTCCTAGCTGTCTCCGTTCTTGCATGCCTTGTTTACTTCCTTTCCCTCTCCCAAACTGCCCCGATCATTCACAAACATTCAGCGCTTACAAACAGAGCCAATAGCTTGGCTCTATAATCCTGGCGTTAAGCTGGCCGGGTTATCGATCTATCGATCACAGATATTGTTATTTCTGTTTCACCTTATGGCTCGGAAGAAATGCATAACATAATAGAGGAATATTACGCCGATATTGGCGGCATATCGACCAGTGTCTCGTGTCAACATTCTTCTTCTTCTTCTTCTTTTTCTTCTTCTTCGCGTTCACAAGCTGTTAACTCTGATGGAAAGTTCTGGTGTTCGTCCACTTCTGGACTGCAGTCCTGTTCCAGAATTTGAGTGTTGCGTGTGCATCCGTTTGACAGATCTGACTTACTTTTATGCGGACTGGTTCCTTGCCTCTCAGGCAGATGCACTCAAACTTTGAAGGAAGCTCATAATTAGTCGACTCTTACGACATGCTTGTTGGGTAGGCAGTGGGTCTATTCTTGTTTCCCTATAACAGGGCTCCAGAACCCATATGGGGATGTCGTCACCCAAGAACACAAGGTTCTACTTGGTTCTGTTGCTTATTCATAAACTCACTAACTGAATCGAGTAATTGCAGTTCAAACTTCATAGCAAACGGGTCACCTCATAGTTCCTCTGTTCCATAGCACATTCAAAGCATACACAGGCATTAAATTTATAGGCGGCAGTGGGAAGTGTCAACACAAGCAGTCTAGAAATACGGTACGTCGTCGAAAGAAGCAGCAATTACAACAGATTGGTAGTTTCACACGTAATAAATCGCATAAGGCCCCACAAGTTTTCTGCTAACAGGCCAGAAGCCACTTTCTGAGTCTGCCGTTCATAACACGTACCACATTGGGCACAGTCGAAAAGCATTCTAAATTAACCCAACATCTCAAAGTGTCGCGCCATGCACTCAACTGAGTAGCTGGGCGACGGAACTATATCCATTCAGTTGAGGAAAATGCAACTATTAACTACTGTCAAAAAAAAAAAAAAAAACTTGACACAACTAAATACAGTAAAACTGCCTATCCAACACAATAATAGGAAACCTAATTGAATATTTACCTAATATTCAATTGTAATCATCATCATCATCACAACCATCATTACCGTCGTGATTATCACACAATCATTATCATCATCATCACCATTATCATCATGATTCACCATAGAGGATGTCCTTAGGGATGCTTCCATCCTCTATTCTAAAGGTGCGACGCAGCCGTCGGAGCCTTCGTAGTTTGAGCATTGAAAAAAAATCGTTGTAATACCCGCTTATTTAATGCAAGCTTTCTTTTTCAGTTGAGATGAGAAGGATAAGTCTTAAAAAGTTATATAAATCCTATCCTGATATATGGACGTGAATCATGGACATTTAGTAAATTAGTGGAAACGTGTTTGAAAGCTGCGGAGTTGTGGTTTTATAGGTACAGGGTGAGACTACCCCGGACAGATAAAAAGAACAATAAAGATGTCTTGAAAAAAAAAACTGACTCACAAAGAGAACTGATTGTCCACATCAGAAAGAGACAATCTAAATTCTCAGGTCATGTGATGAAAGAGAGAAAACTTGATTACACCGTGACGGCGGTAAAGCTGGAGAGGAGGAGAGGCAGGGGAAGACCGAGGATCATCTGTGTCAGAGTTGATTGAAAGCACACTAGACAAGATTGTGGACAGACCAACGCCACACGGCATGGACTTTAAGAAGAAGACGAATACCTGCTCTTTCTAATACCTCAGTGTTTGTAATCTGCTGTTATGATTACCCACAAATATCAAGGAGCATAATGTGACCATTTATGAGGACTAACGCCAACTGAAGCCACGCTGACAAATCAGGTGGCTAAATTATCCGAGCAAACAACTGCATAGCTCCGGCCAGATAACATGGCGTCGACTCAATCAACCGGTGACGCCGGAGAAAATGGCAGGGGATAATTTGTTCCGGGGATTTGTCCCAGGCTGGACAAACACAATAAGGGAGAGATAAAAACGTGTGAAAGATTTCCTCTAGCTGTCAGTTTTGTGTGTGTACTTTTTGTTACGCAACGTGTAGAGGATTGTGTGTGCGTGCATGTATGTATGTATATAAATAATTACGAGACAATGTTGTTTATGTGATTGTATATATATACATTTCATATATATATGTGTGTGTAGTTTTTGCTTTGTGCGTGTGTGTGTAGTTTGTGCTTCGTGTATGTGTGTGTGTGTGTGTGTGTGTGTGTGTGTGCATGTATGCGGGGTATGTCCTTTGTTTTGGCTGGTCTATTATTTACGGATAGGGAGGGGGTGGAGTGGGGGTCACTCCTTTTTTTTTATCTGGTCTCTTCTTTGTTGTGTGTGGTCTCTGTTTTGTCTAGTCTCTTTGTGTGTGTGTGTGGTCTCTGTTTTGTCTAGTCTCTTCTTTTCTGTGTGTGTGTGGTCTCTGTTTTGTCTAGTCTCTTTGTGTGTGTGTGTGTGGTCTCTGTTTTGTCTAGTCTCTTTGTGTGTGTGTGGTCTCTGTTTTGTATAGTCTCTTCTTTTTTGTGTGTGTGTGGTCTCTTTATTGTCTAGTCTCTTCTTTTGTGTGTGTGTGTGGTCTCTGTTTTGTCTAGTCTCTTTGTGTGTGTGTGTGGTCTCTGTTTTGTCTAGTCTCTTTGTGTGTGTGTGTGTGGTCTCTGTTTTGTCTAGTCTCTTTGTGTGTGTGGTCTCTGTTTTGTCTAGTCTCTTTGTGTGTGTGTGTGGTCTCTGTTTTGTCTAGTCTCTTTGTGTGTGTGTGTGGTCTCTGTTTTGTCTAGTCTCTTTGTGTGTGTGTGGTCTCTGTTTTGTCTAGTCTCTTTGTGTGTGTGTGTGTGTGTGTGTGTGTGGTCTCTGTTTTGTCTAGTCTCTTCTTTTGTGTGTGTGTGTGGTCTCTGTTTTGTCTAGTCTCTTTTTGTGTGTGTGTGTGTGTGGTCTCTTTATTGTCTAGTCTCTTCTTTTGTGTGTGTGTGTGTGTGTGTGTGGTCTCTTTATTGTCTAGTCTCTTCTTGTGTGTGTGTGGTCTCTTTATTGTCTAGTCTCTTCTTTTGTGTGTGTGTGTGTGTGGTCTCTTTATTGTCTAGTCTCTTCTTTTGTGTGTGTGTGTGTGTGTGTGGTCTCTTTATTGTCTAGTCTCTTCTTTTGTGTGTGTGTGTGTGGTCTCTTTATTGTCTAGTCTCTTCTTGTGTGTGTGTGTGGTCTCTTTATTGTCTAGTCTCTTCTTTTGTGTGTGTGTGTGTGTGTGGTCTCTTTATTGTCTAGTCTCTTCTTTTGTGTGTGTGTGTGTGTGTGTGTGTGTGGTCTCTGTTTTGTCTAGTCTTTTCTTTTGTGTGTGTGTGTGGTCTCTTTTTTGTCTAGTCTCTTCTTTTATGTGTGTAGTCTCTTCTTTGTTGTGTGTGGTCTCTGTTTTATCTAGTCTCTTCTTGCCTAGTCTGTATCGGAAAAGTTAGTTAGTCAACAGATTATCTTCATCGCACATCGAACCATTCAGTCCATAAGTACTCAGATCCCCTCTTCAGTATCCCCCTCAGTGTGTAGTGTTTTATGACACCAGTTCTGTGTTAGTTTGCTATATTTTTTGTTTAGGCTCCTGTGTAGCGAGTGCTTTTGTCTGGCTTCACCCCTTTTGATGTTCATGTAATCTCGTCAGTTTTGCAGATTCACTATAATTACTTGATTAGTTTAATCGAGCTTCCTCTCTGAGGGCGTTCAGTATATCAGCCCTGGCCATTGCTTGTCCGTTTTCCACGTGAGCATCACCTGCAAGTCTGCCAGCTCGCTCATTGTTCTTGACACCAGAATACCCCGGAACGAATATGAGGCTGCTTTTTGTCAGCCTAGATCTATTCAGGGACCCAATTTATTGTCTTCTTATGCAACCCCTCGCGATATTCTTTAGCATATCAATTGACAATGTATATGAATCAAAATATGTATATGTTAGTTTAGTTTGATTTAGTTTAGTTTAGTTTAGTTTAGTTTAGTTAGTTAGTTAGTTAGTTAGTTAGTTAGTTAGTTAGTTAGTTAGTTAGTTAGTTAGTTAGTTAGTTAGCTAGTTAGCTAGTTAGCTAGTTAGTTGGTTAGCTAGTTGGTTGGTTGGTTGGTTGGTTGGTTGGTTGGTTGGTTGGTTGGTTGGTTGGTTGGTTAATTAGTTAATAAGTTAGTTACTTAGTTAGTTAGTTGTTACGGTTCCGGCATCACAGAAAACGAGCTTTGGTCCATAACTGCTCAACCGCCTATGACAGTGATTCCAGTCACAAACTGAGTCAGAAACGCTGGGTACTTCAAGTGAATGCCGTAGCCATACAAAGTGTCCTCAGTCAGCAAAACACACATGATTTTATCGGCAAAACGTAAGGTGCATGCCTCCTGAAACACAGGGCGAGACCAGGTGTCATCGCTGAAAATGACCTTCATTCGACGAATAGCTGGGCGATGAGTAGATTACAAGTATCCCTGACCATTCTCCACATGTCCTCGGCCAAGCTGCAGCCACGGCCAGCAAATAAATAGCAGCTTTAGCACACGCCTTGTCCCTGGAACAGCACACGCCTTGTCCCAGGAACAGCACACGCCTTGTCCCAGGAACACAACGAAACAAAAATACACCACCCATCATTGCCATTATGTGCGAATCTGGAACTGTGTCAAAAACCGATAATCACAGCTCACAGTGCCGCCAGGAGCACTAAACTCAGTAGCTCCGTCTACAAACCGGACTTCCACAATCTTGCAACATCGAAACTGGAGAAGACATGGCGACGAAACCGGTGGACGTAATCCAAGTTCTTAACCGTCACCCATTCCCTATCAATGTCGGAACCGGAAGTGCAATATAGATGAATATGTATCAGAAAAGACAGTACACGATATAGGAGATAACACATCATTATTGTTGCCTTTACACGTGGACGGTTTAGAAAAAAGACATCTTTCCAATTGTGGTAGGAACGTCCTTTAGTGGAAGACTTCAGGGCTTCAGTGTGTTACGCGCCCTGCCGTCAGCCTCCATTATGGGGACAGTATACAACAACACACATACACACATACACACACACACTTTGTTACCCACACAGCCACACACAAGGACCCACACACACGAAGAGCAAACCCTTCGCTATTGAGTGACATTTTTTTGTCACTCATATTATTACCTTAAATTATTTACCTTCTGACTTAAATCTGACTGCAGTTAAAACATCTAACCACAACACCCACCCCAACACTAATAAAAATGATTGCTTAAACTGCTTCTTGTCTGTGACCCATATTTTCACGTGCGTGTGTGTGTTTAGGAAGCACTGTCCAATTCTTTATTTATTTATCGGTTATTCACGTGTTTTCAACTGTTATCTATTTGTATCTGTGTTTATCTGTTGTTTTGGAGTAAACAAGACAAGCCCGGTGGGGGGGGGGAGGAAATGGGGGGGGGGCGAGGAGGGGGGGGTGGTCCTACTACATGGCCAACATATGGACGCTACAATATTGCCCAGGTTTTGTTTCTATGAAGAGTAGGAACTTTATCCCTGGTCTTAACTGGTATTAGAAACCAAACCAAAGGGAGCATTTTACAGGTCATCAGTCCTTGTCAGTTGGCGTAGACGAGGGCGCCGCGGGTTGCCTTTTACGGTGGGCGATATTGTCTAATGTCTCAGATCAGCCACCTTGCACCTCAAGCTAGACCCTGGCCAATAAGTTGTTGATCAGCAACAAAATGTGTGCGTCAGTGGGTATTTGGAGCAAGGACAAAATCCGAATCGCAGGGTGTAAACAAACAAATGAAACAGACAACAATAAAAAAAAAAGCACTTATCTTTTTACGACCGTCAAACTTGGCTTGTTCTGACCAGGGAAAAGGCTAAATACATTTCATATACAATGCCTAAGAAGAATACGTATCATTAAGTAGCAAGGCAAGATCACAAGCACAGAGGTATTGGCAAGAGGGTGTTTTACAACAGTCTTCTCAATACTCAGTCTACGAAGGTGGCCGTATCACACCTGGAGAATGGATGACGATAGAGACCCTAAAGGCATTCTCTGTAGATGGGTAGAAGACGTCGATGCCGACCTTTACTATGATATAATGATGTGTGCAAGTGGGACATTGTTAATACGTGTACTGAATTCGTGGGAACAAAATGCCATTCTCATTAGGTAATAATGCTGACGATGACGACGGAAATGATGACGAAACGCATGATGATGATGATGATGATAACTACGCTGATGAACATATCAAAAGCAAGGATGATAACGCGACCTAAATTGAACCTTTTGTCGTTATAGCAAGTGCTTATATCTTCAACATTCTCCTGAGGGGAATTCACAAGGGCCAGAACGGACATTTTGAGAAAGCAAACCGAATGTTCACAAAAATAGGTTCAAATCCATTTCGTGACAAGGATATGCTATTTCCTTGACAGCCAGTATCAGAAAATAAAGCGCATACGCTCCGATCTAATCTAGTTACGGAAACTCTCAGACTGGGTGATTATTTTTAGTACAGTTATTAGGGAATGACTGCGACATCATTTGTGCGTGTCTGGAAGTCTGATGTCGCGGTAAATGGAATTACCAATCGATGATATACTCGTCAGCCTACGGCAACCGTTGACAGACGTGGTGAAGCAGGGATCGGTGCTTTAATAATATCCTACCCCTAACAGGGGAAATCCACAGGTCACGGGACAGTCTAATGTTTCAGGGGGGTGGTAGATAGGCTGCATGCAGTCGTGGGACGTAGGCTGCATGCAGTCGTGGGACCTAGGCTGCACTCTCTCGTGCTACGTAGGTGGGATGGGGGTTAGGGCCGGTTCTAGATGTTTTGGGGTCATTTGAAGCTTCAGGAAGTCAAGAAACCCAGTCTTCGCCACCCTCTAAAATGTTGGGCTGTCCTGTGACGTCACCTGGGAAAGGATATTAATAAAGCCCAGCAGGGATCTGCTTGTCTGTGCATGTGTGTCTGTCACGTGTTCCCTTTCAGTCCTTTTTAGCCAATGCCTGTGTTAGTTAGACTTAGGTGGATATATTGGCCTGGTGATGTAGGTGTGCGGGACAATGAATGCGTTGAAATACTGGCTGTACCGTGCCAGTTGTGTGAACTATCTTAACGGCTAAAGCAACCATTCTAAAGGTTATCTCTTAACCAGAACTTCACGAAAATACAATAAGATTCTCTCTTTCTTCTCTCTCTCTCTCTCTCTCTCTCTCTCTCTCTCTCTCTCTCTCTCTCTCTCTCTCTCTCTCTCTCTCTCTCTCTCTCTCTCTCTCAATCGATGTTCTAACTTTCAGTGTCAGGTTTTGTAGAGCCATTTAGTGCAAGCCTCGGTATGTGCTTCATAGATACTGATATTCATGACCCACGTATTCCATCTATCCACTGCTTCCGTGGTCGACCTCTCATCCTGCTTAAGTAAGAGCAAAGTCACAGGTCTGACTGTGATATATTTTCTTATGGCTGTCTGGACAAATGACCGAATCATTTGATCTTTTAGCGGCAGACGAATTTTCGACCCCATAGTCAATGTCTGTGTGATTTCTTGACATCAAAATCAGCCTCAGTGGAATAGTTGACCCAGAACTGGAATTTTTGACCTAACAGTTAGTGTTTGTAGAACGCTTAAATCAGAATTGTGCATTCTGAATCTGTTGACCTATTATTGCCAGTGTCGGCGTCTGTGGCTTAGGCGTTACGAACGCGTTTTGTAATGCCGGGGTGCCGGGTTCGATCCCAGCCGGGTCAGGCTAACGATGCGGTAACGCAGTGGCTCTCAAACAAGAAATAGTGGCGAGGGAAGACAACTTAAATTTTAACTTTTAAATATCTTCATGCTTTCTTTATTAATTTCACAATTTTTAGCCTTTTATTGATTATTGCCGTGGCAGCCCTGCGTTGGTTTCGACAATGGTATCGAGAAGCTGACCATCCAGAAAGCAATGGCAAACTACTGGACGTAAATTTGCCTATAAAAAACCACAACAGAACAAAAATGCTGGAGCTGGTTCTGCAACCTCCTGTAAAGGATACGAAACTAAGAAAATATCGTCAGTAGAATATTTGACCGAACAGTCGGTGCCACGATGGCATCACACATAGTCATACATAGTAGTTCATACAGACTATATGTTAGTCTGTCCATCCAACCACATCGCCTCCCTTTCCTACCCTCTTTATACTTTGTTCGTTAGTTCGTTCGTTCGTTCGTTAGTTCGTTCGTTCATTCGTTCGTTCGTTCCTTCCTTCCTCCCTTACTTCCTTCCTTCTTTCTTTCATTCTTTCCTTCCTTCTCTTTCCCTCTATTTCGTACATCCCTCACCCCCACACTTCTTCTTCTTGTCTTACTCATATTAACCCACACAATTATCCCGTATCTCAGCCAATCAGTCTCTCTCTCTCTCTTTCTCTACCTCACCTTACACCCATCAAGTCTTTCCCTCACGCCCCTCCCTCTCCTATAGTCCTGCAAGCTCCCCCCCCCCCCCCCCCTTCCCACTCCACCACACAACGTGCAGTCCTATGTTTACACAAGAATAGATCTGCGATCACACAGCCACAATAGACATTGATTGGTGTGTTCCCAGCTGATGAATTGACCATATTGCTGACCTCTGGGTGCTTATGTATTGATCTCAATCACTTGCCAGAACACGCCAACTTGAGACAAATCGCTTCCGCACTCGTCTACCATAGGATCGTGGCTACTTAAGTATTACTTACTTGTCGCGTGTCTATTAGTCTGTGTTTATGTATGAGTACGTTTGCACTTGTGTCTCAGTTCGCGCTTATGGTGTATTTCGTGTTAATGTAATAGTTCGCGCTTATGTATTCGTTTATTTGTTCGTGATTGTGTACTCAAGTGGTCGTGCTTATGTACTAGTACTTTAATGTATGTATAAATATATTTCGCTCTTATGTATTAAATCGGCAGGCAGCCAGACAGACGCCAGGAAAAACAGGTAGTCGGTGTCTGTAAGTCAGACAAACAGATTGGTGAGCAGAGACAAACAGATGGGTGAGCCGAGACAAACAGATGGGTGAGCCGAGACAAACAGATGGGTGAGCCGAGATAAACAGATGGGTGAGCAGAGACAAACAGATAGGTGAGCCGAGACAAACAGATTGGTGAGCAGAGACAAACAGATGGGTGAGCCGAGACAAACAGATGGGTGAGCAGAGACAAACAGATGGGTGAGCCGAGACAAACAGATGGGTGAGCCGAGACAAACAGATGGGTGAGCCCAGACAAACAGATGGGTTAGCCCAGACAAACAGATGGGTGAGCCGAGACAAACAGATGGGTGAGCGGAGACAAACAGATGGGTGAGCTGAGACAAACAGAAAGTCATATAGATAACTAGACAAATAGAGAAAAAGATTACAGGCGGGCAGTCAGACAGATAAGTAAAACAAGGAGACAGGCATGCAGAGAAAGAGAGAGAGAGAGAGAGAGAGAGAGGCAGAAACAGTGTTAGGGAAGAGAGAGAGGGGGTGAGACGAAGACATTTTATTGTCAAAAGGTCACAAATTGGGCACACAGGCCCGTCTTACTCTCGGCCCTTCCAAACGTTCATCTTTCACACAGCGATTGTATTGTATGTCACGAATAAAGCATGTTGTGTTCTGGCAGGTGATTGGGATCAATACATAAGCACCCAGGGGTCGGCAGTTTGGTCACTTCATCAGCCAGGAACACACCAATCAATGTCTTTTGTGGCTGTGTCACGGCAGATCTAGTTCTGTATAAACAAAGGGCTCGGGATGCATGGTGGAGTGGGGAGGGCGGAGGGAACGTGAGTAGGGAAGGGTGTAAGATGAAAGAGAAAAAGAGAGGTGGGGAAGAGCGAGAGAGATGGAGGGAAGGAGAGATTGATGGGAAGAGGGAGAGAGGGATGCAGGAAGAGATGGATGCAGGAAGAGATGGATGCAGGAAGAGATGGATGCAGGAAGAGAATGATAAAGAGAGAGATGGATGGAAAGAGAGACGGATGGAGAGACAGACGAATGGAGAGAGAGACGGATGGGGAGAGAGACAGATGGAGAGAGAGAGAGACGGATGGAGAGAGAGAGACGGAGGGAGAGAGAGACGGATGGAGAGAGAGAGAGAGACGGAGGGAGAGAGAGAGACGGAGGGAGAGAGAGAGACGGATGGAGAGAGAGACGGATGGAGAGAGAGACGGATGGAGAGAGAGAGAGAGACGGATGGAGAGAGAGAGACGGAGGGAGAGAGAGACGGATGGAGAGAGAGAGAGAGACGGAGGGAGAGAGAGACGGATGGAGAGTGAGAGGGATGGAGAGAGAGACGGATGGAGAGAGAGTCGGACGGAGAGAGAGAGACGGATGGAGAGAGAGAGACGGATGGAGAGAGAGACGGATGGAGAGAGAGACGGATGGAGAGAGAGAGACGGATGGAGAGAGAGACGGACGGAGAGAGAGACGGACAAGGAGAGAGACGGATGGAGAGAAAAACGGATAAAGAGAGAGACGGATGGAGAGAGAGAGACGGATGGAGAGAGAGACGGATGCAAATACAGACTGATGGAGACAGGGGTGGAGATTTATAGTGACGAACAGAGTGACAGACAGAATTGTGTTGATAATTTGAGTGAGAGAGAATGAAGAAAGGACGGAATAAAATAGGGAAGGAAAGAAAGTCAGAGAGAGATGGGAAGAGAAAGCGATATGGTGGGATGGACAGACTAAATTCCACTGTGGATGATTTTGATATAAACAAAATATCATATACATTGATTGTTAGTTGCGTATCCTTCACCTGACGTTGCAGAACCAACCCCAGCATGTTCGGCTCTTTTGTATTTGCTAGGAAGTTTTTATATTCAGTAGTTTGCCACTGCCTTGTAAACGGTCAGCTCTTAGTGCCACTGTCTAAACCAACGCAACACAAACTGTCCTCAGTCGGGATCGAACCCGGCACCCTGGCATTACGAAGCTCGTTTGCAACGCCTAGGCCAGAATGCCTACTTTTGGGTCGAAAATTCCTCTGATCCTGTTAGATCAAATGGTTCATACATGTGTGGAGAATACTACAAAAGAATACATCACAGTTAGGTCTGTCACTTAGAACACACGGAAACAGCGAGAAAGTGGTGTGAAAGAGAGAGAGTGAGGAGCGAGAGAGCGTGAGCAGCGAGAGAGTGAGGAGCGAAAGAGTGAGGAGCGAGAGAGATAGAGTGAGCAGCGAGAGAGAGAGGAGCGAGAGAAAGCGTGAGGAGCGAGAGAGAGAGAGAGAGAGAGAGAGAGAGAGAGAGAGAGCATGAGGAGCGAGCGAGAGAAAGGGGGCGAGAAAAGGAGTGACAGAGAGAGGGGCAAGTGAGAGAGAGAGAGAGAGAGAGAGAGAGAGGTCCGAGCGAGAGAAAGAAGGGCGAGAGAGAGAGAGGAGTGAGAGAGAGAGAGGTGCGAGAGAGAGAGAGAGAGAGAGAGAGAGAGAGAGAGAGAGAGAGAGAAACAGACAGACAGGCGCGCGTAAAAGGCAGACGGAAATTAACAGGCACATACAGAGACACGGAAAGGGAGAGAGGTGTAAATAAACAGACATACACACACAGAAGGAGACAGAGAATGAGATGGAAGCAAAAGAGGTGGGAAAATGCACTTAATTCGAATCCTGGTCGCAGCCATCAAACAACAACTCATATATCTTGTTTAACGCGGACACAAACATGCAAGAGAATTGTATCTAAATGCATCACCCGTCGGTGAGTAGGCAGAAGGTACTTCATCACGCACGGTTCTTGTCACAAATCAGAAATTAGTCCAGCGGTACTCAAACTAGGGCCTGCCACGACCGGCTTCAGCTAACTGGAAGTGCTGCTGACGTCAAAGGGTGAGGCTAACGATGCGTTAACGCAGAGGTTCTCAAACAAGAAATAAACAGTTTTGACAGTGGCAAGGGAAGACAACTTACATTTTAACTTGTAAGTATCTACAAGCCTTCTTTAATAATTTCACAATTTTTAGCGGACTTTTCTTGATTATTGCCGCGCCACCCCTGGCATAAGGCTCACGGCACTCCCGTCAGTTGGAGCCGGTTGTGGGCCTGCCGAAACTCCCGACTCTACCCTGAACGTTTGACTAAACTGCTGGGGAGTTTGTGCGACCAGCGCTGCTAAATTATGTGTTGTAGTGGGGTTCAAAAAACGTGTCCTCACACTTGAACAAATATCTAAAAAACTCTTATGCGAATCAACACAAATTTTTCCTTGTGACCCTTCTCGTGTCCTTTTGATGTTTTTATTTACAGCTGCTGCTGTTTTCTCAAAGCGGCAAATCTGTTTAATCTGTAATAAAGTAAAGTAAATGACCTTTCCCCCCGCCTTTAGGCGTATAGGGCATATACGGCTAGACCTATATTTTTATAGACCAATCGGCATTGGATGGGTGATGTGGTCAGCATCACGCTAGCCGCCTTTACTTCCCTGGACTATGCACCCGGTACTCATTCAAGGCTGGGTCGACCTGGCAGCCACTGTCATTTTTTGAAAAAATCCGGCTCTGGCAGGGAGAGAACCCACGTCCTTCCGATCCATGGCGAGCGTCTAGCCACTCGGCCACGGCGACTCCCGTTTGATCTGTGTTTGACAAATAAGTCAGACCTGTAAAACGGATTTTCACGCAACACCCAGTTTCTGAACAGAACTAATCCAGAAGTAGACGAACAACCAGAAATTTCCGCCGGAGTTTAGAGCCGGTAAATGTGAAGAAGAAGAAATTACCGTGTAATCTTGTTGATTGTTTCCTTGAATCGGTGTCTGTATATTCATACCAAGCAAACAAGGCAAACTGAAAACTAAATAGTTTTTTTTTTTTTTACATTTTTTAAACTTCATCGCAATGACATGATTATCAAGTTACGCGCCAAATTTCACCGAAACGTGACTGACTCAGAGATTTTTAAAGTTAAGCACAACTTCTGAAACGGACTGACTTTGGCGAGGTGTCGAATATCAGACAAAATAACCATCATCAAGTGCCTAGCTGACACAACAAAAATCAAGAAAATGATGGACAAGTAAGGGGTAGCTCTAGACATGTATGCCGTCGTTTTGTGTCTGTGAGGAGGCGGGGGGGGGGGGTCGGGGTCTGCGCCCGGGATGGTGTGGGGCAGCGGTTCTCAACCTGCGGGTCGCCACCCTTATTTGGGTCGAACGACCCTTTTATAGGGGTCGCCTAAGACCATCGGAAAACACAAATTCATTGAAGTTTTGATGGAGAATAATTGTTTGGGGGTCGCCACAACATGAGGGCGCCCGTGTGTCAACGGGGCCCTCACGGGAAGCAAAGAATAGTGACAGTGAACCCTACCAGGCATGTCGTAAGAGGCGATTAAGGATAGGGTTGGCCATGAGCATGAGATTGGCTACCTCATCCTGTACAAACAATAGCCACACACAAAAACCAACCATGGATGAGTCAAAAAGAGAAGCAAGTAAAACCCAACCAACCAAGATGAGGGGAGGCTCTTTAAGTAGAAGAAGTACGACACGGTGTGGAGAAAGTCGAAAGGAGTCCGGATCATCGACATACCTCCTCTCAGCTAGGAAAACCTCCAAAATTGGCACTTGAAATGTTAGAACTCTCTATCATATAGGGATAACAATGGAAGTATGTAAATGAAACATTACAGAATGAGTATTTTGGGGTTATGTGAAACTAGATGGACTGGAATGTGGACAATATTCTAAATTCAGGGACATTATTTTGTTCTCAGGAAAATTCACCCCACAGTGAAGGAGTGGCCATGATGCTATCAAAAGAAGCAGAAAGGGCACTAATAGAATGGGAAGCTGTAAGTCCCAGAATAATAAGAGCGTCATTTAGAACAGCGAAACAGAAAGTGAACATGTCGGTAATACAGCGTTACGTACCAACAAATGATAAAGATGCACCTGTTAAGGACAAATTTTTACATGCAGCTTCAAAATATTATAAACATTGAAAGAAAGGGCAATATAAAAATGTTGACGTGTGATCTCAATGCTAAGATAGGATCAGATAACACAGGTTATAAAGAGAATATGGGAAGACATGGTCTAGGAGTAATTCATGAAAAGGGAGAATTATTCACAAATGTGTGTGCAGGAAACGAGTATGTTATTGGTGGAAGTATTTTTCCCCATAAGAGAATGCACAAGGCAACATGGGAATCACCAGACCAAAAGACAACCACTAAAATTGATCACCTATGTATTAACAAAAAGTTTAGATAATTCCTTTACGATGTTAGAGCTTTCAGAGGTGCCGATGTATTTATTGATCATTTTCTGGTGGTAAGTAAACTTAAGGTGAAACTTAAAAGATATATAACATCTTTTAATAATAGAAACCAGTATAATGTAGGAATTGGGATCCCATAGGCAAAAAAGCAGCAGACCGGCAGCAATGGAGATCACTTGTGAATGCCTTATGTGTCAACAGAGACATGAAGACGATATAGAAGTAAAATCAAGTTGAAACTTAAAAGATGTATTTCATCCTGTAATCATAGAAACCAGTATAATGTAGGTTATCTCGGAGACGAAGTAGTTACGGAACAATTTTCAGTAACACTCTCTAATAAGTACCAGGTGTTGCAGCTGTTAGCTGAAGATGTCAGCACTGAAGTCTGCTGGGATCACATCAAATGAATCTGCTGAATCTGCAATGAATCATGTGTAGAAGTTCTTGGCAAGAAAGAACGGAAACATAAAGCGTGGATAACACCAGAAACCATTAAATTGATTGAAGAAAGGAAAAGTAGAAAAGCAGACTTAAACAATAGCAAAACTAGAGCTGCTAAAGCTAGAGCTCAGGATAAATACACTCAGGAGTAAACTGAAACGCCAAAATTATTGTGTAAGATTTTTTAACAAATCTTGAACAAAGAAGAAATCCCGCAGGAGTTGAAAAAGGGTACATTATTAAATTACAAAAGAATGGAGATTTTGGAAACTGTAACAACTGGAGAGGTATCATATTACTATCCGTATCTAGTAAAATCTGTAGCCGGATAATTTTTAAAAGAATGACTCAAGCACTTGAAAATAATAAGGCAAGGGCAAGCAGGAATCAGAAAGGGGAAATCACGTATTGATCACATTTTCACGTTACGTCAAATAATTAAACAAAGTAACGAATGGAGTAGTGCAGTTTATATGACCTTTGTGGATTTTGAAAAAGCCTTTGAAAGCCTGCATAGAAAGATTTAGCGTCACTATGGTGCACCACAGAAAATAGTAAATTTTATCAAAGCTATTTACTTAGAGTTTCAATGGAAGGTAGTTCGTGATAATTATACAATAGACAATTTCTTTGCCAACACAGGAGTCAGACAGGAATGAATATTATCTCCCTTTTTGTTCAGTTTAACCATTGACTGACTGATAAAAGACGCTACAAAAGATAGAAAAAGAGGCATCAAGTGGTCACTCAATTCTGTTTTGGAGGATCTAGACTAAGCAGATGACATCTGTCTTATATCAAGGCGTCATGAGGAAAAGATTGAAAGACTTTCAACAACAGCCCTTAAGATAGGACTTGAAAAAAAAAAAAAAACAGTACAGCTCAGGTAATGAGAAATAATCTCAAAACAGAAAATCAAATTATTTTAAATGATGAAGCAATAGAGGAAGTTAAAGAGTTTATATACCTCAGAAGTAAAGTTACTCCAGATGGAGATTCTGAGGAGAACGTGACATCAAGAATAAACAAAGCAAATCAAGCATTTGCCATGCTCTACAATATATGGAAGTTGAAGGGATTTAGTTTGAAGATAAAACTCAGAATATACAAGAGCAACATTTTTAGAAAAACTACTATATACCAGTGTATGTTGGAAAATAACAGCAGGAATTATACATAAACTTGAGACTTTTAAAAAGAAATGTTTAAGGAGAATTCTACGAATATTTTGGCCAAACAAGATCACAAATGAAGAACTGAGAAGGAAAACAGAATGTACATCACTGGCAAATGTTATCAAAGTAAGAAGATGGAGATGGCTTGGACATGTTTGCAGAATGCATTGTGACGAAAATAGCTCTCATGTGGACAGCAGTTGGGAAAGGGAGACGTGGACGACCAAAGGAAACCTGGAGAAGGACAATAAAACTGGAAATGAAGGAATTTCAACTAACATGGGATACCATGGGCAGAAAAGCAGCAGACCGGCGGCAATGGAGATCACTTGTGTATGCCTTATGTGTCAACAGAGACATGAAGAAGATATAGAAGTAAAATCAAGTTGAAACTTAAAAGATATCTAACTTAATATAATCATAGAAACCAGGATAATGTAGGTTATCTCGGAGATAAAGAAGTTAAAGAACAATTTTCAGTAACAGTCTCTAATAAGTGCCAGGTGTTGCAGCAGTTAGCTGAAGATGTTAGCACTGAAGTCCTCTGGCATCAGATCAGGGGAATCTGGAATGAATCTTGTGTAGAAGTTCTTGGCAAGAAAGAACGGAATCATAAAGCGTGGATAACATCAAAAACCATTAAATTGATTGACGAAAGAAAAAGTAAAAAGGCAGACTTATTAGCCAAACTAGAGCTGCTAGAGCTAGAGCTTAGGATTCCCCGTGTGGGGTCTGGGGCCCCAGTGTGGGGAAAACAAGAATAGACCCACTGCCTGCCCAAAAGCATGTTATAAGAGTCGACTAATTGGGAGTTTCCTTCGAAGTCGGATTGCATCTGCGTGAGAGGCAAGGAACCAGCAGTCTGAATACAAATGAGTCAGATCTGTATAACGGATGCACACGCAACACTCAGGTTCTGGAACACGACTGCAGTCCAGAAGTGGATGAACAACCAGAACTTTCCACCAGAGTATACAGCTGGTGAACGCGAAGAAGAAGAAAAAGAAGAAGTAGAACTCAGGACGAATACACAGAAGTCAATAAGGAAGTTAGGAGGCCTATAAGGGCAGATAAAGTTAAATATTTAAATGATCTAGCACAAGAAGCGGAGACAGCAGCAGCAAAAGGAAACCTAAGAGAACTTTACAGTAACACAAGAAAATTAGTAGGTAAATATAGTCAGCCAACTGGATCAATTTTTTAAAAAAGCTAGGCTCCAAAGAAATTTACATCTCCACTATGTCTGGACTGCTTTCAAGATAATACAATAGAGCATTATATAATAAACTGCACTAAATATAAATTGGAGAGGAAACCAACCGAGGAGTATTTTCTAAAACGCAAACAACAGATTACTGCAAACAAATGTTTAAAGGTGGATAGCAATAAAGACATCCAAAAACTGGTTAAACAGTTTCTTATTAAAACAAACCAAAACTAAAAAGACCAGATTAAGGATTTATTGAGTACAGCAGAAGGAACTGATCAGATGGTAACTCCGGACACCCTAGCGTCAGAGAGGTAGTGTAAGTATGATGAGTGCATAGATGTGTACATGGATACATACACAAGGATGAGTGCGTGTAGTATGAGTGCATTTATGTATAGGATGGATACATAAGACACGGTGTATGTAGGCAGATGGTAAGGGATCACGTATGGACAGGACAGTGGGAATATAGGTGTGCGAAAGGTAAAGATGAACGAGTACATGGATATAGAAATGTATTACTGTATGCATGTATATGTGGGTATGAGTGTGCATGTGTGTATATATATGGGAGCATGTATATTTTTTATTTGTGTGTGTATGAATGACAGTGCACTCAAAGAACCCATAAATTGTGTTGCTGCACGGCTGTAAATTAATGAGAACAAGTGGAATGAAGTGTGTACGCAGCAAGAACGTCATCAAAACACACACCATCCACCAGAACATGATAAGACAGTACCGGACAGGTCACATACCAGTGACGGGACATAACTTAAAAGTGACACGACCAGACGAAATTACAGACACAGCGACACAAAACGCACAAGACATGGAAGAGTGAATGTCACTACGTGTGGATGTACTCGTTTTTTATGAATGTAAGTACAGGCATTGGTAGACGCATATGAAAGAGTTTGCGTGTGTACGTAATGTCAATTAGGTATGCATACACGGAAAAGTAAGAAAGGACGTGCAAATATGTAGTGTTGTCTGCGTGTATGGGTACTCGAATGCATGTACGCATACACCTAGTTGGGTGCGTCCATATACTCCGGGGATTCATACACAAAACCACCCCATTGAACAGCATGCATACAACATGCACATGACCGACAGGACTCACAACAAGATATGACTGACAGCAAATAGGGAAAACAAGTGACTCGATAATGACAGGACTAGAACGCATAACCACCAATACCACCCCGTCACTGGGATGATAGCAAAGGTTGGTAACGTGATATACATAATCCCGGCAAAGGGCCACGCTAGAATCCAGCAAGACGGCAACGACGAGAAATGACTGAAATGCCTCCCGCCCCCTTTCCCCTCACCTTTCCCTAACTCTTTCGGATGCACTATGAATTTAACCCCCCAACCCATTCCCACAGAGAGCACTTGAGTTCGTTACACAACATGCCACAGCAATTCTCATCACCGAACATTTGGATCTCAAAGCGTGAGCCAGATGCTCCGGTTATATGGTATTTACATACACCGGAGCTTTGCTGTCAACACAACCCGATCACATGATAACAAATGACGACTGGACCCGCTTAAGGCTCCACATAAACTCTCACACACATATCCATTACATGACTAACCCGTTCATACTACAGGAAGACAACTATAAGACCACTATGGTCACACGCGGAAAATTTTCACATTTCGGAACTATTCAAATTCAAAAACTGTTTTCAGTACATTTTTTCAAAATTAAAATACTCACAATTTTAAAACAATAAATGGTGGTCCAAAAGACGTGTATGGAAGCTCACTCTCCTTCGAGATACGCCTAGCCAGATCAAAGGGAGACAGAACAAACAGGAAACACTAAGATTGAAGAAGGAAGACATGCACTAGTGACAACAGGACGAGCGGTTTGATTCGGGTGGAAGCATCAAGCCCAGAAATGGCACAAACACTAGTATTCAGTCACGAAATTGACGCAAATAACCCAGACCACAAATATAGGCGGAGACTGCTAGCAGCCTAGGCTAGCTAGCAGCAGTCTGAACGTGGTTGAGCTTTTCTCTTTTTTTTTTCTCAAAAGGACTCGGACTCGGACTGCGGCCCCTGGCAAAAGCCAGGGCGGGGCTTCCTCCAGATATCCAGCCTTCAGAAATGGAACTGGATATCAACTGTGAGATACCATCTAAAGAGGAAATTAGAAAAGCTATTAATCTTCTCAAGGAAGGAAGGGCGGCAGGTCCAGATAGTATCCCAGCAGAAGCTATTAGGGCCAACAAAAACACATCAACGAAATCGCAACATAGATTTTTTAGTAAAGTCTGGGAGAACGAAGAAATACCAGCAGACTGGAGAGAATGATATCTTGTGAAAAAAAGGTGATCTGCAAGAGTATGGAAACTATAGAGGAATTATGTTGCTGTCAGTTCCTGGAAAAATATTAAATCGAATTATTTTGGAAAGATTAAAAGATGCTTTTGATAAAAACTTAGAGATGAACAGGCAGGTTTTCGGCCAAACAGATCCTGTACTGACCAGATAGCCACATTACGTTTAGATTTATAGACTATGAAAAAGCATTTGACAGCATTGATAGGGAATCTCTATGAAAAGTGATCGGAGCACTATAGAATCCCACAGAAAATTATTATCTTAGTAAAGGCAACATATAAAGACATGAAATATCGAGTTCTTTATGAAGGAAAGCTAAAAGATACATTTGAAATAAAAACAAGTGTGCGACAGGGATGTCTTTTGTCGCCTCTCCTATTTTTACTGGATATAGACTGGATTATGAAGACAGTAAAGGCTAACACAAAGAATGGAATTCAGTGAACCCCTACAAAACAGCTAGATGATCTGGACTTCGCTGATGATATTTCTCTTCTGTCCGATTCACAGACTCAGATACAAGATAAATTAAATATACTTAATGCGAGATCACAGCAGCTTGGTCTGAAAATCCATAAGGGAAAGACAAAGATAATGAGAAAAAAATCAGGCAAACATAATTTTTTTTTAATGGCACCTCACTCCAAGACGTGGAGTCGTACACCTATTTGGGCAGTAATGTAGATAAGGATGGGGAACTGATAAAGATATTACAATAAAAATATAAAAGGCAAGAGGAGCTTTCATGGCACTAGGGAATTTGTGGAGGTCAAAAGAAATTAAAAGAAATACTAAACTTAAAATTTTTAATTCTACTGAAACAATGAGAACAACTAAGGCTATTATTAATAAATTACAGACATTCATTAGCTGGTGCCTGCGCAGAATAGAGGGAATTAAATGGTATGATAGAATCACTAATGTAGAGCTTTTGGAGATACCTAAGGAAGCTCCAGTGAACCAAGAGGTAAGGAAAAGACGCTGGCGTTGGATAGGACACACTCTGAGAAAACCGGAGAACAGCATAATAAAAGAATGTTTTTGCATTGGAACCCACAGAGGCACAGGAATAAAGAAAGGCCGAAAAAAAAACACGGAGAAGAGACCTGGAGAATAAAGTTAGACAAATGGGGAGGACATGGGGAGAGCTCCATGTAATAGCGAAGGATAGAACGACTTGGAGTGAGTTGGTTGAGTGCCTATGCTCTATTGAGGGGATAGAAAGGCAGAGGAAGACAACATGAGGGGACTGTATTAAATGATCGCGGCATTAGGACCCTTGAGAGCCACTGGTGTAGGAGACCCGTCATGGTATTCCCCATTTATCTGCCTATCTCAAGGGCATCTTGATGCTTTTGTAACCATTCTTGGTAGCTGCCTGCCCAATAATCCCACATGTACACCAAGATTTGCCCTTTAACGTTCTTAAAATCACACCTTCCACAAAAACTGTCAAAAACCTCAAACAATCAAAGATGTGTAAAATGTGAAAGCCGTGGTGTAGCGGCTACATGTTCTCCTGCAGATTGGAATGTCTTGGGTTCCGACCCTGAGGAAGGTGGAATTTTTTTTTTTTTTTAGAAATGCCATTGACTTCCAATTCGAGCCAAAATTAAAAGGGTACGAGAGAAAGTCATGGGAAGTAAAAGCGACCGGCGTGATGATGACCACATCACCCATCGACTGGTCTATAAAATATAGTCTGGTCGTGTATGCCCAATATACCTAAAGACGTGGACAAGGGTCCTTTCTACTTTACTTTTAAATCAAAGATGTACTGCCTAAAAACATAATAGAGTAACCAGCAACGATTGCTTGAAAGAAGCTAATGGAAGTAGATCTCTATATACAACGATAAGAAAGAGACAAACACTGTTCTTTGGCCACAAAATGAGAACAGAAATATTGGAGAACATTGTGACAAGTGGAAAGATCAGTGGAAAAAGGGGTAGAGGCAGACCAAGATAGAAGATACTGGATGGGCTGAAACGATGGCATGGAGTAATATCATCATGAGAGCTGTTGCAGGCAACCAGGGATCCTGATCTGTGGAGACGCATGAGCGCCTACGCCAGTTGACAGGGCAATTAATGATGACTGCCTAAAATATTTATTTTTTACCAAATAAAATACGAGTTCCTCCGTAAGGTTTAACTCCACACTATCTACGCCGATGTTCTACGATCTGACAGTACGCCACGTGGGGGAGAAAAAGCAAAAAACTACTGCGCTGTTAAACTAATTACTTGCAAAAGAATTGTTTCTACGTCACTACCGTAATTAATTACTTGCTTAGCTGGAGATGGCCGCATATATGGATAAGTAATTGAGGGAATGATCCCAGAATCCCGGAAAATTATTCAACCGTGTGCTCACTGATGCATAAAATTATGTAACAGCTTCAATCCACGCATTGTCCTAACGACGCCACTGGGCTGTGATAATTAAAAACACTGAACCGGAAATTCACATGATACAGTTCCGAAACAATTAACATTATTGTGGATTTTAAAGCGCTGCTGCAAATTTGAACAGCCTGTGAGGATGGGTGAAGTGGGTTGGGCCAGTTGGATGGGTTTGTGGGATGGGTCCAGTAGATCTTGGATCAACATGATTACTGTTTATATAGTAAGTAAGCCCGGCTCTCTAGACGTGGTTGGCTAAACCGGATTGCGCGAAGACCGGGTGATGAACTCCTTGTGGTCCTGGTTCACTCCCCGGGGGTAGGCAGGAAAGCCACATTTTTTCCCAGATTTACGGTATTTACAATGGAATCAAGGCCGAAAGGTTGCGATATCTATAATACCGAGCCAAAATGTTAACAACTCATGGCTTCTGGATACTAAAACAAACAATATAGTAAGTAAAAGATCCCTTTTCAAGACTTTTAGGCGCATCGGACAAATAGGAAGAGCACCCATATTTACAGACCAATCACTCGGTGGGTAATGTGGTCAGCATTACGCCGGCCCTCTACTTACACAGGACAGCCATCCTGGTACCCATTTGAGGCTGGGTCGACCTGCGACGTCCCATACCACGATAAAAATCCGCGCAGTGGGTTTCGATCGCGGTACGTTAAATTACGAGCCGGACTCGCAACGCCGTAGCCACAGACACCGCAATACTGTTTATATAGTGGTTAGGTTAAATAATTTTGCTCCGAACATAATTAGACGACATAGGAGAGAAGGATAAAGTCGTGGTTTGTAGAAACAACTGTTACACTCAAACTTTATTCGGGGTTTTGTTGAGTCAGCGTTGAGCCAAGTGGTTGATCGGCGAAATATTGAGAGGGAGACATAAAAAGGGGGAGACACGGAAAGAGGGAGACACAGAAAAAGAGGGAGACACAGAAAGAGAGGGAGACACAGAAAGAGAGGGAGACACAGAAAGAGAGGGAGACGCAGAAAAAGAGGGAGACACAGAAAGAGAGGGAGACACAGAAAGAGAGGGAGACGCAGAAAGAGGGGGAGACACAGAAAGAGAGGGAGACGCAGAAAGAGAGGGAGACACAGAAAGAGAGGGAGACACAGAAAGAGAGGGAGACGCAGAAAGAGAGGGAGACACAGAAAGAGAGGGAGACACAGAAAGAGGGAGACACAGAAAGAGAGGGAGACACGGAAAGGGGGAGATACAGAAAGAGAGGCAGACACAGAAAGGGGGAAACACAGAAAGGGGGAGACACAGAAAAAAAGAGAGACATAGAAAGACACGGAAAGGGGGAGACACAGAAAGAGAAGGAGACAAAGAAAGGGGGAGACACGGAAAGGGGAAGACACAGAAAGAGAGGGAGAGAGAGAGACATAGAAAGGTGGAGACACAGAAAGAGAGGGAGACGCGGAAAGGGGGAGACACGGAAAGAAGGGAGACACAGAAAGGGGGAGACACGGAAAGAGGGAGGCACAGAAAGAGAGAGAGAGAGAGACACAGAAAGGTGGAGACACAGAAAGAGAGGGAGACACAGAAAGAGGAGGGAGACACAGAAAGAGGGAGACACGAAAAGAGGGAGACACAGAAAGAGAGGGAGACACGGAAAGGGGGAGATACAGAAAGAGAGGCAGACACAGAAAGGGGGAAACACGGAAAGGGGGAGACACAGAAAAAGAGAGAGACATAGAAAGACACGGAAAGGGGGAGACACAGAAAGAGAGGGAGACAAAGAAAGGGGGAGACACGGAAAGGGGAAGACACAGAAAGAGAGGGAGAGAGAGACATAGAAAGGTGGAGACACAGAAAGAGAGGGAGACGCGGAAAGGGGGAGACACGGAAAGAAGGGAGACACAGAAAGGGGGAGACACGGAAAGAGGGAGGCACAGAAAGAGAGAGAGAGAGAGAGAGACACACACACAGAAAGGTGGAGACACAGAAAGAAAGGGAGACACAGAAAGAGGAGGAGACACAGAAAGATGGAGACACGGAAAGAGGGAGACACCGAAAGAGAGGGAGACACAGAAACAGAGACACACACACAGAGACACACAGAGAGAGAGAGAGAGAGAGAGAGAGAGAGAGAGAGAGAGAGATGAGGGAGACAGTGTGAGAAAGACAGATAGAGAGGGAGATATGGATGGCGGGAGAATAAAGATTTCGTAATTTCGAGGTATCAGGTTCGATTCTAGCTGCGGGTTATTTGGTAGCATATAGCTTTGCGCGATTTTCACAACAATATTAAGAGCCGACCGTTCATTTTTTGCAAACCACTGAACGTAAAATTGTTGGGTAAGACCGCAAACACAAAAAAAAAAAAAATGAGGGGTGGTTCGGCGCGTCCTGTAGAGAATCCTAATGTTGTGTGCCGTGGGTAGTCATTTCTATCCACAACCTTCTGTCTCGTGTACGTTTGATCAGTTCTAACACAGATGATCCCCCACGCCATGATGTCAAGCTGTCCACCATGTTCTCTCTCGGTCTCCCCCTGCCTCTCCTTCCCTCCAACTTTCCTACCGTCACGATATACTCCAGTTTTCTCATCACATGACAACAGAATGTAGATTATCTCCCCCTGATGTGGCCAGTCAGTTCTCTTGATGAGTCAGTTTCTTTCGAGACTCTTCATGACTCTTTCTATCTGTCCAGGGTATTCTCATAACTCCCACCACTTCCAAATAATTTTTAACTAACTGTCAAACGGTCAATGATTCACTTCCGTATGTCAGGATATAATTTATATATCTCTGGTGACCTCGTGCCAAGAGGTAAAGAAAGATGGCATATGATGACAAAGATGATGAGGATAGGCAATCTGTTTTTAACAGAGTTACACTATTCTTTGGTCAAGTGATGGAGGAGGGGGTCTCTGGAGAACATTGTGACGACTGGCAAGATCAACAGAGAAGAGAGAGAGAGAGAGAGAGAGAGAGAGAGAGAGAGAGAGAGAGAGAGAGAGAGGCAGACCCACAGAGATGATGACGAATAGACCGCGACGATGGCATGGAGGGATATCATTGGTGGAACTGATCCAGAAAATAAATGGCCGAGACCTGTTAAGAAGCAATAAGGCCTACGCCAATCGGCAGGGCATGCGATGATAATGATGACGAGAATTACAGTCGCTGAAATGTGCCAAGACACTGCACCAAATATGGACGGAGACGTGGACACAGGGTCCCTGACTTGATACTTTCACAGCAAGTCACACTGACACTGTGGGTACTTTCACAGTAAGTTAAACTGACAGTATGACTGGGTACTTTTACAGTAAGTTAAACTGACACTATGACTGGGTACTTTTACAGTAAGTTAAACTGACACTGTGGATACTTTCACAGTAAGTTAAACTGACACTATGACTGGGTACCTTTACAGTAAGTTAAACTGACACTGTGACTGGGTACTTTCACAGTAAGTTAGACTGACACTATGACTGGGTAATTTCACAGCAAGTCAAACTGACACTGTGAGTACTTTCACAGTAAGTTAAACTGACACTGTGACTTGGTACTTTTACAGTAAGTCAAACTGACACTGTGGGTACTTTCACAGTAAGTTAAACTGACACTGTGACTTGGTACTTTTACAGTAAGTTAAACTGACACTGTTACTGGGTACTTTCACAGTAAGTTAGACTGACACTGTGACTTGGTACTTTCACAGCAAGTCAAACTGACACTGTGGGTACTTTCACAGTAAGTTAAACTGACACTGTGGGTACTTTCACAGTAAGTTAAACTGGCGCTGTGACTTGGTACTTTCACAGTAAATTAAACTGACACTGTGACTTGGTACTTTCACAGTAAGTTAAACTGACACTGTGTTTTGGTACTTTCACAGTAAGTTAAACTGACACTGTGACTTGGTACTTTCACAGTAAGGTAAACTGACACTGTGACTTGGTACTTTCACAGTAAGTTAAACTGACACTGTGACTTGGTACTTTCACAGTAAACTGACACTGTGACTTGGTACTTTCACAGAAAGTTAAACTGACACTGTGACTTGGTACTTTCATAGTAAGTTAAACTGACACTGTGACTTGGCACTTTCACAGTAAGTTAAACTGGCACTGTGACTTGGCACTTTCACAGTAAGTTAAACTGACACTGTGACTTGGCACTTTCACAGTAAGTTAAACTGACACTGTGACTTGGCACTTTCACAGTAAGTTAAACTGACACTGTGACTTGGCACTTTCACAGTAAGTTAAACTGACACTGTGACTTGGTACTTTCACAGTAAGTTAAACTGACACTATGAAAAGAATTCACAAACGGGTTCGCACGCGAATAACTAAACACAGCATGAGCTGGACGCGAGTACCAGCTGTTGCGCACACATACTGCAACATACATCACACTAATATGAGGTCACAGGTGGCTCGACCCCGCACTCACACCAGCCACTAATCTAGTTTTTATCCACACCGGCTACTGATCCAGTTTTTATCCACTCGATGGTGGATCTGCATAACAGATTTCAGCGTACGTGTGTCGATTGCCACTAACATTTCTGTGACGGATTTGTAATCCCCCGTGTTCAAACAATTAATGAATGTTTGTAGTTGACGTATTGGGACATGAAGCATACCAGAATTGAGGTGGATTCAAGGCGACAGGTGCAGCGTGTTGTATGGAGTAGGAAATTAGGAAGGGACAGGGATCATTATCATGTGCCGTGCCGGTAAGCCAAGACCAGCGCCAGTTTTGCCAAGTGATACAACGATCAGCGGAATCAGGTAAAGGAAAAGCTAAAGTCGGGAGATGTGAACCAGCGTCACTGCACATGGTTATATACCATAAGTGCTCTGCCACCAGTTCGGACAGCTGATAAAAAAAACTGTCCGTCTGTGTCGCCATCCGCACGCAACTCCGTAGCTATAGCGACGTTCCTCCATTTGTCCCGGAGTGTTAACTCTGGTACCCATTACCTAGAGGCTGTGTGAACCCCGGGAACCGCCCGGTTTTGAACACCGGCCGTAGGCTGCAGCAGGTCGCAGCTGGATTTGAAAGCGACTCTCCTATCGACTGCGCTAACCCTGCCCCGAGCGGAATCGGGGATCAGGTCAATGTTTTTATCTGGCAACATCCATATGGCCAGCCGTCCAGTGATTTATCTGGCAACATCCATATGGCCAGCCGTCCAGGGATTTATCTGGCAACATCCATATGGCCAGCCGTCCAGGGATTTATCTGGCAACATCCATATGGCCAAACCGTCCAGGGATTTATCTGGCAACATCCATATGGCCAATCCGTCCAGGTATTTATCTGGCAACATCCATATGGCCAGCCGTCCAGTGATTTATCTGGCAACATCCATATGGCCAGCCGTCCAGGGATTTATCTGGCAACATCCATATGGCCAGCCGTCGAGGGATTTATCTGACAACATCCATATGGCCAGCCGTCCAGGGATTTATCTGGCAATATCCATATGGCCAATCCGTCCAGGTATTTATCTGGCAACATTCATATGGCCAGCCGTCTAGGGATTTATCTGGCAACATCCATATGGCCAGCCGTCCAGGGATTTATCTGGCAACATCCATATGGCCAATCCGTCCAGGTATTTATCTCGCAACATCCATATGGCCAGCCGTCCAGTGATTTATCTGGCAACATCCATATGGCCAGCCGTCCAGGGATTTATCTGGCAACATCCATATGGCCAGCCGTCGAGGGATTTATCTGACAACATCCATATGGCCAGCCGTCCAGGGATTTATCTGGCAACATCCATATGGCCAACCGTCCAGGGATTTATCTCGCAACATCCATATGGCCAAAGCGTCCAGGGATTTATCTGGCAACATCCATATGGCCAAAGCGTCCAGGTATTTATCTGGCAACATCCATATGGCCAAAGCGTCCAGGTATTTATCTGGCAACATCCATATGGCCAAAGCGTCCAGGTATTTATCTGGCAACATCCATATGGCCAAACCGTCCAGGGATTTATCTGGCAACATCCATATGGCCAATCCGTCCAGGTATTTATCTGGCCACATCCATATGGCCAAAGCGTCCAGGGATTTATCTGGCAACATCCATATGGCCAAACCGTCCAGGTATTTATCTCTCTGCCTTCCTCTTGCTTTCTTTCCAGCCATCTTGCCAGTTGTTATCAAGGTCTTGAGTCCATTCCTTCTCAGGAGATCTCTGCCTACCCTTGGTAGCGTCTCTAACAAAATGCGGCGCTGTTCACAATAACCGTGATGTTTAAATTAGGTTTCGCACTGCGCGCTGTTTCATTCATAAATCACTGGACTGCTCGGGGGCGTAGGGGTGTGATCTAATTCTAGATTATTTCGGGGACACCAACGATATGAGAGGTTGCGGTGTGTTGCTGTTCATTGCTCTGTTCTGTGAGCAACGCATAGACCGATGTTGCGTGTCGTTCCTTGCGCCGTAGCGTGAGATGTTCTGCACGGAATAGACTCACACCCCTGTGACCCAGAAGAGTCCAAGAAGCTATGTGTGAAAGGTCAACGTCACGGTTACCGGAAACAGCACACAATAGGCTTTCAATGTACAATGTTTTCATTGTCATTCCAACCGACTTTCCTCCACAATATCTCCAGATCCCCACATGAAACTGGCTCGAATTAATGGCACTGATCAAAAGGGTAAAAAGGTGTGGGGCGAGGGGGGTGGGGAGGCTTGGAAAAGTATCGAACACAAGACATACACACTGTCATGCCATTAGTTAAATACCCCTTTCTAACATTCAGTCTGACACAGTTTACAGGCATGTCGCCGCAAAGAGGAATGATGTGCTCCCAAACAAGAGGGCTCCAGATCTAGCAGACTTACGGTTGGGTAATGACCCCTATTTGGTCACGCAGTTAATTGATTTTCCCGCGGGATGACGTGCCAGGGAATCTGCGAATCTTGCAGTGAAAATGATAAATGACCCGCGGATGGATTCTGTGTGTGTCCTAGATGTGTCTGCATGACTGCGGTTTATGGTCGTAAATAACTATGACTGAAAGGGCATGGGTGGTTTTGGTGTGTGTGTGTGTGTTGGGGTAGGGGGGTGGGGGCATTGCCATGGTAAAGTAGGAAATGAATGTAAAGTGGCGAAGTAGCAACACAAACTTTGGCGTATAGATCGAGTTTTCAAGCCTAAAATATATTTCCCAAACCAGCCATCAACTTATTTACCCGGTAAAATGTAAAATCGGGAGATGTGAACCAGCATCATTGCACACGGTTATAAACCATAAGCGCTCTGCCACCAGTACGGACAGCAGATAAGAAATTGTCCGCCTGGGTCGCCATCCGCACGCAACTCCGTAGCTACAGCGACGTTTCTCCATTTACCCTTGAGTGTTAATTTTGGTACCCACTACACAGAGGCTGGGTGAACCCCGGGAATCGTCCAGTTTCGAACACCGGCCGTGGGCTGCAGCGAGTCGCAGCTGTATGTGATTGCGGGTCTCCTATCGACTGCGCTAACGCATCCCCCTACGGGTCTTGCCCACCTGTGTTTCGCTGTTCACACTGCGAGAAGGGAGATAGATCTAAGTCCCCGTATCAAGCATGCCGTAAAAGTTGACTAATTATGATTTTTCCTTCAAAGTCTGGGTTATTTCCCTGACAGGTGAGGAGCCAACAGTCTGCATATTAATAATACAGACCTGTAAAACGCATATGCCCCCAAAACAGCAGTTCTGGAACAGTCCATAAGTGGACGAACAACCAGAACTTTCAGCTGGAGATCGCAACCGGTGACCGCTAGAAAGAAGAAGTTTGGCCGGTATCAAATGCAAACTTTTAGCATTATAGTTAAAGTAGGTCGAATTCAAAAGTGACAAAGAAAAAACAGAAATATATGGACACTCAGTTGTATCAACCTGAATAAGACAAGAGAAGACGGCTCTCGATACATCCTGAGAGGAAACCAGCAGAAGAATGTTCAAACAGGTACGTGAGAGGTCAGCAAGTCTGTGAGATGTCAGCAAGTCTGTGAGAGGTCAGCAAGTCTGTGAGAGGTCAGCAAGTCTGTGAGAGGTCAGCAAGTCTGTGAGATGCCAGCAACTCCTTAATTAGTCGCGCTTGACAAGAGAACAAGGAGACTGTTTGACAGAAGTCAAAAGAAGATGGCCATAGCAATGCAGAGATTAAACAGCATTAGAGGTCAAAGTTGAAAGTTTAGGAGCATGCATCTTGTTTGTAGCAACATAAGGATGTGAGTCGTGGACTATCTCCTAGTCCTTAAGAAAGAATATAGGGTCTTTGAGCTGTATTTGCTACAGAAAGATTATCAGAATACTACTGACAAAGAAAAGAAGGAATACTGACATTTTAAAAGATCTGAACATCACGGAAGATTGGCTGATCAACAGCATCTTGTCTCGAAAGCTGAAAATGTTTGTACAAAAATTTTTTTCAGAAGGCGTGGTGCCAAGAAGGAGGAGCAGGAACCGGCCAACACGAAATTGGCACGGGACATAAATGACTCCTTGAATATGAAAGCACACGAGGCGGAAGAGCTGATGAAAGATCCAGTTTCTTTCAGGCAGACGGTGATGAGAGCGACGTTCTGGGCAAGACCTGCTAAACGATGATGATTGCGAGAGAACGGTGATAAAGGATGCAATTTTACGAAAACGAAGGAAAAGAGTTAGAACTCTCGATGATATAGGGAGAACAATGGAAGTAGCAAGGGAAATGAACCATTATAGGAACAGCATAACTATTTGCATTGGAACCCATACGGTCGTAGGAATAAAGGAAGGCTAAAAAAAAAAACACGGAGAAGAGAGCAGGCGAATGAAGTTAGAAAGATGGGGAGGATCTGGGGAGAGTTCAATGTAATGGCGAAGGATAGAACGACTTCGCATAAGTTGATTGAGGGCCTATGCTCCATTGGGGGATAGAAAGGGAGAAGAAGAATGACAACATACATGGCTGGAGAATTGGCTAAGGACAGAGAGACTTTCAGATGGCAGAGTGATCTCGATGCTGGCTGTCCGTCTTGAGTGCTAGAGGTCCTGGATTCAAGCCCCTGGGAAGGCTGGGATTTTTTCACGTGGACTTCTAGTAATTTCCCCTAGTTTCTCTGGGTAGTAAAATCGGACGCTCGTGTGTATTGTTGTGCACGTAAAAAAATCCCTTGGTAGTTGAAAAGCGAAAAAAGTAGCCTAACGGCGCTGCCTGTGCAAAATTTGGAGTTAAAAATCTACCTAAAGTATTTCAGGATCCTCGCCGGTGCAACAGAGTTTGTGCACTGTGCTGAGATTCTTAGGACTCAGACTTGAGTTAGAAGAAGAACGGAGCACTGATGGGTTACTACCCGTGTGCCATGGTGGTGATCCGCTGAATAAATAAACAAACAAGCGAGAAAAACTTTCAGCAGTGCCGTGAAGAGAGCCACATTATGTAGAGGACCGGCTGATTGGTTTCATACGACACACTTGTCAAGGGGCCAGTATGTCTACCCTGCACCCCCCCCCCCCCCATCTTTCACCCTGAGCACCCCAAGTATGACCACATAACCGAAATGGGAGCTAAAATCTAATCTTTTTCTTCTTCTTCGTTTACCGGCTGGTAAGCTTCGGTAGAAAGTCCTGGTTGTTCGTCCACCTTGACTTGCCTTGGTTCCAGGGCTTGAATTTTGCGTGCACTGGCTTATTGGTGTACAGCTGGTTGCCCTTGCCGCTTGGGCAGCTGCACTGCGACTTTCGAAATAAGCTTCTTATTAGTCGACTCCGTCGACAATCGAACATCATCATTTCCTAATTTATTCTTTATATCATCATCATCATTTTGTGCCGTTATAATACATAGGGCTCCTGTCTTTTCCTCCATCCGTTTTAATCTGTACAGCTGTTTCAATTTCATGGATGGAATCCACTCCACCTCTTTTGGACGCTCTGATCAACGTCTGCCTTTGGGTTCCTCCTGGATGTCCCTGTTTCCCGCCTGCCCATCTGTTTCTCACTGCAGTGCCTGTTTGCTGATCGCTCCTGCCCAAGATGTGCCAAATAGAGTGCCATCTTAGTTTTTTCTTTGTTGATACAAGCTGTTGTTCACATATTTCTCTCAGTGTTAGGTCGAGAGGAACCACTTCACTACACCGGTTTTTATCCCATTGGTTCGGCCTCTCTCCACAGAACGGCTAGCCGCCTGTGGAAAGAGTCGCACATAGCATGAACTCTGTAGTTCCGGCGACGATCCCTATGGATCTCCTTACAAAATGCATTCGTGAATTAAACAGCGCAGCCGTGAAACAACCCCACGACCTTCAGAGCGCAAAGCCAAACGGTTGACCACTTCTCTTACTTCTTTTTCGCCTGTCTTGAATTCATCCAATTTAGTGTTAAACAATTTCCTAGATCACTTATTTTCAAATACACATTAAACTTTCGTTCCACGTTCAATTTTAATCACATACGGGCACCATCAACATTGCGACAACAGGCATCGGACCATTTTCTGAATCTACAATTCACACCACCACGTTGGTCACAGTCCAAAAAACATTCAAATGTGTCATGCCATGCATTTAACTCAGAAACTGGGCGACGAAACTATATCCAGTCTACAAATGGAGCAAAAACGCATCGACCACCGTCCGGTAGAAGCAAAAAATTTGCCTCGGCTCCGAGCAGTGCCCCTGCCTAGCGTCCATTTTGACCGGAAGTGGACGTAAACGTTTTTAGAAAAACGACAACAGCGACAAAAATGCTGAGGTTGGTTCTGCAACGTCCTGTAAAGGAAATGCTGCCAACTTTTCCCTGTCTTTAGCGGTTCTCCAACTTTCACTGGCAGTAAAGTTAGGGTTCCTTTTCCCCGCCTTAAGGCGTTCCGGTAATAAAGGGCTAGACCTATTTTTTTATAGACCAATCGGCACTTGGTAAGGGATGTAACTCTCACTTGCTTTTTTTAAAATTCTAATAACATCTTCTTCTTCTTCTTCTTCTTCTTCTTCTTCTTCACTTCCTCTTTTACCGCTGTGGGTGTCGAGGGAGATATAAGGTTCTGTAAATAGCTCTTCTGGCTGCCTCGACCATAGGCACATCGTGCTGTTGTAGAGTTTCTTTGATGTTATCCTTCCATATTGTTCTTGGTCTACCCCGTGCTCTACGTCCTTCTTCTCTTTCCATGTATGCTTTGTATGATATGGTGTCAGAAGGCATTTTCTCTAAGTGGGCAAACCATTTCACTTGCTGTCTTTGTATGTAATCCAGAATTGGTTCTGTGCCGACTTGTTCTCTTATGATCTCATTCCTGATCTTATCTCTTATGGTCACTCCTACAGCCCTTTTCAGACATCTCATTTCCGTGGTCTAATAACATAAAAACTGAAATCCCCGAGTGGGTTCTGGGGCCCCATTGTTGAGAAAGGAAGAACAGACCCACTGCCTCCCTAACAAGCATGTCGTAAGAGTCGACCAATTGATGGCTTTCTTCAAAATCGGAGTGCATCTGCCTGAGTGGCAATGCACTAACAGTCAGCATAAAAAAGCAAGATCAGTAAAACGGATGCATACGCACAACTCGGGAATTATAACAAAGCCAAAGTCCAGAAATGGTCGACCAACCATGTCTTTGTGCCGAGGTTTACAGCCGGTGAAATTCAAACAACAAACGTAACAACTGAAAATACCGCCCCAGTTCTGACAGCAACAACGTTCTATTTTCCGTTGTGTGATCAATGAAAACGTTAAACCTATAGACATTCATCGACGAATGAAGGTCCGGTAAAAAACTTGGTTTTCAAATTATATAATTTAGTCTCAATTCTTTATAACCTCAGTTTTTCCCCTAATTTGCTAGCATCATTTCTATATTATTTACACGTTCGTGCCATCTTTCAGATCTTCCTCAATGTCCCTTCTAGTTTTCCCGCTCTCAATTTCCCGCTAACTCACGCTGCCCTGAAAGTTTCCGGCCGTCACCAGACAACAAATGGTCTATATCGATACACTGCAGCAGGCGGACATGATTGATAATAAAACAATCGCTACAACAGACGTTTGTCTTGTCCCACCCGGTTCAGATCAATACTATAATGAGAATAATCGAATACAACCACGGGGAAAGCCTCCAGCCGGAAGGCTTATTTCCTAAAGCCCACTTTTTTAAAGGGATTTTAGCCGTCTGTTGGGTTTCTCTTCATGGGTGAATCAATTGGGATCCATTCTCGCTTAGAGAAGCAGTTGTAATTGAGTTGTTTGGAGTTGGTAACTGCTGGTTTGCGGTTAGCGGACAAGTGTGGTGTGAGCGGACAATTGTGGTGTGAACGGACAAGTGTATGTGAACGGACAAGTGTGTGTGAACGGACAAGTGTAGTGTAAACGGACAAGTGTAGTGTAAACGGACAAGTGACATTCCTCTATTATGCCACAATAACCACCACCATCATCATCGTCATCATCATCATTGTCGTCGTCGTCGATTATCATCATCATCATTGGATTCAACATTCAACAACCCGGTCAAAATGGAAGCTAGGCACTGTCACTTTTTTTAATCGTGGCAAAGTTTTTGCTTCTACCAGACGGTGGCAGTTGCATTTTTGCTCCATTTGTAGACTGAAAGGATATAGTTTCGTCGCCCATCTACTGAGTTGAGTGCATGGTGCGACCCTGTGAGCTGCGGATTTCATCTGGAATGTTTTTCAACTGTGACCAAAGTGGTGTTGTGAACTGTAAATTCAGAAAATGGCGCGTGGCCTGGCGTCGCAATATTGGTGGTGCCCTTACGTGATTAAAATTGATCGCGTGTGCAACTGCTGATTTGTTGATTACCTCTGCTACCGTCAACGATGAACAGCTTTTCTAATGTCGGACTGTTTGTGTTAGCCCTTCTGATAGTTAACGTATGCTTTTAATGCGTGTGTATGCTAGATATGCTGAGACAGCAGTCTGTCAATCTTTCCACAAGGGATTATGTGTCTGTTTCGTTGGCACAGGAGCTGAGCAACTATGGGGGTGACCCGTTCGCTACCACATCACCCATCTTGCGCCGATTGGTCTATAAAATATAGGTCTAGCCCTATATGCCCTATACGCTTAAAGGCGCGGAAAAGGCTCCTTTACTTTACTTACTTCCTTTTACGACACCTCCCGTTGTGAGTGAAATGTGTTGCTTTTCCGCAGAAACCACACCTCCCGTTGTGAGTCAACTGTGTTACATTTTCCCAAACACCAAATCCGCCGTTGTGAATGAACTGTGTTGCATTTTCCCAGACAAAAAGTCCGCCGTTGCGAGTGAACTGTGTTGCTTTCCCCCAAAAACCACATCTCCCGTTGTGAGTGAGCTGTGTTGCTTTTCCCCAAAAACCACATCTCCCGTTGTGAGTGAACTGTGTTGCTTTTCCCCAAAAACCACATCTCCCGTTGTGAGTGAACTGTGTTGCTTTTCCCCAAAAAAAACCACATCTCCCGTTGTGAGTGAACTGTGTTGCTTTTCCCCAAAAAACCACATCTCCCGTTGTGAGTGAGCTGTGTTGCTTTTCCCCAAAAACCACATCTCCCGTTGTGAGTGAACTGTGTTGCTTTTCCCCAAAAACCACATCTCCGGTTGTGAGTGAACTGTGTTGCTTTCCCCCCAAAACCACATCTCCGGTTGTGAGTGAACTGTGTTGCTTTTCCCCAAAAACCACATCTCCGGTTGTGAGTGAACTGTGTTGCTTTTCCCCCAAAACCACATCTCCCGTTGTGAGTGAGCTGTGTTGCTTTTCCCCAAAAACCACATCTCCCGTTGTGAGTGAGCTGTGTTGCTTTTCCCCAAAAACCACATCTCCAGTTGTGAGTGAACTGTGTTGCATTTTCTCACCAAATTCCCAGTTGCGAGTGACCGTTTTTCAACTTGTCTGCCTTTTGGCCATGTTTCACATGCCTAAAACAACGTAGGTTCTGCATAGCACATTAGGACCTAGAGGCTGAGAGGTCTCGATGCATCGCGTCCGCCTCTAGTGCTGGAGGTCCCGGGTTCAGGCCCAGGGGAAGACTGGGATTTTTTCACGTGGCTTTTTAGTAATTTCCTCTGGTTTCTGGCTGGTAAGATCGGACGCCCGTGTGTATTGTTGCCCACGTAAAAAAAAAATCCCTTGGCAGTAGGAAATCGAAAAGTGTTGCCTAACGGCGCTGCCCGGGCAAAATTGGAGTTAAAAACCTACCCAAAGTAGTTCAGGATTCTCGCCGGTGCTGCGGAAGTCGTACACTGCGTTGAGATTATTCGGACTCAGGTTTTAGTTAGAAGTAGAACGGAGCACTTATGGGTTACTACTCTTATACGATCCGACTTTTACACAAGGTCACGGGGATATTCCGCACTCGCGCTGATACGGCGTGTTGTAAATTTCACCATGCCAGAGCTTTTAACACTTCTAAAACCTTTAGATACTTGGTCTAACACACAAGTTCTCTCTCCCCCCCCCCCACCCACCCCCACCCACCCCCACCCCCGAGAGTGACAAAACCTGTGTCACAGGCCATCTCTTTCTCGAAAATAAAAACGTAAATGCCAGACATCAACAGACTGCGACACCCATAACCTCGACCACGGTAGACTAGTCCAACCAACTTATCAATAGAGTTGACCTGCAACCGGTGGTGTGTAAATGGGGAGACCATCGTATAAATAACCCCAAAATATGTGTCTCTAACCTTTGAGCAGACTTCACAGTCTTCGACCCGAGATATATTCTATATAAGGCAGTCACCGTGACAGTGGAGCAGACGATTGTTGGCAGACAATAGTGGAGATCTCGGCTCGACAAAGTTCAGCAGGTACAGCTGCCTGAGGGCATTAGATGGTTCCATCTATTTCAGTAAAAAAAGTCTAGACCAATTCACGATTCGGGAGACAATGGGTTGACATAAATAAATGGGTTGACATAAATAAATGGGTTGACATAAATAAATTAACTCGGCACACATACACACATCGAAAGTTGTTTCACTGCTTCAAAGGGAGGCTGGAACAACAATAGTTGGGCAGGTTAATGTATTCTGAAAACTGTTCAAGATATTATGAACATATAAATAAACTTTACATCCAAAGATATATGATGAAATATTAGAACACATGAAATAATGTCCAAGTGTACAAGACGAAAGACTAGATCACGTGAAACTACATCCAAGGGTACAAGACGAAAGACTAGACCAAAAAGCATGTTGTAAGAGTCGAATAACTGTGAGCTTCATTCGAAATCGGACTGCATCTGCCTGAGAGGCAATGAACCAGCAGTCTGCATACAAATGAGTCAGATCTGTAAAACGGGTGCACACGCAACATCCAGGTTGTGGAACAGGACTGCAGTCCAGAAGTGAACGAGCAACCAGAACTTTTTGGCAGCGTTTACAGCTGATGAACGAGAAGAAGAAAAAGAAGAAGAGAAGAGATCTGCAGGTTGCAGTCCAGGAGGTTAACGCGTGCTCGCGCGCGCACGCACGCACCCACACACACTACATGCACACACACGCTCATACTCACACACCGCACACACGTATGGAAACCTACAGCGTTAAAAAAAGTAAGGGACCGTTTCCCACGCCTTCAGCTGTACTGGGCACATAAGGCTAGACCTAATTTTTTAGACGTAAAGGCGGTCAGCGAAGTGCTAACTACATGACCCACCTATCACCGACTGGTGTTTAGCAATATACGCCTAGCCCTATTTGCCCTGTGCGCTAAAAGCGGGGAAAAAGGCTCTTTACTTTACTATATTTTATACACCAATTGGCACTCGGTGGGTGATGTGTTCAACATTACGCCGGCCACCTTTACCTCCGAAGACTTTACCTTATACCAGTTAAGATTAGGTCGACCTGGGAGCGTAAAGATTGTTGCGGGTTTAAAAAACTGACCAGTGGAGGGGCAAAGAAAAGTGCGGATGGTTATGGCGCTACTACAGTTGCCCAGCAAAAAAAAAAAAAAGACAGAAGGGGTACGCACTGAGGCCCTAGACATAGAACGTACAACACACACATAGTCGTTCTGCACCCACAGAAACAAGTAGCAAGATAGAAGGACACACCAGACAACATAAAACTCGAAAGTTATAGGTGCCCCGCCAGGAATCAACACGGTCGCCTACAAATGACGAAAGCCCTTCTCTGCAAGAACCAGTGTACCAAGAAGCATGACCAACTAGTCACTCCTTCTAAAGGTGTCTTATTTAGCCATGTCTATGGTACAGCTTGAACCCACAACTCTGTAATACGGAGAAAATCAGCCTCAAACCAATAAAATAGAATAATTTTATCTATATAATATTTCTAAGTTGTTATTTCTATTATTATTAAGCACTTAAACAATGTGAAAGCTTCCTGATGCCCTCTTCTTAAAATTACAAGGGATCTGAGGCTGCCTCCCAATGTTGTCTCGATACGGCACGCTTGTAATCTAGCACCGTTTACATCAGAGATAAGATCTATGACCGAACGCCCATGTAACACCATGGGCGAATCGTGTATCCTTTATGTTGACTGACTGACTCTCTAACCCACCAGGACGTCACACAAGCAATAAACGCCCGATGACACAAAGTGTCACCATGTGGATGAAGATCACCGTGGAGAGGTCCCAGAAACCGCGTTTAGACAATTGGACACATTTATGGCCTGTCTATATTGCGGCCCCTGGCAAAAGCCAGGGTGGGGCTTCAAATAACAAAAAAATGTCATCCTTAAAAGGATGTAGAAGAAGAAACTTTATGTTGAAAATATCACACACGAATATTGCAGATAAACACAAATATAGACGTCTGGAAAATTTACTTTGCAGAATTTACCTGGAAAATATCCCCCGGAATTTCCATTTGCGCGAATCCTCTGTAGTTGGCATCCAAATGGAATAAGGAAGTTATTCAAGATAAATAACACACGGCGAATTGGGGATATTTAGTAGACAAACCCATCATAGACTTAGAAAGAAATTCTCATTTTGTAATGAAAGCATTCTGAACGCCTTCAATCATAAACTCTTGCTCTCCATTCGGATAGACGTTTGAAGGGGAGTTAATCCTTTCCGGATAATCGTAGGGGAGACAATTAAGAAAAACTACCTGCATGTTGCGCAATTTAAATTCCTTGACTGCTTGAAATTAGTGGAGTTAAAATTCAAGAATCGACATCTCAGCACTCGGGTCATTCCCATACGCGTTCCGCTCCCCTCTTCAGCAGCCAGCGAAGAGTTCCAACTCGAATGGTATCAGTTACAGCTTGATTGTCGGTCCGTCCGTCTTGCATTTCCCCGAGTGTGGCGTGTCGACCAGATCTCCTGGACACTGCCCAGTTAGAAAAGAAAAACGGCAAGATGTACAAATCGCTATGGCTATTTCGTATATTCACACTTTTAAATGCCTCCTAATGTTGTAGAATTGGTGAACTGCGCTGCAATGCTCTAAGTATGATCTAAGAAAGGTGGTTGCAGTACTTACGGATAGGTGAAAACGGCCGTGAATTAATTTTTCACAAACGAAAAACACAAAACAAGGAGAACTTTGATTCGTCAGTAAATCCAAGGAACTGAGACACGCCGGCAGTCAAATCGAATAACAAAACAATTTGTCGACACACTCAGAGAAGGAATACTCTTCCCGACAAATCTGCGACACATCGAAACAAGACGAGCTGCACAAACCTACTACTCCCTGCGTCACCGTCAAAAGCGAAGGTGGATTTATTTCCATCGCCATCACGACCGGGTACAACATCTGCGACAACGCCACACAAGCTAGCAACTAACTCCGAGGACGCAGCGTTTTCGTTCTGAACACGAGCTCACCCACAAGCGAGAAAATGTGTTTCCCCGACATTTTGTTTTTCAAACTGCGACTGACAATCGATATCAACTCTGTGCATAAGTATAAATAATATTATTATTAATACTGTTATTATGTTTGCGCTGTGTTGGCTGGGCGGGGGATGATGAGGTAAAGTCATGGACTTAATTTCATGTAGGAAAATTACAAGTGGAGTCAGCGAGTGGGACACACACAGCGTAGCACAAGGGTTCTCAACCAGTGGGGTCGCGATCCCAAATGGGGTCGCCAACAGTTTTCTGTGGGGTAATCAGACAAAGGAAAATTTTAAAGTGGGAAAACAACTCAATCATTTTAATATTATTTTACTTAAAAATGGATTTTTGGGCGTGTTTTCATTTAGGCTATTTCTGCTTCTGTGTCTGAGTCTGCTTCTTCTGCTTGTTCTTCTTCTTCTGCTGCTGCTGCTTCTACTTCTTCTTCTTCTTCTTCTTCTTCTTCTTCTTCTTCTTCTTCTTCTTCTTCTTCTTCTTCTTCTTCTTCTTCTTTCTTTCTTTCTTTTTTTTTCTTCTTCTTCTTCTTCTTCTTCTTCTTCTTCTTCTTCTTCTTCTTCTTCTTCTTCTTCTTCTTCTTCTTCTTTCTTCTTTTCTTCTTCTTCTTCTTCTTCTTCTTCTTCTTCTTCTTCTTCTTCGTTTCTTCTTCTTCTTCTTCTTCTTCTTCTTCTTCTTCTTCTTCTTCTTCTTCTTCTTCTTCTTCTTCTTCTTCTTCTTCTTCTTCTTCTTCTTCTTCTTTTCTTCTTCTTCTTCTTATTGTTCATTCTTTTTCTTTGTTTTTTCTTCTACTCTTTCTTCTATTTCTTCTTATTCTTCTTCTTTATTCTTTTTCTTCTATTTCATTCTTTTTCTTCTGGTCTACAGTAAACTCCAGCGGAGAAGTTCTGGCTTGTTTGTCCGCTTCTGGACTTTGAACTTGTTTGACAACCTGAGTTTGTATGCATATCCGTTTTACAGGTCCTGCTTATTTAAACACAGACTATTAGTTCCTCGTCTCTCAGGCAGCTACACATCGACTTTGAAAGGATCACCCCTAATAAGTCGACTCTAACGACACATTAGTTAGGGATGGCAGTGGGTCCCTACCCCCCCCCCCCCACCCCCTAAGAATAGACTCACACGAGGAAACTGACCCTATTAAAAAGAGTACCTTTAATGAAGGGGTCGTAGGTCACTTTGCCTCTAGACCAGTGGCTCTCAACCTTCCTAATGCCGCGACCCTTTAATACAGTTCCCCCATGTTGGGACGACCCTTTAATACAGTTCCCTCATGTTGGGACGACCCTTTAATACAGTTCCCTCGACCCTTTAATGTTGTTGTGACGACCCTTTAAATACAGTTCCCTCATGTTTGTGACGACCCTTTACCCTTGTTGTGAATTTACACAGTTCCCTCATGTTGTGACGACCCTTTAATACAGTTCCTCATGTTGTGACGACCCTTTATACAGTTCCTCATGTTGTGACGACGACCCTTTTAATACAGTTCCCTCATGTTGTGACGACCCTTTAATACAGTTCCCTCATGTTGTGACGACCCTTTAATACAGTTCCCTCATGTTGTGACGACCCTTTAATACAGTTCCCTCATGTTGTGACGACCCTTTAATACAGTTCCCTCATGTTGTGACGACCCCCAACCATACAATTATTTTCGTCGCTACTTCATAACAACACTGAATATGGTTTTTTTTGGTTGGTCGTCCACTTCTGGACTTTGTTTCTTCTTCTGCCTGTCTGACCCCCAGTGGAGCATAGGCCCCCAACCAACTCACGCCAAGTAGTTCTATCCTTTGCTATCGCGTGCAGCTCTCCCCATGTCATCCCCATCTTTTTTGACTTCATTCTCTAGCTCCCTTCTCCGTGTGTCTTTTTGGTCGTTCTTTATTTCTATACCAATGTGGGTTCCAGTGCAAAGACATTCTATTTATTCTGCTCTCAGGTGTTCTCAACGTATGTCCTATCCTAGATCTAGAATTTCAGGTTTGTGTGCACATCCGTTTTACAGATCTGACTTATTTATATACAGACTGTTGGCTCCGTACCGCTGATTTTGGCGACCGGGTCACCCACTGGTTGGCCGGTGGACGACTTCGTCTCCTTTGACGGCATCAACACTGCAGGAGTCCAGTGCTACTTGATGGCGAGTAATGCTAAGCAATTCTATATGGCGCACATAACCCTAGTCACAATTATAATCTTAACCTCCCCCGAGCCTTCGGGACTGGAAAAAAAACACCACTGCTGTGTTTTGAACGTAGCTTTTTTTGGGGGGGAGGGGGGGGGGGAAAATAACTGAACAAATCGGAGCCTCTCTCGGTGATACACTCCGACTGGAAATAAACACCCCTAAATAGTCGCTTTTGTTAGACATGCTTTTGGGAGCATGATTGGGGGGGGGGAGAAAGGGGGGGGGTTGAGAATGAGGGCGGGGATCTCTTCTTTGTTCCTGAAAAAACTGGACCCAGAATCACATATGGGGAGATCCTTTAATGCCCCCCCCCCCTTTTCAAAATGACCTTGTTCCGAGGTCGACGCAGTCTCACGAGGGTAACAGGTTTGTCGCGGGAAGTAAAGGCGGCCTGCGTGATGATGACGTCATTGTCATCCTCCACCGAGTGCCGACTGATCTGTAAATATATGTCTAGTAACATACGTCTGATCAGTTAGTGGTCTGGGTTTGATTCCTAAACCACTTCATTGTTTGCTCACTGATTATTATCATTATTATTATTATTATTATTATTATCATTATTTTGGAGGGAAAATGCAGTAACTATTGGATGTCTGAGTTTGGGGAGCAGGTAAATGCAGTAATTAATAAATGTCCGTCTGTGTATTCAAATATACCAACTGTTGAATGGTTCATGTGTAGACAGACAAATGCAGTAACAATCAAATGTATGTCTGTGTATTCAAATATACCAACTGTTAAATGTATTCATGTGTAGACAGACAAATGCAGTAACAATCAAATGAATGTCTGTGTATTCAAATATACCAACTGTTAAATGTATTTCATGTGTAGACAGACAAATGCAGTAATAATCAAAGGTATGTCGGTGTATTCAAATATCTGTTAAATGTAGTTATGTTGAGTATACCAAGGTAAGCAACCGTTAAAATTAAAAAACGCAAGTACTACCTAATAGTTTCCCTTCATTGATAAAGAAACCTTTTAGGTTCCGACTCTCTCTCTCTCTCTCTCTCTCTCTCTCTCTCTCTCTCTCTCTCTCTCTCTCTCTCGTTTCTCATTCTCTCTCATTCACTCTTGTTTCATATTGTTTTCTCTCTCTCGCTATCTCTCATTGTCTCTCCATCTCATGCTCTCTCTCATTCTCTTTCTCCACTTCTTTAAATATCTCCACGCTTTTTCTATCCGAGAAAATTCGAAGGCTTTAATTACCGCGCCGGGAATGGAACCTGTCACTTCCAAAAGGCGTGTGCGCCTCGCTATAGAAACAAGAGCATTAAGAACATGACAAACTAGGCAAACCTAAAAATGTGTCTTTATTGGCCGTGTCTATAGCACAGCCTAAAATCCACAACTATGCAATACGGACATAACTAATCTCAAACCATTTAAATGGCACCATAAAAGTAAAGAAAAGATCCCCTTTCACGCTATAGTTACTTTGGGCATATGGGAAGAGCATCCCATTTTTGTACAAACCAATCGGCACTGGGTGGGTAATGTGGTCAGCATTACGCCGGCCGTCTTTACTTCCACAGGACAGAAATGGCACCATGGTTACATAAATGTTTATTAAACAAGCATAGGTAGAATAACAAACACCGCAGCGATTTACAAACACATTGGACCGTAATGCTTTGTCTAGACTACACGAACATTTAAGAAAGAGATTTGATTGGTAGGTTCCATTGTTACATGTCATTCACATAAATAAATAGAGGGGGAACTCTGGAGGTCGCAAAGTCATTATATATATATATATGGAGGATATCAATATATATACATATATGGGAGTCGCCGTGGTGTTGGTGGCTAGACGCCCGCTTGCAGATCGGAAGGTCGTGGGTTCGCGTCCTGACGGAGCCGACATTTATTTTTTTAATGACCTCGAACCTAGGTCGACCCAGATTTAAATGGGTACCAGGTTTAGTCCTGGAAAGTAAAGGCGGCATGCGTGATGCTGACCACATCACCCACAAAATGCCGATTGGTTTAAAGAAAATATAAGTCTAACCCTATATTTCTAGTACGCCTAAAGGAGAGGAAACGGGACCTTCGCTTACTTTGTTCTATATATATATATAAACAGAAAATGTATTGATCGGCACTCATATAAAGAAGTAAACTGATAGAAGGACACATTAGACCACATAAACCTCGAAAGCTATAATTACAGTGCCCGTATCTATGTGGACAAGGGCCCGTTTGTCTGCCTGTCATTATCTCTATCCAGTCATCTATCTCTCCTGACATCTATTTCTACCTCACCAGTTCCAGTTTCCACCTCATATAGTTATCTCTCTTGTCCAAACATTTTTATCATCATCATCATCACATGCCATGCAGACTGACGTAGGCGTTCATGCATCTTCACAGATCTTGATCCCTTGTCCTGTGGAGCAGTTCCACCGATGATATCCTATCATGCCACCGTCGCAATCCACCCGTCATCATCTCCCTGGGTCTGCTGCAGACACAGATCCCTCTTTGCACGAAGCTCACGGCGCAGTTAAGGGCCAACGGCTGATCAGACGAAGGTCATGGATGGCTCACCCAGAAGTCACAATCAGACAGGATTGCATCCTTGAGAACATTGAGTGAGGAGAGAAGTAGGTCAATGTGCCAGCTGAACTTATGTAGGGTCATAATTCCCGCCGGCAATGCACAGACTGGCCAGCAGATGCCACTGAAGTGGAAATTCAGCAATTAATTCAAGATAATGCTCGCTCAGAAGATTTGATCATTTACACAGACGGTTCAGTGTCAAGAGGCAAAAGAAGTGTTTAGGGTTTCTTAGCAAAATTTAATGGTCAACGTTTGGTGCAGGAAGGCCTAGCATATGATACCACAACATCCAGCTTAAGAATGGAGGTGAAGGCGGTCACTGCAGCTTTCAGCCGGTTAGAGAACACGACACACACACCCATCGTGATTGTAACTGACTCAGAAAGCATGCTAAGGAGGGTCAGCACAGACATGCTTCGTGCAGAGTGGCATGTTTCACTGCGGAGCACACGGGTGAGGTATATTGTCTGGATTGTTTCTCCGGGAATCGCCGGTGTGTTGGGAAATGAACAGACGGACAGACTGGATGGCTTTTCACAACTTAGTGGATACTGAGGCATGATAAGGCAGACGTGGTTAGTGCCTTGTGGGAGAGCGTGTACAGTTCGGAGAAGCAGATGGATCACCACAGTCTGGTGAGATTGATGCAGTTGGCAGTGACGAGAGGTTCTGGCAGATGCTCGAGGTTCAGAGGAAAGGAAGAACGGACGTTTCATCAGAATGCTACTGGCTCCGTTACTGTTAAAACTCAGCACTGGCTGCTGAAGATGGGGATGGTGCGCTTATTGGAATGCCCTTAATGCTGTGATGTCGGTTCTTGAAACGACTCAACTCTGGGTCTACCTCTTCCTCTTCTAACGCTGACCTTCCCAGTCGTCACAATATTCTCCAAAGCCTCCACCCTCCTGGCACATTTTTCTATCATTATACAAATTTCTCTCTCTCTCTCTCATTTTTCTACCCAGTACTTGCCTCCCATGTATCCTCCCCTACCATCGCAATAGTTAGGTCTGAAGAACTGGAGTCGCATAGCTAATGCTGTCGCTAAAATGTCCAAGCTGACCGAGTATACGAATCCTCGTCTCTCGCTTGAGAACTCAGTATTCTAACAGTTCGACCAGCCGCCATTCCCTCCTCCCGACATCCCCCCCCCCCCAATTACTATTGAAATCGGCTTCTTCTCTCTTCCTCCCTTATCACTGACATTCCCCTTTCTTCTCTCTCCCTCCCCTACAGCTGACATCCCCTTTCTTGTCTCTCCCTCCCCTACAGCTGACATCCCCTTTCTTCTTTCTCCCTCTCCTACAGCTGACATCTCCTTTCTTCTCTCTCTCTCTCTCTCTCTCTCACTCTCGATTTCCATTGACATCCCCTTTCTTCTCTCTCCCTCCCTTTCTTCTCTATCTTCCCGGCCAGCGGTCACTCCACGCTCTCTCCCGCCATATTGATTTTATTTTCTCACTGTTGACATTTACCTTTATGTTTTATATTACATTTCCCTATAGCCACTAATTCCCCTCCCCCTTCCTCCTCTTTCTCTTTCGTTCTCCTCCGGGGTTATGCCTCTCTTTCAATCCAGTCTGCTGTTCATTCAAAAACTTGATATCATAGGCGATTTTCTGTGGAACTCGCTTTTTTGTTTTTTCATGAATCTTTTGCTGTAAAGAAAATAAAAACCATGATATGAAAATATGCCGCGTGTGAGCAATGGCATTTTTAAAAAAAAATATGTGTTGAAAGCATCTCTTGTGTGGGTATCATGATATGTGGGTGTGTCTGGGTTCGTCTGTGTGTGGACGCGTATCTGTGTGGGCGTTTGTGTTTGTGTGGTTGTGAGCGAGTGTAGTTTTGAATGGGAGTGGTTGTGAATGGTGAGGTTGTGAATGGGTGTATCTTTGTGTGGATGTGTGGGTATGCCTGTGTAGTGATGCGTCTGTGAGTGGGTGTGTCTGTGGGTTTAACGATGAGCGGGTGTGTCTGTGGGTTTATCGATGAGTGGGTGTGTGTCTGTGGGTTTATCGATGAGCGGGTGTGTCTGAGGGTTTACCGATGAGCGGGTGTGTCTGTGGGTTTATCGATGAGCAGGTGTGTCTGTGGGATTGACGATGAGCGGTAGTGTCTGTGTACGGTGTGGCGGTATGTGGATGTCTGTGTGTTGTATGCCTAAGTGTGTCTATGAGTGGGTGTGTCAATTCTTGGGTGTGGTTATAGAGGCATAGCTCGATGCACTACTTCCCCCACGGGCCCATAATGCCATTTCCTTAGGCTCCAAATCTTCAGCAATTAAACGGAAACAGGGTAGGATTTGCGTTTGATGAGGCCCCTAGCTTTATTAAGCCCTGTGGCCCTTACCGTTTTAAAGTGCCCCAGCCAATCTCCGAAAACTTTAAAATGTATACGTCTTATAAATATAAAGTAAAGTAAAGTAACGGTCCCTTTTCCAGGCCTTTAGGCGTATTGGGGCATATAGGGCTAGACCTGTATTTGTATAGACCAATCGGCATATGGTGCGCGATGTGGTCAGCATCACACCGGCCACCTTTACTTCCCAGGACTGCACCTGGTACCCACTCAAGACTAGGTCGACCTTGGAGTCAAGGTCATTTTTGAAAAAAAAGGTCAGGCCCCGTCAGGACGCGAACCTACGACCTTGCGATCCGCAGGCGGGCGTCTAGCCGCCAAAGCCAAAGCGACTCCCTTTATAAATATACAGAAACGGTGAATCTATTTTCGTTTAAAATTAATTAAAATAAATCATGATGTGCTCTCAAAATCACACAAAAAAATTAATATATTATGTAATGCTCTAAAAGGTTCTAAGTTGCAACCTTCTCATTTGTGTTACTGTGTGTGTGTATGCGCGTGGGGAGGGGGTGTTTGAGGCCCCTGCAGACTGTGAGGCTTCAAGCTGTAGTTTATTTAGCGCATACCTAAAGGCAGCGCCGAATGGCAACCTAGATTTCCAGACACAAAATTTCCTCACAACAATGACCAACCGTGGAAAAGCCCGAGCCTGGTTTTTGGCCAGGTGCTTCATATATAAACCCTACACCAACATAGAAGCCCTACACCTGACATATAAACCACACACTAACATATAAGCCCTACACCTGACATATAAACCCTACACCGACATATAAGCACTACACCGACATATAAACCCTACACCAACACATAAGCCCTTCACCAAAACATAAACCCTACACCAAAATATAAGCCCTACACCAACATATAAACCCTACACCGACATATAAACCCTACACTAACATATAAACCATACACTAACATATAAGCCCTACATCAACATATAAACCCTACACCTGACATATAAACCATACACTAACATATAAGCCCTACACCTGACATATAAACCAACACCAACACCAACACCAACATATGAGCACTACAACCGACATATAAACCCTACACCTGACATATAAACCATACACTAACATATAAGCCCTACACCCGACATATAAACCATACACCAACATATGAGCACTACACCCGACACATAAACCATTCACTAACATATAAGCCCTACACCCGACATATAAACCATACACCAACATATGAGCACTACACCCGACACATAAACCATTCACTAACATATAAGCCCTACACCCGACATATAAACCCTACACCCGACATATAAACCCTACACCTAACATAAAAGCCCTACAATTAACATATGAGCTCTACACCCAACATAGAAGCCCTACACCCAACATAGAAGCCCTACACCCAAGATAGAAACCCTACACCCAACATGGAAGCCCTACAACCGACATATAAGCCCTACACCCGACATATAAGCCCTACATCCAACATAGAAGCCCTACACCCAACATAGAAGCCCTACACCCGACATAGAAGCCCTACACCCGACATAGAAGCCCTACACCCAACATAGAAGCCCTACACCCGACATAGAAGCCCTACACCCAACATAGAAGCCCTACACCCAACATAGAAGCCCTACACCCAACATATAAGCCCTACACCCGACATATAAGCCCTACACCCGACATATAAGCCCTACACCCGACATATAAGCCCTACACCCAACATAGAAGCCCTACACCCAACATATAAGCCCTACACCCAACATATAAGCCCTACACCCAACATAGAAGCCCTACACCCAACATACAAGCCCTACACCCAACATATAAGCCCTACACCCAATATATAAGCCCTAGACCCAACATATAAGCCCTATACCCAACACAAAAACCCTACACTTAACATATAAGCCCTACACCCAACATATAAGCCCTACACCCAACATATAAACCCTACACCCAACATATAAGCCCTACACCCAATATAGAAGCCCTACACCCAATAGAGAAGCCCTAAACCCAAAATAGAAGCTCTACACCCAATAGAGAAGCCCTACACCCAATAAAGAAGCCCTAGACCAAACATATAAGCCCTACACCCAATATAGAAGCCCCAGACCGAACATATAAGCCCTACACCCAATATAGAAGCCCCAGACCGAACATATAAGCCCTACACCCAACATATAAGCCCTACACCCAATATAGAAGCCCTACACCCAACATATAAGCCCTACACCCAATATAGAAGCCCTACACCCAACATATAAGCCCTACACCCAACATATAAGCCCTACACTTAACATATAAGCCCTACACCCAATATAGAAGACCCAGACCGAACATATAAGCCCTACACCCAATACAGAAGCCCTACACCCAACTTAAAAGCCTTAGTAAAGATCGTTAACCAGGCGGGTGGCTGGACAAAAAGTAGAACACACAAGACGAGAATGTAGATATATATAAATATTAATAGTGTCTCGACATACGTTCGCTTTGGTATACGTTAACCTTGGTACGCGTTCTGTTTAGAAGCTGACATGTTTGCCTGGTATACGAACTTTTTTGGGAATGAACTCGCGAGCTCGAACATGTATGAGTCGAAATTAGTCACGACACCGCGCGCTGTCTTTGCTTTCCTTTGTCGAGGCAAAACCACAAATAGATGACACTAGCTATGCAAAGAATTATCACCCCAACATAGCCCAAACATGTCGTAATAGCACTGTCTGCAATGACCAGACAATGTCAAAAGCAACGTTCTTTGGGCAGATCTGAAGCAAAAGTCAAACCAAACGGGGCCTCAGCGAGTTGTACAATTATAGATTTTTTTTTTCCTGTTTAGGAAAATTTTTAAAAAACGAACAATTTCCGTCCTAGTATTGGTCGCGATTTTTCGTTATTTTAAAACTACACCCCGACTGTAGTCGGGGCCCTAATATAACCTAATGGTTGAACAGCGTTTCTTGGACTTGTGCCAAGGTGAACCTCGTCCAAGCTGTGGCACTTTGTGTCACCTGGTGTTGATCGCCTGTTGTAGGGTCCTGGTGGGGTTGTACGACACACGCTTATCGCAAAAGTAGATACCCCTTTGGAAACCAGATTGATATACAAATTGATATAAAACCCACTTTTATTCTTATGGTATTTCTGAAATGTTCTGAAGTGGATGTGAGACAGGGCCTTATCATAAAGACAGATTGTAATACTTGAACCCTCACTGCACCCGGCGCTGAATGTGTCTGTATGAGCATTAGCCACAGTTCTTGTTCTCCTTGGAAATGTGCTTTTTGCAAAACTGTCAGCTGATGTAGTGGGGGTGGTGGCAGTAGTTACAACAGTAGTAGCAGTAGTAGCAGCAGCAACAGTAGTAGTGGTAGTAGCAGCAGCAGTAGTAGCAGTAGTAGCAGCAGCAACAGTAGTAGTAGCAGCAGCAACAGTAGTAGTAGTAGTAGCAGCAGCAGTAGTAGCAGCAGCAACAGTAGTAGTAGTAGCAGCAGCAACAGTAGCAGTAGTAGCAGCAGCAACAGTAGTAGTAGTAGTAGTAGTAGCAGTAGTAGCAGCAGCAACAGTAGTAGTAGCAGCAGCAACAGTAGTAGTAGTAGTAGCAGCAGCAGCAGTAGTAGCAGTCGTAGCAGCAGCAACAGTAGTAGTAGTAGTAGTAGTAGTAGTAGTAGTAGTAGTAGTAGTAGTAGTAGTAGTAGTAGTAGTAGTAGTAGCAGCAGCAGCAGCAGCAACAGTAGTAGTAGTAGCAGCAGCAGCAGTAGTAGTAGTAGCAGCAACAGTAGTAGTAGTAGCAGCAGCAGCAGCAACAACAGTAGTAGTAGTAGTAGTAGGAGGAGCAACAGTAGTAGTAGTTCTTGTTGTTGTAGCAGCAGAAGCAGTAGTAATTTGGTGGTGGTAATAGTAGTACTACAGACAGGTAATGTAATCAAGTGGATTACTAAGCAGAATGCAGACATGCAGACAAGCAGACAAGACAAACAGAAAGCTTGATTTCACACAAAACAACAGTTTTATATTTCCAATTACAGTTTATGTTTTAAAAGTTCTATGACGTAGGGATTCAATCAACTCTCTCTCTCTCTCTCTGTCTCTCTCTCTCTCTCTCTCTCTCTCTCTCTCTCTCTCTCTCTCTGTCTCTGTCTCTCTCTCTGTCTCTCTCTCTGTCTCTCTCTCTCTCAATCTCTCTCTCACCCCCCCCCCCCACCCCCCATCCTTCTGTAACGTCTATCTTTCTGGGGCTCTCTCCTTTTGTGTTTCTTTCTTCAGCTTTACTCTCGCATTCTCCTCTAATCTATGTCTCTGCCTCTTCCTCTCTCCCTCCCTCTCTCTCTCTCTCTCACACCTCGTTTTTTCCCTTCCATCTATCTGCGTTTATCTAGGCATTTTGTGTCTCAGTCTCCACTTCTGTCTGTTTTCCCTATGTTATTCTTTCTCTCTGCGTCTCTCCGTGTCTTTCTTGCGTTTTCTCATGTCGCCCTCTCTGCGCCTACCCATATGTCTCGCTCTACCTTTATCACCCTCTCCCTATCAACGTCTTTTCATCAACAATCCCCTCCCCTCCCTCTCATTTGTTTTTTAAATAACGCTTCTTCGTGTGTGTCTCTTTCTATGTCTCACTCATCTCCGTTTTCTCATCTTGGCTCCCCATCCCCAGCCCCTTTTATGTCAATCTCTCTTCTTTTTCTGCATATTTCACCATCTTCCTATCAACCTCTTTCCATCATCCCTTGCCCCTACCGTGCATATGTGGGTCTCTCTCTCTCTCTCTCTCTCTCTCTCTCTCTTGTTTCTCTTCATTTCCTTTTATCCTTTGCCTCTCATTCCCTCTGCCATCTCTGCCTCCCTTGCCAATCTCCCTCTCTCTCACCATCTCCCTCTCCCTCACCATCTCCCTCTCCCTCACCATCTCCCTCACCATCTCCCTCACCATCTTCCTCACCCTCACCATCCCCCTCTCCCTCACCATCTCCCTCTCCCTACCAACACCACCGTCTAGCCCCAAAGGGACATTCGAACATTTATGACAAGTTAAAGACCGGGTGATTACAGCGTCATCTTCGACTTGACACATATTTATTACAATGTTTATGTGTGCGTTTATTTGTGTGTTGTTCCTGTGTACCTAGTTGTCAATACCTGAAAACCGCGTGCGATGAGTGTCTGGGGTAGCAATGTTTTATGGATACAACAATGAGGAAGAGAGGAATACAACAGTGCAGAAGTGAGGGATACAACAGTGCAGAAGTGAGGAATACAATAGTGCAGAAGTGAGGGATACAACAGTGCAGAAGTGAGGGATACAACGGTGCAGAAGTGAGTGATACAACAGTGCTGAAATGAGGGATATAACAGTGCAGAAGTGAGGGATACAACAGTGCAGAAGTGAGGGATACAACAGTGTAGAAGTGAGGAATACAACAGTGCAGAAATGAGGGATATAAAAGTGCAGAAGTGAGGGATACAACAGTGCAGAAGTGAGGGATACAACAGTGCAGAAGTGAGGGATACAACAGTGTAGAAGTGGGGAATACAAAACAAGGAAACTGATGTTAGGGATACAACAGTGCAGAAGTGAGGGATACAACAGTGCAGAAGTGAGGCATACAACAGTACAGATGTGAACCCAGGGCATTTAGGCCGGCAAGCGAGCAGGTAGTCACCGTCCTACGACGGTTGTATCGTGATGTTCTTTATGACAGGCAGTCGGTTTACGCGTGCACTGGCGAAATACCTTATACAATAAGGCTGCGTGTGTATAGCCAACTTATTGTGACTAACTTCTTCCATCAAAAACAAACTGCATTTCTGGCCGCAATTGTTGGCTTTGGCGCCTCTAGCAACTTATGAACTTACTGTCAGCACGAATTCCTGAATTGTTCCGGGTCTAACTGTTTTTCAGTTTTTCATATGGAACCCAGTTTGACAACCTCTGTCATAAGGGTTCATATAAGGTACCAAAAATATAGACATAACCATGAAGCCAAATCATGAGTGCTTTACTTTCAAACTGAAAATATACATAGTTGTATGGATCATTAAGGGAAGCCAGATTTTTATAGTATGTTCTAACCGAATGGTAAACGTAAGAGAGCGCATTATGCTTCAGAGGAGACTCAACGTGTCAATTTATTCATGCACTGGGGGTCAAATGAGACTGAACGAATATCTATATATATAAAAATCAATGTTTGTGTGTTTGTTTCACCCCTATAGACTCGGAAACTACTGAACCGATTTAGCTGAAATTTTCAGGATATGTTTGTTGTGATACCGGATTTTGAACCGTCGTGGTTTGAAATTCAACCTGTCACTGTAAGAGATAGGTGACCACAATTAATGCCAAATTATACGCAACTAATATTTATAACTTTAGTCATTTCTAATTATAGCCACGTTAGTAATTGCGCATGCGCCGTATTTACCATTCGCCGGCGAGTTACGCCTTCTCTAATACTAATACATAGAGTAGGTCGTGGTACAGCAAACAAGACTATCTTTATATTTGCCACAATAACCATATTAAACACGATTTCTATTTTCTGTTTTTTTTTCAAGACACAGTAGTAGGGACTCACATGTCTAATATTTGAGTTTTTTTTACGTTGATCCCATTAAGTGGCTGCTTGGTCGAATGGTTAGAACACTTGGTTCATGTGCGGTAGACCTGGGTTCGAATCCGCAGTTGTTGATTTTCTTTTTTTACCCAGAACTAAAATAATATCCTCATCTGCTCTGTCGTGGTGACAGCACTAGCCATGTTGCCTTAATTAAAAAAAAAAAAAAAAAAAAACAAGTAAATGGGTAAACTATTTGATAATTAATTAATTTGACCATTTCGCATACTTATGATTGCATTGTTAAACTTTCCGATTGCATGGTTACGCTGAAATTTTATAGATTTTCATTTAGATTTAGTTATTTCATCTGTGTTGGAATTTTGAGCTGTGCTGTTTACAATGGCGTTCATTTCCTAATTATGGTGTTTTTTTCCTGTGTTCGTTTGCTTTTCAAGTGGTTTTTTTTTTTCTCCCAACTACTTCAATGAGGGAAAGAGTTGTCGGTGAATTTGGGGGGAGGGGGAGGGGCAAACTATTAACTGAGAGAGCTTTAAGTCACAGTAACTGCTTTACCCACTTAAAATAGCAGCAGCAGTAATAGTTGTTACACCAGGGCTGTTACACCATAGTTCTCTCATGTGAAGACCGCCGGTAAGGTTATGGCGTTCTTCTGTCGGCAAGTGAAATTATACATCCTAACCTGACCAGTCTGTGGCGACAGCACTAGCCATGCGGAACCAAATCTTCTGGCTCACGACTCTTTGTCTACTCCGATGGTAACACAGATAGCAGTGACATTATTTTAGTAGTTGTACTGGTACTTGAAGGATGATGTGGTAAATATTACACTAGCCCTATTCACTACCTTTTACAATTCCTGCTCCCTATTTTAGTCCAGATGGACAGGGATGTCAATGTCAGTTACAGCAAGAACAAAATATCGCCAGTTAGTGATTTTCAAATCCTTCGAAGAGGGAGAGAGCAGTAGTCGGTGGAAGAGGGGAGGGGGTAATGACTTAAATTTAAGAGAAATTAAAGAGCTTTACACTTGATTTTCAAGTTCTCATTACCTAATTTGTTTATATTTTACTAACGCTACTTCCGCTTTTCTATTTTTTACGACTTATTGTGTTATTCACAAGTACAGTTGTAGCTTTACTTCCGTCCCCTATAAAAAAAATACAAACAGCTTTAGCAGGTGAGAACCAAATAACCATTTTTGTTACTGTGCTAATAACACCATTTAAACGACCACTAATATAAAGACACAATTATAAGGTGCGTGTTCTAAAGTTGGAAAACCAGACTATCGCTATATCTGTGCAGAGAATGATTGTGACATTAACTGTATTAGACACGTGCGATTTCCATTGTCTTTCTTTTCCAAAAACCTTTGATGAGGGAGATAGTAGTAGGTGGATTTAGTTGTGGTGGTGGGCGGGGATCAAAGACTATCTCTATATCTGAGCAGACAATGATTGTATTAGACACGTGCGATTTCTATTTTCTTTCATTTCCATTTAGCCAAACTATGCCACAGCAACGCGTGGCCGGGTACAGCTAGTTTTAAATAAAAGAGGGCGAGGATGCGCTGCCGAGGGATTGGGTTGGTTACGGGGAAAGGGGTGGCGGGGGTTTACACCCTTATATCTGAAGAGTTTCTAACTGAATTCCCCGATTCGGCTAAAAAAAAATTAAAATACAAGACCAGAATGGAAGTAAAAGTGCTAGTATGGGAAGAGCAAGCCGTATTTTTACAGACCATTTGGCACTAGATGGACATTGGGGTCAGCATTACGCCAGCCGTCTTTACTTCCCCACGGCATACATCCCGGTACCCCTTCAGGCTGGGTCGACCTGAGACGCCCCATACCATAACAAAGATCCACGCAGATAAAAAGAAGTGCTGAAATATATTGGTAAATGTAACGTAAGAAAAGTATAACAACGTTAGTTAGTTAGTTAATTGGTTAGTTAGTTAGTTAGTGAGTGAGTGAGTGAGTGAGTGAGTGAGTGAGTGAGTGAGTGAGTGAGTGAGTGAGTGAGTGAGTGAGTTAGTTAGTTAGTTAGTTAGTTAGTTAGTTAGTTAGTTAGTTAGTTAGTTAGTTAATCGACAGATTATTCTTACTGCACATTGGACAAGCCCATAGGCGCTCAGATCTCATCTTCAGCATATCCCCCATCGGGTGACGACTGATAATACCAAAAAAAAAAAAAAAAAAAAGCCTATAAATCTACCTAAAGTATTTCAGGATCCCCGACAGTGCAGTGGGGTTCGGCACTGTGCTGAGATTCTTCGGATTCAGGCTTGAGTTAGAAGAAGAACTAAGCACTTATGGTTTACACCCGTGTGCCACGATGTTGATCGGTTAAATAAACAACAACAATAAACAGCAAATCCGCCGCAAGCAGTTTAACACATTTCCAAAACGTTTTCAGCATAGATGCACGACACTCCGTAGCACAGGCGACAATTTATATTACAATACGAAAATGTAACGCTGGGGACGGCGCTAAAATATAAGAGCGGTATTTCGACAACCAAGAAAACCCGATAGACAGATAATTATAAATTAAGGCAGACACTGGAACAGACAAACATAAGCCACCCACCTTGAAAAAAAAAAAAAAACATAATTCAGACAGAAGATCCGAAAAGCGAGAAAAACAGACTTCCAGACTAATAAAAGAGACAAACACAAGTAATTTTACACTTGGGTAGAGAAGATATAGACAGGCCAGCTGATAGATTAGGAAAAAATACAAAGACACGCTCTGACAACAGACAAATACCGAGACAAGTTGACTTATTTAACTCAACAGATAGACAGACCGAATACAAACAGACCATTCGATGGAAAGTGAAACACAAGACATTTTGACAGACAGCCCGACAGACAGACAGCCCGACAGACAGGCAGGCAGACAGACAGGCAGGCAGGCAGGCAGACAGACAGACAGACAGACAGACAGACAGACAGACAGACAGACAGACAGACAGACAGACAGACAGACAGACAGACAGACAGACAGACAGACAGACAGACAGACAGACAGACAGACAGACAGACAGACAGACAGACAGACAGACAGACAGACAGACAGACAGACAGACAGACAGACAGACAGACAGACAAACTACTCACCTACCTTAAGACTGCAGCTGGAAAACACAGGAATTCAGCAGATAAATTAATCCATTCGTTAGATCCATTACAGCGGTGGGCGAGTTACGACTCGAACCTGCAAACATACAGACAAAAGATGGATACATTGGCAAAGACCATCAAAACGTCTTTGAGGGGGGAGGGGTGGGGGGGAAGGTGGGCGTCTGTGGCTTAGGCGTTGCGAACGGGCTTCGTGATGCCGGGGTGCAGGGTTCGATCCCTGCTGCGGATGGTTTGTCTTGCGATGGTTTCGACCGAGGTACCGAGAGCCGACCGTCCAGGGAGAAAAGGCAAACTACTGGAAGTAAATTTGCCTAGAAAAACCACAACAGCCATAATGTGCTGTGGTTGGTTCTGCAACATCCTGTAAAGGATACGCATCTAATTTTTTGTGTGTGGGGGGAGCTGGGGGGGGGGGGGGGGCAATTGTCGAAAGCCTCAAGGTTCCGGGTCCTGCAGATAAAAATGACAACGATGACGATGATGAAAAACAACAACGAGTATTACAACTAAGAAGATTATTATCATTTTTAAGACACAAGACAGCTACGAGGTCTACCTTAAGACATCTCTGACAAGACACAAGACAGCTACAAGGTCTACCTTAAGACATCTCTGACAAGACACAAGACAGCTACAAGGTCTACCTTAACACATCTCTGACAAGACATGAGACAACTACGAGGTCTAAATAAAGACATCTCTGACAAGATACAAAACTCACATGAGACAGGCCGATCTACACTAGGACATCTCTAACACGATACAAGACAGACATGAAACAAGCATCTCTACATTCAGACATCTCTGACAAGATACAAGACAGACATAAACTAGCAGCTCTACATTCAGACATCTCTGACAAGATACAAGACAGACATGAAACAAGCAGTTCTACATTCAGACATCTCTGACAAGATACAAGACAGACATGAAACAAACAGCTCTACATTCAGACATCTCTGACAAGATACAAGACAGACATGAAACAAGCAGCTCTACATTCAGACATCTCTGACAAGATACAAGACAGACATGAAACAAGCAGCTCTACATTCAGACATCTCTGACAAGATACAAGACAGACATGAAACATGCAGTTCTACATTCAGACATCTCTGACAAGATACAAGACAGACATGAAACATGCAGTTCTACATTCAGACATCTCTGACAAGATACAAGACAGACATAAACTAGCAGCTCTACATTCAGACATCTCTGACAAGATACAAGACAGACATGAAACATGCAGTTCTACATTCAGACATCTCTGACAAGATACAAGACAGACATGAAACATGCAGTTCTACATTCAGACATCTCTGACAAGATACAAGACAGACATAAACTAGCAGCTCTACATTCAGACATCTCTGACAAGATACAAGACAGACATGAAACAAGCAGTTCTACATTCAGACATCTCTGACAAGATACAAGCCAGACATAAAACTAGCAGCTCTACATTCAGACATCTCTGACAAGAAACAAGACAGACATGAAACAACAGCTCTACATTCAGACATCTCTGACAAGAAACAAGACAGACATGAAACAAGCAGCTCTACATTCAGACATCTCTGACAAGATACAAGACAGACATGAAACAAGCAGCTCTACATACAGATATCTCTGACAAGATACAAGACAGACATGAAACAACAGCTCTACATTCAGACATCTCTGACAAGATACAAGACAGACATGAAACAAGCAGCTCTACATACAGACATCTCTGACAAGATACAAGACAGACATGAAATAAGCAGCTCTACATTCAGACATCTCTGACAAGATACAAGACAGACATGAAACAAGCAGTTCTACATACAGACATCTCTGACAAAATACAAGACAGACATAAAACAAGCAGCTCTACATTCAGACATCTTTGACAAGATACAAGACATGAAACAACAACTCTACATTCAGACATCTCTGACAAGATACAAGACAGACATGAAACTAGCAGCTCTACATTCAGACATCTCTGACAAGATACAAGACAGACATGAAACAGGCTGCTCTGCACTATGGTATCTCAGACAAAACACGAGAGAGACAAGGGACTGGCCAGTCTACACTAGGACATCTCTGACAAAACACAAGACAGACAAGAGACAGACCGGTCTACACACAGACTGATGGGGATATAGCGCAGGGTTTAAAGGAGGTCATTATCTTTCTGATCCCACATGACAGGCCACGTGGCCACAGCAACGAACACGTGACTATTCTCATTCTGTAGACGTGTCGTGGTAGGAGCGGCAGCGCTGTGGCTGAATTCTGGCAAGTAGTTCTAGATCCTTTTGGGCCCGTTTTGGTTTTTATAAGTCACCCTCGGACTGACAGACAATCGATTGGCCACCACGCTGCCCATGGGCTCGCCGGAAGACGACATCGTCGCCTGTCGAGACAGTATTTGTGTCTGTCTCCTTTGATCGCATTAGCACTGCAGGAGTCCTTTTCAAGGCTCTTGGTAGCGTGCAGTGCTACTTTATTTTATATTGCGCACATAACCTTGTCACAATTATAGCCTAAAGCGCCCCTTTTGAGGGTACTGCTTGAACGTGATGATTTTTTTTTGTCTCTTTACAGAAAAGCGCCTATCTATCTCACAGGCAAACAATAATAGTTTCAGGTCGGGCGGGGGGGGGGGGGGGGGGGTAAAGGAATCGTCCTCATCACCTGTGATGGACGAACAGTAACATAACCTCTACGCGGTAAGGTTAGTTGCGTATCCTTTACAGGACGCTGCTGAACCAACTCCAGCAGCCTCTGGCTGTTGGGTGGTTTCTATAGGCAAATTTACGTCCAGTAGTGTGACATTGCTCAATGTACGGTCGGCTCCCTGATACCACTGTCGAAACCAACGCAAGGCGCATAGCCCGCAGCTGAGATCGAACCCCGCACCCCGGTATTACGAAGCGTTCGCATTGACTTAGCCACAGAGCCGACCTACCCGGTAAACCTAGTGATGTTGTTTGTTTTAGTATCCAGAAGCCATGAGTTGTTAACCCTTAGGCTCGGTATTATGGATATCGCAACCTTCCGGCCTTGATTCCATTGTAAATACCGTAAATCTGGGAGAAAATGTGGCTTTTCTGCCTACCCCCGGGAGTGAACCCAGACCACAAGGAGTTCGTCACCCGGTCACCGCGCAATCCGGTTTAACCAACTACGCTAGAGAGCCGAGCATAAACCTAGTGATAACAAATAATATATCATTCAGTGGAAGAGTGGGGTTTCCACTTCACGTTGGCAAACATGATCAAGGGGACAGTATTCACCCGGAGATTTGAGACAGGCATGATAGAAGGAGCGGGGATATGCCCACAGAGAGAGAGAGAGAGAGTGAGAGAGAGAGAGAGAGAAAGGGAAAGAGAGAGAGATAGAGAGAGAGAGAGAGAGAGAGAGAGAGAGAGAGAGAGAGTCGGATGAAGGGAGTGAGAAAACAGAAGATACATTTTAAATAAAGCGATAACAAAAATATCGAAAATGAACAAAGGTGAGACGAGTGCATTTTAAAAATAGCTTAGAAATTTAAACAAACCAGACGCACAGACGGTCGGTGCTGAAAGGGCACGAAAGGCAGATATGTATGTAGGTAATCTGGCAATTAGGCATTTAGACAGACAGAGACACGCACACACAGACAGACAGAGACACGCACCAGGCAGACATACAAGCACACACGCAGACACATACACGTTTACAGGCAGACAGAGACAGGCAAACTGGCAGACAAAGATACGCACACAGGCAGACAGGGACACACACACACACATAGGTAGACAGAGATACGCACACAGGCAGACACACAGGCAGACAAGAGACACACACACATTCAGACAGGGACACGCAAACAAGCAGACGGGCAGACAGAGACGCGCACTAGGCAGACAGAAACACGCAGATAGGCAGACAGAGAGAAAAGGACAGACAAAGAGAAAGAGAGACAGACAGAGACAGATAGACAGAAACAGAAAGAGAGGGAGAAAGAAAAAAAAAGAGAGAGATATGGAGATAGAGAGAAAGAGAGAGATGAAGAGAAAGAGAGAAAGAGGGCAAGAGAGAGACGGATAGGGAGAGAAAGAGATAGAGGGAAAGAGAGTGCAAGATGGAGAAGGAGATATATAAATAGAGCAGGAGAGAGACAGACCAATATTTAAACACACACAGTGCACATAATGCCTATGCCAAACAAACAATATGAAGGTGAAAAAAAAATGCAGACGGACACATTTAAATATGAAGGAAGTGATAGAAGCAAAGAGAAACAAACGAAGGGAGAATACAAATCTGCATCATCGAGGTAGAAGTATTACAGCAAACCATGAACACAGACGGAGAGAATAAAGACACCAAGAAAGAGGGACAGCAGATGGTGAAGAAGAAAAAGAAGAAGTAAAAATTTCATTTCATGCTGTTTATTTTCCAAAGTGCAAAGAGAATTCTCCTTTCCTTGTCCTTAATGTGAAGCGATCGGGAATAATGAGGGACGGATGAACAGCATCGGTTTGTGGGATATCTGAGGCAGTAATGGATACATGAACCAGACCAGGAGATGAGGGGTGTGTGGGAAAGTGAGAAAGCGCCGCGACACGGCTACATTTACACGTTGCAGACATGTTTATATTTTGTGTGGTTTTCTTCTTTGAAGACAGTGGCGTCAAAACCTGGTTCCTTGAAGTCCCTTGTAAACCCTGATCTCTAGCGTTGTTGGCTAAACCAGACTGCGCGGTGACCGGGTGACGAACTGCTTGTGGTCCAAGTTCACGCCCGGGGGTAGGCAGAAAAGCCTCATTTCTCCCAGATTTACGGTATTTATCATAAAATCAAAGCCGAAAGGAAGCGATATCCATAATACCGAGGCTAAGGGTTAACAACTCATGGCTTCTGGATACTAAAAAAAAACAAAAAACAGTCCCTTGTAAACCCAGAAGAAATGGGAGTGGAGAATAGTCTTTTTGATTTTCAACTGCAAAGATATTTTATACACACACGTTCGTCCGATCTTACCATGCAGAGACCAGGGGAACTTACTAGATGTCCGCGTTAAAAAAAATCCCAGCCATCATTGGGGCTTCAACCCGGGACTTCTAGCACTCAGGGCGAACGCCATGCCTCGAGACCAGGCAGCCCCCTTCCCCCCCCCCCCCCTAGTCTTGGAGAGGTTGTATCCTTCGTCCGTCTGCTGCCTCCCAATTCCTTTCTCTTCCTTGTCCACAATCTCGGACGGACGAACGGACAAACACAGAGAGAGACAGAGAGAGAGAGAGAAAGAGAGAGAGAGAGAGGGAGAGACAGACAGACAGACAGACGGACAGACAGACAGACAGACGGACAGACAGACAGACAGACAGACAGACAGACAGACAGACAGACAGACAGACAGACAGACAGACAGACAGACAGACAGACAGACAGACAGACAGACAGACAGACAGACAGACAGACAGACAGACAGACAGGCAGGCAGGCAGGCAGGCAGGCAGGCAGGCAGGCAGGCAGGCAGGCAGACAGACAGACAGACAGACAGACAGACAGACAGATAGACAGACAGACAGAGTCACTGAAAATGTGATAATCTTCGTGTCCCACAAGACGCCATATTGCGCTCAACGTGAATGGTACGCTGAACAGTATTCAAAACTCAAATTAAACGGACGAATACACACAATACACAATAAAGGCATAATTCAAATCATCAGTATCGATATATGTAAAAGGGAGTTTTGTGGTCGATACTGCCGTCTTTGTCGCCCATGTGAACAAATAATTCAAGGTCCTATAACAACACCCGGCTGAATGTACAACAGACTCTAAAATACCAGGCTGAATGTACAACAGACTCTAAAATACCCGGCTGAATGTACAGCAGACTCTACAGCACCCAGCTGAATGTACAGCAGACTCTACAATACCCGGCTGAATGTACAGCAGACACTACAACACCCAGCTTAATGTACAAAAGACTCTACAATACCCGGCTGAATGTACAGCAGACTCTACAATACCCAGCTGAATGTACAGCAGACTCTACAGTACCCGGCTGAATGTACAGCTGACTCTACAGTACCCGACTGAATGTACAGCAGACTCTACAGCACACAGCTGAATGTACAGCTGACTCTACAATACCCAGCTGAATGTACAGCAGACTCTACAGCACCCAGCTGAATGTACAGCAGACTTTACAATCCGGCTGAATGTACAACAGACTCTACATTACCCGGCTGAATGTACAGCAGACTCTACAGTATCCGGCTGATAAACAGCTGACTCTACAGTACCCGACTGAATGTACAGCAGACTCTACAATACCCGGCTGAATGTACAGCCCACTCTACAATACCTGGCTGAATTTACAGCAGACTCTACAGTACCCGACTGAATGTACAGCAGACTCTACAATACCCAGCTGAATGTACAGCGGACTCTACAATAACCGGCTGAATGTACAGCAGACTCTACAGTACCCGGCTGAATGTACAGCAGACTCTATAATACCCGGCTGAATGTACATCAGACTCTACAATTCCCGGCTGAATTTACAGCAGACTCTACAGTACCCGGCTGAATGTACAGCAGACTCTACCCAGCCTAATGTGATAGGAGGCTTAGTTAGCTGGTTAGTCCACAGATTATCATCATCGCACATCGAACAGTGCTCCGATCCCCTGCTCAGCAGCTTTACCTGCAAGTCTATCGGCGAGCTCATTTCCTTACACGCCTGCGTGTCCGGACACGGATGTGAAACTGATATCTGTCAGCCCCGATGGCTTCAGAGAATCCAACAACTGTCTTCGGACCCAGACCTTCTCTATTTTCCTAAGGACGCTCACTGAGTCACTAAAAAGGTGCCCTGGTAAATGTCTGTGTTGCTGTTAGCTGGATGAAAGTGACTTGCATAAGGACTTGGATTTAAGTGAGCAAGAGTTGCGCAATTCGTCGACCTCACTCTCTCGCCTGAGTCCATCTTGATCCAATGGCAGGACAATGTCAAGACGATTGGAAATGGACCTAGGTGCAGTGGATGATCAATGCGTCTTAAGTGCCTTGCCCGACGCTCTCTACAGAGCCTGCTGGTAAACGCCTTCTTGTCCGTTGAACCAAAAAGAGGTTTCATCCGCACAATCCGCCGAATCCAGTCGTGACATGCAGGGTCGGCATTTCCCATTTACCCAGTGGTTTAGAAACAGGTCTGTTTACAAGTAAAGCAATGGACAACTGGTCTATAAAATACTGGCCTAGCCCTACATGCCCAATGCGCTTAAAGGCGTGGAAAATATTCTTTACTTTTTTTTAAACAAAGGATCGATCCGGGAGCTGGATTTGCGGACAGAGAGTGCGAGAAGGAGCGAGGGAAGACAGAGACACAGAGAGACAGAGAGACGGAGAAAGAGAGAGAGAGAGAGAGAGAGAGAGAGAGAGAGAGAGAGAGAGAGAGAGAGATGGAGACAAAGAATGGACAAAAGGAACAAAACACAATGTTATAAAATTTGCGTGTTAGCACAGGAATCGTCGACAGACAGTCATGCAGGCGGGTGGGCAGTGAAAGCAGTGAAGTCGTCTTCAGTGTTGCCATTTTTCTTTGGCAAAATATATCCAATTCGGTGTCAAAAAATATCTAAAAAGATCTAAATCTGCGTGGAAAAGATCTAGAAAAAACATCAAAATTAAAAAAGTCAAAAATTACATAGCTTTTGTTATGACTTACCCTACATAATCATGTCCTCATCTTCACTGATGTCTGCCTCACAAGATCCTTAAGATAAACTTAGCTTGGATAATGAAGTTGAAGCTTCAGATCCAAAATGACCTTGGTATGCTTTAGCTGTTCAAATTTCTTTATAAGTGAAACAGTAGGCTTATTTCTCTAGTCTCATGATGCCGAATTTTAATGGCACGATAGCATTTAAGAGGTCAAATTTCATCCTGTTTTTTTTTTTTGTTGGTTAGATTTGATATAATTCCTAGCACTGAAAACTCTTTCTACGTCAGCATTTGAATGGGGTAGTATCATGGCAGACATGGCACTTTTAAAGAACTTACAGAATGGACTGTTTGATGAGGCATCTTAAAATTGTCTCACTTCACTCCAAAACGCTTTAGTTTCTGTTTTGTTTGTCCATTCAGCTAACTTTATTTTGGTTAACTGATATTCTGCTTCCTCGACACTATTATCAGTAGCCCCTAAAAATGTCATAACTTTACAATATTTAGGTATGTCCTTCATTGGCTGAAGTATGCTGCTCACAGAAAAAAAGTGAAATATTTTTCAAAACATCTAGATTTTCAGGAAGTCTGCTTCAGTAGCTTGAATAATGAGATAAGGAAATCTTGACAGCGTTTTCTTAAGTTGTTCTCTTCATTCTCTGTTAACAGTCCTTTTGTTTTTAAATCATCAATTTTAGATTCGATTTAATATCCAAGGTGTGGCTTGGGAGCCAAGTAGCTCTCTATAGTGCAAGTGAGCAAATAAGCTTTAGAAGTTGGCACCACCAGTCTTTTACCAACTTGGCAACACCAGTCTTTTACCAACTGAGTGAAATATCAAAGTGAGATCATCAAGTAATTTAACTTTATCAACATGTTTAGATTCGAACAGTTTATTAACTTTTTGCACTTCCATTAGAATTGGTTATAAAAAGAGAATGAATGAAAATTTGTTTTCATAACTGTACATTCCATATAGTATTTCAGCTGTGTAGCACTTTTCACTTTGTCTTATTTCAAAGAGTGTCTTCAACTTCAACCATTGCTTCATAATTCTTTCAACAGCTGATTAAATTGATAATCATCTAGTTTTGCAATCTGACAGAATTTTCGGTGGTGTGGAACCATCATTCAAGGCTGTATATAATGTATTGTATTGCTGTTGTCTGACAAATGATTTGGAAAACCAGTAAAGTGTTTCAGCAATAAGGTATTCAAAATTCCTTGGTAAATATTTAGATGAAGCATGTGATAATGCTAGCTGCAATGAATGACGCATACATTTTATAAGAATTAACGATGGGATAGCTTCCTTCAACTTGGCATAAACGTTATTGTTTATACCAATCATCACTGAGGCATTATCAGTACCAATTGCAGCCAAATTCTTCAAGCCTGTTTGCTGATTAAAAGGTCCTTCAGTTTCTAAACTATACTTTCTACATCATACTTTTCAAATTGAACTAGTCCAAGATTTTTTACAAATCGATCAAATGGTCACAGTTTGAAAATGCATGGTGACAAATTAAAAACATTGCGACTGATACTTCAACTTTTGATGATTCATTTATCAGTATAGTTCTGAAAACAGATGTCAGCGGTGTAATATCTTTAAATGGAACTGCAGTTTTATGCTTCTTTAGTCTCTGCATGACTCTTTGAGTTTTGTATTTTCGCTTTTTTTTCACACGTGCAGTACTTATAACGAGCTTTGGTCATATCCCCAGAAACTGCCATCACCCAGTTTTTAATTTTGTCATCATGCAGCCACTCTTTCCAAATGTTTTGGTCATACTTTACTTTTGGCATGTTGTAAGCTTTTTTCAAAGTGAAAGCCTCATATGAAGGTGAGTCATATTTTTTTTTTTCAAATCACATGAAAAAGAAACATAAAGTCAGCACAGTGAGGATACGGTTGAAACAAAGTTAGTATGACTGACTGACTGACTGAATTTCTACCCCACTAGGACATCACACAAGCAATAAACACCCGATGACACAAAGTGCCACCATGTGGATGAGGATCGCCGTGGAGAGGTCACAGAAACCGCGTTCAGACAATTGGCCACATTTATGGCCTGCCTATATTGCGGTCCCTGTCAAAAGCCAGGGTGGGGCTTCAAATAACAAAAAATTTCATCCTAAAAAGGACGAAACTGGATAAAGTTAGTATGATTTACGCGCGTTTTTATTAATCAGTACCGGGGCTGCCAGATATTTGTGCATTGACCCCAGTGAGATTTCAAAGTTCAAGTAATGGCAGTTGTCACAATGTACGTGCCAGACCAAAACAAAAATATTGTAGTAAATATTTTACACAATAATTATTAAATTCTTCTTCTTCTTCTTTCGTTCGGATGAAATAAATTATCTATATCTGCAAAGCTGTCTATAGTATGAATTTCACTGTCTTTTGTAATTCACTAAGCGGTCCGTAAAGTTTGACTTCCACAAGTGTCTCTTTTGGCCAACGGTTTTTCCTGAAAGCGTTGAATCTGGGACAGTCTTGAAGGATGTGATCTGTCGTTTCAGGTGCCAGTCCACAGGTACACATGGCTGATTGGCCAATCTTAAATATGTTGTACATGTGGCAGCGAAGTCGATTGTGTCTTGTTCTAAGGCGAAGGATAATGACCTGCTCTGGTCTGTCCATAATATTATTAAATTGACACTGAAAGAAAAAAAAATCTATAAAATATCTAACTCATATGAAAAGAATCTAGAAAAATATTCACGATCCAAACGTCAAAAACACCATCTAAATGCAATGAAAAAGATCTAAATTTGGATGTAAAAGATCCAAAGTGGCAACACTGGTCGTCTTGCAGACAGGCGGGCCAGCACGCAGACAGACAGACAGACACACACACACCAGCATATATCGTTAACCTGCCAATCCCATAATTCACCTCTCACTCAACTCGTACATTCTCCC
>CAJHNH020001102.1:145000-160000 GCA_905116865.2 Candidula unifasciata
ACCCGCCGCACAACGACATCAGCATTTGCCTTTGGTGACGGATGAAGCAGAAACTAGAAACGACGCAAAAAAAACGCGGCACAATAACAAGCAGGTCGATAAGAAAAATGCCAGCTCACTGTCACAGGGAAGGGCGGTAATTCATACACGCATCTTGCATTACAACAACAGTTCTGACATCATCAATAAACTCTAACACTGTAAAAACAGACCTAGCTGGGTTCTCGGTACACTTGTTAACAGCAATAACAATTTAACAGCCATATCAATCTTTAACAGCCAAAACAATTTAACAGCCATATCCATCTTTAACAGCCAAAACAATTTAACAGCCATCGTAATTTTAACGGTAGCTGCCGTTGTGCGTGGCCAGACACTGTATGGGAGTGCGGGTGGGGGGTGGAGGGGGTGGCTTACTGGTAGGGGCAGAAGTGGTGGAGGGAAACACGGTGGAAGAAGGAAAGGGAGGAAGGACGGATGGAGTGGGAAAACGTTAATGCAGAGAAATAGGGAGAAGGGTTTGTTGAAGCTAATATTGAGACAGGCAGACAAAGAAATAGGGAGAAGGGTTTGTTGAAGCTAATATTGAGACAGGCAGACAGAGAAATAGGGTGATGGGTTTGCTGAAGCTAATTCTGAGACAGGTAGGCAGAGAAATGGGGAGAATGATTTGTTAAAGCTAATATTGAGACAGATAGGCAAAGAAATAGGGAGATGGGTTTGTTGAAGCTAATACTGAGACAGGTAGGCAGAGAAATAGAGAGACGAGTTTGTTGAAGCTAATATTGAGACAGGTAGGCAGAGAAAAAGAGAGATGAGTTTGTTGAAGCTAATACTGAGACAGGTAGGCAGAGAAATAGAGAGATGGGTTTGTTGAAGCTAATATTGAGACAGGTAGGCAGAGAAATAGAGAGATGAGTTTGTTGAAGCTAATATTGAGACAGGTAGGCAGAGAAATAGAGAGATGAGTTTGTTGAAGCTAATATTGAGACAGGTAGGCAGAGAAATAGAGAGATGAGTTTGTTGAAGCTAATACTGAGACAGGTAGGCAGAGAAATAGAGAGACGAGTTTGTTGAAGCTAATATTGAGACAGGTAGGCAGAGAAAAAGAGAGATGAGTTTGTTGAAGCTAATACTGAGACAGGTAGGCAGAGAAATAGAGAGATGGGTTTGTTGAAGCTAATATTGAGACAGGTAGGCAGAGAAATAGAGAGATTAGTTTGTTGAAGCTAATATTGAGACAGGTAGGCAGAGAAATAGAGAGATGAGTTTGTTGAAGCTAATATTGAGACAGGTAGGCAGAGAAATAGAGAGATGAGTTTGTTGAAGCTAATACTGAGACAGGTAGTCAGAGAAATGGGGAGATGGGTTTGTTGAAGCTAATATTGAGACAGGTAGGCAGAGAAATAGAGAGATGAGTTTGTTGAAGCTAATATTGAGACAGGCAGACAGAGAAATAGGGAGATGGGTTTGTTGAAGCTAATATTGAGGCAGGTAGGCAGAGAAATAGAGAGATGAGTTTGTTGAAGCTAATATTGAGACAGGTAGGCAGAGAAATAGAGAGATGAGTTTGTTGAAGCTAATATTGAGACAGGTATGCAGAGAAATAGAGAGATGAGTTTGTTGAAGCTAATACTGAGACAGGTAGGCAGAGAAATGGGGAGATGGGTTTGTTGAAGCTAATATTGAGACAGGTAGGCAGAGAAATAGAGAGATGAGTTTGTTGAAGCTAATATTGAGACAGGCAGACAGAGAAATAGGGAGATGGGTTTGTTGAAGCTAATACTGAGACAGTTAGGCAGAGAAATAGAGAGATGAGTTTGTTGAAGCTAATATTGAGACAGGCAGACAGAGAAATAGGGAGATGGGTTTGTTGAAGACAGACCGGCTGAAGAAGAGAGAGAGACGAATCAGATAAAAGTCTCGGTAGAGAGAAGAAAGCAATGGCAAACTACTAAACATAAAATGTTTTTAGAAAAACCACAAAAGATAAAAATGCTGGGGTTGGTCCTGCAACGTCGTGTCCGTTTTTTTTTTTTAGATATAGAAGAAAGCACACTATCGGCGACCGAGTCGCCCATTGACTCGCCGGTAGACGACTTCGTCGTATGTTAGGACAGTATTTGGGTCTGTCCCCTTTGATCGCATCAATGCTGCAAGCGTAATTTTAAGAGCTACGTTGCGGCTAAAATTGTCAAGCCATTTTAAAATGACAGAAATAACCTGTCACAATTATAACCAAATGCTCCCCCTTCAGGGATGCTGGTTCATAGAGACGATTTTTTTAAACGGAACAGGAAAAAAAAAACACATACCAAGAACATAATCAGAAAAAAGGATAAAGCTAAAGAGTACAGGAAAGAGGGCGACGAGATTGGTGAGAACACGACAAACAAAAGAACAGCGTGTCCGGAAAGGACACATCCAGAAACCGGCGTACTGTGCATATATGCGTTAGACCTATATTTTCAGACCAATCGTTACTCGATGGGTGATATCGTTAACATAACGCCGACCGCCTTTACTTTCAACAACTTTACCAGGTACCCATTTTAGGCTGGGTCGAACAGGGAGCTAGTATCATAAAAACAGCCTGGATACCTCTGGGCTTAAATCCGGGCACTTCCGATCCGCAAGCGAGTATCTAACCGCTACACGGTGTAGAGACAAATTATTATAAGTAATATAACAGAAGATATCACAGAACAAATTGGCTGAGTTGTTGTCGCCTCATAACAATCCTTGCGTAAGCCAAGACCGCAAACGATAATCCGCGATTCAGCAATCCCTGTAATCCTTTTCCAAGACCGAGAAATCCCAGCATTCCTCGACTCCCGCGCCCATGTGCAGGAAGATGAGACGGGGCTGGTCATGCGCGCTGGCCGTTTCTGACACGGCTTCCGGCGTGGTGATCTGCTTCATTTCCACGTGCTTCTGTCCGAGGCTGGGCGCGGCTGTCACCGCTGGATGTTGTCAGGAGGTGGTTTCCGGGGCCGTGCTAGGGATTAGTGAGAGAGGGAGGTAGTGAGAGGAGGAGTAGAAGGGGTTAGAGCAGTGGTTCTCAACCTACCTTATGCCGTGACCATTTATTACAGTTCCTCAACCAAAGAATTATTTTCGTTGCTACTTCATAACTTTAGTAAATATGTGTTTTTGATGGTCTTAGGTGACCCCTGTAAAAGGGTCACGACCACCAGGTTGGGAACCGTCGGGTTAGAGTCACTGTTTGAAAACAAAGAAGGGGAAGGGGGTAGCAGGTGAGAAACAGATTAAAAGACAGGTATATCTGACTGGATTAGACAGACAGGCAGACGGAAAGAGAGACAGACAGACAGCAAGGCAGATAGACAGACGGACAGAGAGAGAGGGAGATAGACAGACGGACAGAGAGAGAGAGGGAGATAGATAGATAGATAGATAGATAGATAGATAGATAGATAGATAGATAGATAGATAGATAGATAGATAGATAGATAGATAGATAGATAGATAGATAGATAGATAGATAGATAGATAGATAGATAGATAGATAGATAGATAGATAGATAGATAGATAGATAGATAGATAGATAGATAGATAGATAGATAGATAGATAGATAGATAGATAGATAGATAGATAGATAGATAGATAGATAGATAGATAGATAGATAGATAGATAGATGTACGCTGGAGGCGTTGACCAGGTGAGATTGAGGAGACAGACAGAGATAAGAGTGTTTGATTGTTGCTGTCTTCATGATGCGCCAGGAGACTAGCTCACACTACTGTCTGCTCACCGTATTCCTTATTTTGGCGTTTTCAGGGTCGACTCATTCACAAGCCCCTCACACATAACTGCCTATATAGCCCCTCATGACAACACACTGCAACGCCATTTAGCCTACCAAGTACCACAATTCCTCGCCAATTGTAGCCAATACATAGATCCCATCTTTCAGATCCCGGTAAGCTTATGCCTTTCTCTTGCAGCCACACGATCCCTGGGGATCGCGAACGTTGGGGATCAAATAGCCAACTATCAGCTTCTGATGCAAAAGCAAGGGTTGGTTTGTCAAAGCAAGGTACGTAACTCTAGCGATCGTTTAACTAATTACTGTTAGCGGATGGTCGTTATCGATTTAACGGATGTTTTGTGAAAACGAAACAGGAAGAGATCTAATCGTAACTGCTGTGACAGGGGCGAATCCAGGGGAATACATGAGGGTGAATCAGAGGCGGAGCGAAACTCGTTAATTCCCAGTGGAGCATGAGCCCTCAACTACCTCACTTAAGGACCTTAAAAAAGTCGTTCTATTGTTGCTATTACGTGGTGATCACCCCATGTCCTTTCCTCTTTTACTTCCCTCTCTAAATCCGCGCGCTCTCTCTCTCTCTCTCTCTCTCTCTCTCTCTCTCTCTCTCTCTTTTATATATATATATATATATATATATATATATATATATATATATATATGTGTGTGTGTGTGTGTGTGTGTGTGTGTCTAAGTGTTCATGAAGTTTCTGTATCGCTGCCTTTGTTAATCTGAGAGTAGAAGGGGATAAGTCTGGACTGTAGATGAGAAAATGGAGGGTGAGAATGAAGAAGATTTATCAGATGTGTGGTCACGGAAGGACAGACAGATAGGCAGGCCGGTATACAGACAGAGAGACATACAGACAGACGAGTGGACAGACAAAACTAACGATGAGTTATATTTCATGCCTAAAAATACTCTGATAGAGCGCAGGGGGAACTTGAAGCTGAACCAGTCGAGACTTTGAGAGACTGCAGACTGTACAAAAGGTGTGAGCGAGACAATCAAGTGTCAGAGTAATTGGTTTGACACGGCGCCATATTTTTTTTTACCGCGAGACTTTCGCAGGTGAGACCGGAACTACGTCATCGGCTGTCACGTAATGTGGGTGCTGTGCTGTGTGCGTTTATTCGAGAAACTGCGATGCCAGGACTTCAAATGCGGCCAATATTTTTTACATCAAGTTTGTCTCTATTCTGTTATGCGTCTGCTACTAAATCTGTGAATAATTTTTGTCTTACCTGGTGAATTCCTGACGTGACCACCCAATTAACTTCTTTTAAATTTTGTATCCGCTCCTTTTTTTCGATTCTTCCGCCTCGGATAGAAGGGCACGTACGACAAAAGAAAGACATTTTGTGTAAAATCTGAACGGTTTAACAATCCATGCTGTATGTCGGTGGTAGTCACACAGCCTTCTGTCTGACATACTGTCAATCATTCCTGATACTGATTTTCTTCCATGCTGTTACGCCAAAACTATCCAGCGTCTCAAATCTTGGTATCCTTCTGCCTCTTTTGCCTTCTAATCTTTTCATTGTCGCTTGAACCAGTTTATTCAACAAAACGGTGCTCTACCTTGTCTAAGCGTATCTTGAAGTCTGTTGCAGAGAGGAGGTACCTGACGTTTGTTTGATGGGAGATACACTTACCTGACAGGCCAGCCCGAAGTTGTACAAAGAAGAATATCGACCGCGAGTTTGTTTATAGCACTATGATCTGGCTCTGTTATTGTCATGAGTATTGATTCCTTGCGTTTGGGAGTTTATTGAGATCTTGACAGATCAATCACAACAGCGATTTCCTCACAAATTCATTGATCGGGCCAATCAATGCATCGATCTCTGAGTTTTGCTAAAACGTAAAGTTTATCAACCAATAGATTTTTGTTCGGAATTCAGCTGGTTTACGTCCAATCAAAGATGGCGGCAGATACCAGGGGGAGGTAAACAAGTAAAAAACATAGTAAATTTCTATGAAACAGCTTAGTAATAAGCTTCTTCTTTCTTCTTTTGTCCAACTGCTTAAACCCTAAAGTGAAACAGCGTGAAGTTAGATATAGTTTTCTCCTGTCTTTTGCTAGTAGCCTAGCTTGTGTTAATGCCTATTTATGTTTCTGTTGTGTCTCTTTTACTTCCTCCACCAATGTCTTTCTGGGTCAACCTCTTGACTTTTGACTTACTTTCCTCATACAGCACGCTCTAGTTCTAGTTTTTTTTTTTTTTTTTAAGTGACAAAACCTTCTGATTCTTTGATGTTCTATGAAATAACGTACTCGTTCTATATCTACCACCGTTCTTAGTTCTTCAATGGTATCTCTGTCACCCGTCTCTTCGCGTAAGTTAGACATCTCATCTCACAGGCTGTGATTTTGCGCTTTTTCTAGGACTGTCCATGTATGACACTGAAAGCACAACATTGGTATGTGGTTGGTGTCTCGGAAAGACAGAGATGGGATGTGTGAGAAGACAGTTGTTGGTGTATCGGGAAGACAGAGATGGGATGTATCTGAAGACAGTGGTTGGTGTCTCGGGAAGACAGAGATAGGCAGTGTCTGAAGACAGTGGTTGGTGTCTCGGAAAGACAGAGATGGGCTGTGCCAGAAGACAGTGGTTGGTGTCTCGGGAAGACAGAGATGGTTGTGCCAGAAGACAGTTGTTGGCGTCTCGGGAAGACAGAGATGGGCTATGTCTGAAGACAGTTGTTGGTGTCTCAGGAAGACAGAGATGGGCTGTGCCAGAAGACGGTGGTTGGTGTCTCAGGAAGACAGAGATGGGATGTGCCAGAAGACAGTGGTTGGTGTCTCAGGAAGACAGAGATGGGCTGTGCCAGAAGACAGTGTTTGGTGTCTCAGGAAGACAGAGATGGGCTGTGCCAGAAGACAGTGGTTGGTGTCTCAGGAAGACAGAGATGGGCTGTGCCAGAAGACAGTGGTTGGTGTCTCAGGAAGACAGAGATGGGCTGTGCCAGAAGACAGTGGTTGGTGTCTCAGAAAGACAGAGATGGGCTATGTCTGAAGACAGTGCGTGGTGTCTCGGGAAGACAGAGATGGGCAATGTCTGAAGACAGTGGTTGGTGTCTCAGGAAGACAGAGATGGGCTATGTCTGAAGACAGTGGTTGGTGTCTCAGGAAGACAGAGATGGGCTGTGTCTGAAGACAGTGGGTGGTGTCTCGGGAAGACAGAGATGGGCTATGTCTGAAGACAGTGGTTGGTGTCTCAGGAAGACAGAGATGGGCTATGTCTGAAGACAGTGGGTGGTGTCTCGGGAAGACAGAGATGGGCTATGTCTGAAGACAGTGGTTGGTGTCTCAGGAAGACAGAGATGGGCTATGTCTGAAGACAGTGGGTGGTGTCTCAGGAAGACAGAGATGGGCTATGTCTGAAGACAGTGGGTGGTGTCTCAGGAAGACAGAGATGGGCTATGTCTGAAGACAGTGGGTGGTGTCTCATGAAGACAGAGATGGGCTATGTCTGAAGACAGTGGGTGGTGTCTCAGGAAGACAGAGATGGGCTATGTCTGAAGACAGTGGGTGGTGTCTCAGGAAGACAGAGATGGGCTATGTCTGAAGACAGTGCGTGGTGTCTCGGGAAGACAGAGATGGGCAATGTCTGAAGACAGTGGTTGGTGTCTCAGGAAGACAGAGATGGGCTGTGCCAGAAGACAGTGGTTGGTGTCTCAGGAAGACAGAGATGGGCTGTGTCTGAAGACAGTGGGTGGTGTCTCGGGAAGACAGAGATGGGCTATGTCTGAAGACAGTGGGTGGTGTCTCAGGAAGACAGAGATGGGCTATGTCTGAAGACAGTGGGTGGTGTCTCAGGAAGACAGAGATGGGCTATGTCTGAAGACAGTGGTTGGTGTCTCAGGAAGACAGAGATGGGCTATGTCTGAAGACAGTGGTTGGTGTCTCAGGAAGACAGAGATGGGCTGTGTCTGAAGACAGTGGGTGGTGTCTCGGGAAGACAGAGATGGGCTATGTCTGAAGACAGTGGGTGGTGTCTCAGGAAGACAGAGATGGGCTATGTCTGAAGACAGTGGGTGGTGTCTCTGAAGCGGTTGGGAACTGACAACGATCAGTTTCATTCTCGTACCAGTACAGGCGGGCGTGCGAGGAAATAAGCAAGCTGATAGGCTAGGGGGTAAGGCTACTGTGAGGGGCGGACGAACCATGAACTAGGCTGATAATCAGAATGCTCTACAAGAAGTAGGACTTTTAGAAGAACCGATTGATGACTGTGAATCTGCAACTATGACCAGACTGCAAGAACAACATATTAAAAGGGATATGGCCAGACAAGAGTACCATGCAGGAAGCCAACAAAGAATAATTAATCCATTAAAATCTGGCGTTGTCAGCCGCTACACGCTGCAGCATTTACTGAGAAGGGGATCTGAGCACTTATGGACTGAACAGTTGGATGTGCAGTCTGGATAATATGTCGACTAACTATGCGAACTGCAATCTACTGGTTGACAATCATAGATGGTAATACTTGTTTAACTTACATGACTGAGTTTGAGTTAAATTATCTTTACAGCACTCCGGACACACCCATAGGCGCTCAGATTCCCCTCTCAACATATTCATCGGTGTCGTGCGGTTAATAGTACCAGTCCTGTGTTGGTTAACAAGATGTTGTGTGCGTCCAGTGCGCTTCTCATGCTTGGCTGTGCCGATCTTTACTGCCAATTCGGATATTCGTAGCAGTGATGTGGACACGTTGCTTCTAAAATCTTCAGAATATCCTCAAAGGGCAATGACAATGTCTGCATGATCCATGGGCCGGCCATCTTCGATTAATGCAGCTCCTGCCAGTCTATCAGCTCTCTCATTACCAACAACGCCTGCATCTCTAGGACGAATATGAAAGTAACTGTACACACATGAGAATTTTGCAACGACTCAAGACACTAAATGTGTAACTAGCCTGCCTCGACCCGCCGTATCATGCTCAAAGAGTCACTCAGCACACAAACGCAGGAATAATCCTGTAATTCTAGCCACATGAAAGCCAGTGTCACCGATATCACCTCCATCGTCATGCTGCTGGTGGTCATGGAGAAGGCACCCCTGGTTTCCTGAACTGTTCTGCCTGATGAGCGATCTGTAAATGCCCATGCACTCTTATGTCCTCATATAAAGGACCCGTCTGTGAAGATCACCACATCTTTCTCATATGACGAGTTATTTATAAGCGCGCATACCTCGGCATTGACAGCAGCTGGATTCTGCTCCCGACAACTGCCTATCGAGCGTCACGACACATGGCAATGTGAGATTGGGCGCTTTAGATGCCTGGATGGATGTCTGTAAGGCTGCAAACCTGCATGATGTCATCCTCTGCCCTACCCAGCTATGATTTGCCCATTTTAAGCCTATTGCCCCTTTTCTTAAAGAGCATGCGGTGCAAAGGGTGCTTCAGATCTGAGCTTATCTTGAGGTATGCACGAGCCCTCCAGATCTTGATACTGTAGTTTATGGTAGGGAAGTCAAGAAGGTACCTCATTGCTACACTAAAGGTGTCTCCAGTGCATCCTAGAATAATGCGCACTACTTCATTTTGCACCTTCTCAAGTCTTTCAATCTTAATATGGCTGACAGTGAGGATGGCAAGAGCATATTCGATGGGAGAAAGTACAAGTCCCTGGAACAGAAGCAGAAGCAGTCTTTGCTCAGTGTTAGCAGCAGCCAGGATCCACATTGCTGACAGGCCTTTGCGTGCTTTTGTTATGACATGGTTAACGTGTTCTTTGAAGGATAGGCTGCGATCAAACCTCACTCCAAGGTATGTTATCAGATTTGTTCTAGTCAAAATTTCCTCGCTGCTTTCCACTGCTGGTAAGTCTACCTTAATTATATGCGTGTTCAAGGAGAACCACGTTACTGAGGCCTTCGAAGGGTTGACATGAGCATTAGAATCTGCACACCAAAATTAGATGCGATTAAGTTCACTCTGCATTGACTTAGCAATCTCTTGACGATCTCTTCCATGTCGATATACTAAGGGGTCATCAGCAAATGACAAGGTCCTGCAACTCCCGTGCAACTGCTGCTCAGTTATCAGCACTGTGTACACGTTGCATAGCACAGGAGACAGCGGAGAACCTTGGGGCAATCCTAGGCTGATGGCTATGGGTTCTGAGGACCAACAACCACACCTGAGTATCACCCGTCTCTAAAACAGTGCTGCGGCTACCCAGCGGGTGATGAAGGGAGATACTTGCAGTTGGAGAAGTATGTGCACCAAGTGTTCATGTGGTACTCTGTTGTACGCATCCTCTAAGTCTAGTGCAGCTGCACATGTCTTTTCTCTCATTTGAAAACCTTCATAGACTTCACAGGCAAAGACTGCTGCATTGAGCCATGTCTCTTTGCTTCGTCTGTATCCCCCAAGTGTGGATGGTAACCTGTCATGCTTTTCCAAGTCATCAGGGAGTCTGCGTGCTACAATTTTCTCAAGAAGCTTGCCCGTAGTGTTCTGCATGGTAATGATTCTGTAGCCACTGATCTTGAAATGGTCTTTATTTGGTTTTGGTAATGGTAGTAGGTAGCTGTGTAGTGACTCCTCTCTGATTTGACCACTTCTGAAGCGGATGGTGAACTCTCCTGCCAGTTCTGACATATCGTCCTATGACATCTGCAGCATATCAACACACTGGATGCAGTCAGGGTCTTGTATGGTGTTGGGCGATTTCCTGAGTGTTGCCCGTATGGTCTCAGTTGTAATAATGTAATCGTCTCTTAGCTCTGCTTTTTTACCCAACTCTGAAAGTGTTGACTTTACTCTCAGTCTAGCTGCCTCATCTTTCTGGTCGGTCTGGTCCAAGTAGAGCTGAAGGAGAGCCTGTCCTTTATCTGCATCAGATTTCTGCCATGTCAGATCTGCGCTTTGAAAGTCAGGGATACCCCGAGGTCGTGAGGGCCATTCATTGCCCGATGAAGTTAATTGCCATGACGTTAAGTTTGAGGATAGGGGTTGGTCACCTCACACGATCACCAAAGTTTCAGATGAGGTCAGGGCTCCGACTTCGTAGGCCCGTGTGGTCAAACCGCCTAGATGGTGATATCTCTATTCTAATTATCCTCAGATCCTGTCCAGCTTTCGACGTCAAAAGGTTTTCAAGTCTTTTTTTTTTTTTTTTTGTTTTCATTATATGGAGAAAATGTATTCAATCTCTCTCTTCCCTCCTTGTCTGAGACCATTGAAGGAACTGTCTGTCTCTTGTCTGAGACCATTCGAGGAACTGTCTGTCTCTTGTCTGAGACCATTCGAGGAACTGTCTGTCTCTTGTCTGAGACCACTAGAGGAGCTGCTATTGAACAGATTCGAGACATAATGTCACGGGCCACAATTATATAATTTTGCACCCGGCTGGGCAGATAAGCCAGGGCTTTGTTGGGATTATTTAAGAATGCGGATGGATCCAGTGTTCGGAATATAAAGTTCCCCACGTGTGGGTTTCCGGGATCCCGTTGAAGGTAAAACATGAAAAGACTTACTGTTTCCCCAATAAGCATGTCGTAAGAGTCGACTAATTGTTGAGTCTGAGTGCATATGCATGAGAAACAGGGAACCAACAGACTGCATCCACATAAGGCAGTTCTGTAAAAATGTGATTCTGCAACAAGCTTAAATTTCAGATGCGTACGAACAACCAGAACTTTGCGTCGAACTTTACAGCTGGTGAGGGCGAAGAAGAAGAAGAAGGTAAAGTAAAGGATTCTAGTCACACGACAGTGTTGCATTGGGTTAGGATCCTAGGCTCATGTTCTTCTTCTTCTTCGCGTTGCACCAGCTGTACACTCTGGTGGAAATCTTCTGGTTTTACGTCCTCACTTCGAAACTGCAGTCGACTGGACTCCAAGAACGGTTATGAGTGTTGCATGTTCATCTTCAGAAAGTCTAACCTGATTCACGTTGAAGTGCATGACTGTTGGTTCCTTGTCTGTCAGGTGATGCGTTAAATCGACTTGTCAAAGGAAGCTCCCCAATGAGGTCAACTCTTACGACATGCTTTTCTCTAGGTCAGAGGGCCTCTACTTCCATTTTCTTACCACGATGGGACCCCGTTTTCCACTCAGGGAAGGACCATGTTAATACAGACCACCTCGGGAACGAATGGGTGACGAGTAAACGCATAACGAGCCGGTCGCCTTTACCTTCCAGGGAGCGACGTTTCGTGCTCGAGTGCACGAGAGGGGAAGTCCTGAATTATGCGCATGTTACATCAGTCTGTGTTTAGCAATCGTTCCAGTAGCATTGTAGTATCGCTTGTGATCGCACATTTTCTCAAACTTGTGTTATATTGTGATATATGTACGTGAATCCTCCAGGCCTACAAGATTATCTCTCTGAATAGTTTAGGTTCATCAAGATCCAGTTTCTGCTTCCCAACACCACACCGTTACTCCAGCCCATGGACCAGCAAGTTATTTCTAACTTTAAGAAGCTCTACACTAAAACACTCTTCAAACATTGTTTTCGGGTGACTCAATGGACCACCACACTCTCAAAGAGTTCTGGAAAAATCACTTCCACATCGTTGCCTGCCTCAAGATGATCGACAAGGCGAGAGAAGGGGTTACCAAGAGAATCTTGACTTTTGCTTGGAAGAAGCTTTAGCCGGAGAGCGTTGTTGATTTGTAACTTTGAGGGGTTCGAGACAGTACCTGTGAAATCTGTAGTCAACGAGATTGTGTCTTTGGCCACTATCATGGGATTGTAGGTGGATAACAGTGATATCGAATAGCTTGAGGAAGAGCACAGCCAAGAGCTGACCAGCCAAGAGCTTATCGAGTTGCATTGTGTTTCACAGCAAGACGTTTTGGAGGAAAGTTTGTCACAGGAGGAGGAGCAAGTAACAGAAAAGCAACAATCTTCTAACTAAATAAGAGAAATGCTGAAAGCATGGCAAACTGTTGCATCTTGCATTGAGAAGCATCACCCTAATAAGGAAGTGGCTATGCGCGTTGCAAATTTATATAATGATAATGCTGTGTCGCATTTTCGCCAAATTTTTAAGCGTGGGCAAAAACAAATGTGTCCGGACATCTTTCTAGTAAAAAAAAAAAAAAATACTAAGCTTTGTATCATAATTATTTCGACTTCTGTTTTCTGCAAATCGAATTCGCATTCCAGATAAATTCGTTCCGCGTTTAAAGAAAAGATGAAGATGATTCACTCTCCTTAACAGTATGTATATAATTTTCTTTGAATAAACCTTATACATAGCATTTTGTTCGTATTTTTTCGACATGGTAACGCATTATCGTATTTTACAATAATTTATATGAGAAAAATTGTTTCGCATAACGAGTGTTTCGCTTAACGAGTATAATTCTGGAACGAATTATGCTCGTTAAGCGAAGTTCCACTGTAAATGGTTCTTTCTGATGTGGTCACTCAGTTCTCTTCGTGAGTCAGTTTTTTTTTCTTCAAGACATTTTCATTACATTTTTTTTAAATCTGTCCAGTGTATTCTCAACATTCGTCTACAAAACTTTTTTCACTTATTCTACCAACTGTCTATGATTGACTTCCGTATATCAGGATAAGATTTGTATAACTGTTAAGAATGATCTTTCTTGCCTCAACTGACATATTGTCCACATCATCGAAAAACGGACTGCAGCGAAATCTCCTAAAACATTCGAACCAAATATACAGGAATTATGAATTTGCGTTAATCACCTCAACCATATACACTTCTTCTTCTTCTGCCTTCTGCCTCCCAATAGAGCCCAGGTCCTCAACTTATTCAGGCCAAGCCGTTTTATCCTTCGTTATCGTTTACAACTCTCCCCATCTTTCTTACTTTACCAGATACATTTTGGGAAGTAAAGACGGCCGGCGTAATGCTGGCCACATCATTCAGCCAGCGCCGATCGGTCTAGAAAATTATCTGCCCAATAAGCCTTGAGGCGTGGGGGAGGTGTAGTGTAGTTAAAAAATGAACGGTCGGCTCTTCCCATTGCTTGCAACTCCGAAGCTACAGACGGTCATAAACTTTCTTCTCTCTCTCTGATTTCTATCTCCCAAAGGAGCATAGGCTCTCATCCAGCTCACACTAAGTTGTTATCTCCTTTGATATTGCAGGCTGCTCTTCCCCATGTCCTCCACATCTTCTATTCTCCAACTCCTTGTCCATGTGTTTTTCGGTCTTTCTTCATTTCTAAGCCCCTGTGGGTTCCAACGCAGACATTCTAGTACACTGTTATCAGGTTTTCTCAACGTGTGTCCTATCCAAACGTCAGCATCTTTTTTTTTTTACCTCTTGGTCCACTCGAACTTGTTTAGTTTTTCTCTCCCAATGCTCTACCTTAGATAAACCAACCGTAAGCTTGAAACTTGGTCGTCCAGGTAAGCTGACTGTTCTAATAAGTACCGCACCAAATCGTCTTGTCCCTGTCCGAGAACCTCCGGTAAGACGTGCAGCAGGAGCAGATCAAGCTTCATGAACTCAGGTGGGTCCACCCTTTAAAACTGTCTAGAAGCTCGTGTGCCGAAACAATTGTGGACGAGGGTTCTTCTACTGATGATTGGTAGACTCTTGCTGTACATGCTTTCCTGTGAAGTTTCTTCTTTTTCTTATAGTGTTTCAATTATACCGTTTAATTCCCTGTATTCTACGCAGGTACGAGTCAATTAATGTTACCACAGACAGTAAGCAGAGAAATGAAGAACATACACAAATTTGAATGTCACATGTTAGGCAGAGAACAACCACAGATGGGATACAATCTGAGCGCCAGCGGAGAAGCAGGTTCAATTAGGCCTTGGAAATAATGGTCCTGAAACTCTTATACTCTAGTGTTGAAAGGCGTAAATTTACGAGAGTGTCTTATTTTTCCCACTCGCCATCGCCACGGGCTGCAATTCTTGCCTCTTCTGTAGTGTAAATAAATCTTCTTCTACGTCATCATCATCATCATCATGTAGCAGGTCTTTAGCAGAATGTTGCTCTCATCGCGGTCTCTCCGAAAGAAACTCGGTTTCTCGTCAGCTCTCCTGCCTCATGTACTTTCATATTCTTCTTCTTCTTCTTCTTGTTCACCGGCTGTGAATTCCGGCGGTAAGTCGCGGTTGTTCGTCCAAATGGACTGTTGGCTTTTACCTTGACCTGAGTTTTGCGTGTACATCCGTTTTACTGTCTTATTTGTTTGCAGTCCTCGTTCCCTGCCTCACCGGCTGATGTACTCCGAC
>CAJHNH020001102.1:167500-199315 GCA_905116865.2 Candidula unifasciata
GCAACCTGAAAACTTTATGTTATGACAAGGCAGATCAGGCCTTGACTGGCAGCTGGTCTAGGAGGGAAACTCAGACAGACAGAAATCTGCTCTTCTGATCCGGGTTCTTCTGCAGCCTGTTTTGTTCCAACCTTAATGGTGTTACCTTTCCTCTGGGGTAAACAAGACAGGTCGAGTGAGGGATCCTGATGCATGGGCAACATATGGTCTCTACAATACTGCTCAGGCCCTGTGCTACGGAGAGCAGGAACTTCATCCCTGGCCGTAAATTGGTCTTGGAAAAATCGAGAAGCAGCAGTTATGGGTTATGTCCTTGTCAATTGTTACAACAAAATGAAGCAGGGATGTTTAGTTGGTCCTACCCTCCATGGAATATACTTCTCATTTCTTATGGAACATGCCTCTCGAGGTCAGGAGAGTGGTACATTCATCCATTCTCGATCTGACGGCAGCCTTTACAATGCTCGTAGGCTGAAGGCCAAAACCAGGATAAGAAAGGTACTTATCAGAGAGCTGCTGTTTACAGATGATGCAGAAATAACCACCCATATAGAAAGGTTCTCGGAATACCATAGACAAAGAGCTGCAATGTTTACTGTCTGCGTTTGCTGGTGTATGCTGCGAATTTGGACTAACAGTCAGCAACAAGAAGACAAAGGTTATGGTGCAAGGTGTTAATAACAGACCTACAGTCTACATTGACGGTGAAGAGCTGGAGACAGTTGACCATTTTACCTATATGGGTTCCACAGTGAGTAACGAACTATCGCTGGATCAAGAAATCAACACCAGGATAGATAAGACAGCAACGACAATCAGCAGATTAACAAAAAGAGTTGAGGAGAACAAAAAGCTCACGATTAAAACAAAGACTCTTTCCGATCAGGTTTGTGTTTTTAGCAGACTGCTTTATGGCAGTGAAACTTGATCAGCTTATTTGCACCATGCTTTCACATGCGATGCCGAAGAAGAATACTTGACATGCAGACAGACAGACAGGCAGGCAGACAGGCAGGCAGGCAGGCAGACAGACAGAAAGACAGGCAGGCAGGCAGGCAGACAGACAGACAGACAGACAGACAGACAGACAGACAGACAGACAGACAGACAGACAGACAGACAGACAGACAGACAGACAGACAGACAGACAGACAGACAGACAGACAGACAGACAGACAGACAGACAGACAGACAGACAGACAGACAGACAGACAGACAGACAGACAGACAGACAGACAGACAGACAGACAGACAGACAGACAGACAGACAGACAAAGATCATCGACTTACAACAGCGCAAACGTACTGAGAAACCTAATCAATAGCTAAAGTACCTTCAGTCTCTAGGACGCCAGAGGAAAGAATAAACAAGACAAGGGACCTCCACACTCACACAAGATGTAAAGGTTTTTGGTGAAAGGTCAAAGTCGAGGGGATCAACTTCACTTCTTCTTCTTCTTCTTCTTCTTCTTTTTCTTTTTCTTCTTCTTCTTCTTTCTTCTTCTTCTTCTTCTTCTTCTTCTTCTTCTTCTTCTTCTTCTTCTTCTTCTTCTTTCCTTCTTCTTCTTCTTTTCTTCTTCTTTTCTTCTTCTTCTTCTTCTTCTTCTTCTTCTTCTTCTTCTTCTTCTTCTTCTTCTTCTTCCGACCTAGCCCCGAATGGAGCATAGGCCCTCCACCAACTCACGGCGAGTCGTTCTATTCTTCGCTGTCGCATGCAGCTCTCCCAATGATTTTCCCATCTTTTTAACTTCACTCTCTAGCTGTTTTTGTGGTTATCTTATTTATTTCGCTGGAACCATACGGCTCGGTCTTACAGTTTTTCTACGCAGAAATAAATGCTAGCCGCCTGCGGGGATCGCAACACTGAACAAACTCCCTAGCTTCGCCGGCAATCCCTAGAGGGGATTTTAAAAAATAAACATTATATATCTATAAATTCAGTCAGACAGGAGAGGAATAATTTCACAAGACTCCAAGCTAAGTCTGAATTCAGACAGGTGATTTTCTTCACGCTCACTGACTCTAAAATCCGGTAGAAAGTTATGGTTGTTCGTCTATTTCTGGACTTTACTCTTCTTTTAGAACTTTAGTTTTGGGTTCACGTCCGTTTTACTTATCTGACTGACTTGTAAGCAGACCGTCGGTTTTCACCTTTCGGAGAGATGCTTTTCGATGTTACGACATACTTGTTTTCAACAATTGGCCTACCACCACTTTATTTTCCCAAAAGTGGTACCAAAACCCACACGGGGAGAAACAGGAGATGAAAGGCAACACACGACATCAAGATTGTGAAGCTAGAAGAGGAAAGACTACAAAACCGTCGAATACCCCCGGGATAGAAATGGCAAAACGAAGATGACTGCAAGGTACCTTCAGCTTCCAAGGATAAGAGAGGAAAGACTAAACGGTACATGTCGTGATAAAAGACCCAACAATGGGAGTGATCTCCCTTCCCATTGATGCCTCGATCTGGTGTAGCGCCTTCACTATGTCAGAGGGGTTTCAGAGGTTGTCACTCGTATTTAACTCATTGTTATCAGCGACCGGCGATACCACGTTTTCTGTGCCGTGAGCTTTTAACGGTCCTACAACATGTACAACTGCCCAACCCCAACCGCCGCCCCTCCCCCCCCACCCCCATTCCACAGTCTCAGCCTATTTCTCACGACTGTATGCAGCCTCTGTTATACTCTGCATACAGTCTTGCGACCTAGGATGCACCCCTGCGACATAGTAGGTTCCCTACAACTGATCGAGGCATCAATTGGAAGGGAGGTAACTCTCATTTGTAGGTCTCTTAACGGTGATTAGAACCGACTGGAAAAACTTCAAGGCACCCTAACACTCCAAAGACATAAGACGAAAATGGATGCAATTGTCGTGAAATGATAAGCCATTACGCATCAGTCTGTAAGACTGGTAACCTAACTTACCTGTAAATCTTCACAAAATTCAAACTTGGACTCGTCCGGAAAGATATAGTCCCTTATATCTATATTTTTAGGTCTTTATTGGACAACATTATTATGTCTACCTTTTCTGGGTGCTTTAACTAAACTCCACTCTTAAATGTATATATCTTTGATGTATATTAGAGGAGTTATTTGAGGTTTCTTAGAAACCGATGCACTCCTTGCCCATGTATACTAGGGACTTCTTTTTTTTTACCAACGCCTGAAGGGTCTAAGTGACGCCATTCTCTTTGCCAGCTTCCTAGCGTCCAGACGTGTCAATCGATGCCTGTATAATTTCAATTTCATAAGGCAATCTGGAATGTCTCAGACTTTTCATATGCTTGGGATGTATCATTTGTGAGGAGCTGGCAGAAGTTTCACAGTCCAGCCAACACCTACCAACCATAACCCATCAATCAATGAACCCATTACCTACCACTGATCACCCAACTACCAAGTGTGGAGATTGATGTCAGTTTGAGGTGCCATATACCCCAAACTTCCTACAGTGCCAGAACATGTGTGTAGCTCATGGACAGTGCTGCTAATGACTAGTGGGAGCCAATTGCTGTGTAATTATCCAGTTGCGGTGTCCTTTATGGTGAAGTACTCCTCCACCAGCTGATCCAGTTGAGGCAGAGTCACCAAAGACAGTCGAATCATCAGGAGCTGAGGGAAGCATCATAGACGGAAAGAGGATAAGTTCAGGTTGATGCCTTACTTGCAATATTCCTCACAGCTCACATGTTTCCCAATGATGACAATGTGTCATCTCCAGAACCTTCTGTCTGTGTAATTTTGGTGATCTGGACATTGTATTCTGGAATCCAGCTATTGAGATCTGACATTTACTTCTCTATTTTATATATGTATATGTTGTAATGATTACATGCATTCATTTTCATGGCTGACTTAGGTTTCTCTATTTCACCTTTTTAAATGTGTAGCATTTGTGTGTGCATGAATCTTAACTATATGTGTTAACATGGTTATGATAATGACTTATCATAACCTGGGGGCTTTCTTTAGTAAGTAGTGGGGGTGTTCAGCCAAGTGTGCCTAGGAATATGGTATTCATATACTGATATACTTTATAGTGCCAATACTTGAGTTGCCCTACTCCAGAGATAAGTTGAGCGTATATTGGCCACGGTGAATCCCTTAGACCAATACGAGCCAAACGACTCAACATAATTATCTCTGAGTGCTGTTGGTTCTGAAGGAGAAATGCTTACATTAGGCACGCGACAAGAGTGATATGTGACAGCAATGAAGCGTAACGCAGGTACTTAGTATACCTGTAAAGCTTTCCTTGTTATTACTGTGATCATCTTCATAATTATTTCAATCGAGAACAAGGAAATATGGCGACCCACCATAACTGAGCTCGTTTCATTATTTCCCCCTATCCCTAAAAAAAGGGGAGAGAAAAAAAAAAAGGGGGGGGGGGGGTAAAACAACACTAGCGGTCTATAAATCGAAGTTGCCCGGTAAAAAAATATGACCGGTTGGGAATATCAAATTGTTATAACAATAGGGGACATAACAATATTTTAGCATGGAAGGGACGCAATCTTGTTGGTAGAAATCGAATGGACACAGTCGCATTTTATTATTTTTATTATTATTATTGCTATTATTATTATTACTACTACTATAAGGGTAATCACATCTGACAGAGGGAAATTTAATAATGGGGAATTTGACAACATGAATATTCAAGATCCGGGAAAAATGGAGCGGCGCAAAGTGGTACGGTCCCTGGCAGATCTCAAAAACACAATCAATGACAAACCTGGCTGGAAAAACTATCAATCAGTCTATCATAACCTAAGCCATCTCCACGTGGAACGCAATTTGTCGTTATTTTGAAGCCCCACTATTGCTTTTGTCTGGGGCCGCAATATAGCCTGACGGTTAAAGGCGGGTTGCTGGGACCTCTCCAATGGTGATCCTCATCCGCATGGTGGCACTTTGTGTTACTGGGTGTTTATCGCTTGTGTGATGTCCTGGTGCGGTACAACAAACAGGCAAGCTAATGTATTATTCTCTTCCTAATGTGGGACGCAATCTTTCGTTATGTGAAAGCCCCACCCTGATTGTTGCCGGGGGCTCTAATATAACCTAACGGTTGAACAGGGTTTCTGGGACCTCTACACGGGTGATCCTCATTCGAAAGGTGGCACTTTGTGTCACCGGGTGTTGATCACTCCTTTTACGGCCCTAGTGGATGAAGGACACACACTCACAGCTTTAAAGCAATTCACCCCAAAATGTGACGTACATTTTTTTTTATTTCATACTCCTGCTACGGTTGTTAGGGAGTCGCTTTGGCGGAGCGGCTAGACGATCCCATGAGACTCGGAAGGTCGTGGGTTCGTTCCCTGGCGAAGCCGGGCTTTTTTTTAAATGACCTAGGCTCCTAGGTCGGCATAGCCTTGAGTGGGTACCGGGTGCAGTACTGGAAAGTAAAAGCGGCCGGCGTGATACTGACCACATTACCCATCTTGTGTTGATTGGTCTATAAAATATAGGTTTAGCCCTATATGCCTTATGTGCCTAAAAGCGTGGAAAAGAGTCCACGGGTGTTGTTTGGGGGCAATAATATAACCTAACGATTGAATGGGGTTTCTGTGACCTCCGCGTGGGGGGATTCTCATCCGAATGATGACACTGAATGTTAATCTCTCGTTTTGCGATCCTGTTGGGGTTGAGCGTCACTCACTGACTCCATAGTATGCCAGAAAGTGTATTCCTTCTTTGGCCGGTACTCCAGCCCTGTGTGCATTCATAGCCAATCCGCTTTAAGCACATAATATTCGCAAACTAACCAACAAATCAATATCCATCACATGTGTTTAATAATAAAGGTAAAGGTAAAGTCGGGAGATATATCCAGTTTCGTCCTTTTTAGGATGACATTTTTTTGTTATTTAAAGCCCCACTCTGGCTTTTGCAAGGGGCCGCAATATAGGCAGGCTATATATATGGCCAATTGTCTGAACGCGGTTTCTAGGACCTCTCCATGGTGATCCTCATCCACAGGGTGGCACATTGTGTCATCGGGTGTTTATCGCTTGTGTGATGTCCTAGTGGGGTAGAAAGTCAGTCAGTCAGTCGGGAGATATTCTTTTCAGGACGAAATCTTTCTTTATTTGAAGCGCTACATTGGCTCTTGCCGGGGGCCGCAATATAGCCTGGTCATAAATATGGCCTGAAGGCTGAACGCGGTTTCTGGGACCTCTCCACGGTGATCCTCATCCACATGGTGGCACTTTGTGTCATCGGGCGTTTATCGCTTGTGTGATGTCCTGGTGGGGTAGAACAGTCAGTCAGTCAGTCAGCCGGGAGATGTGAACCAGCGTTACTGCACACAGTTATAATCCATAAGTGCTCAGCCACCAGTACGAACAGCTGATAAGAAACTGTCCGCCTGTGTCACCGTCCGCACGTAACTCCGTAGCTACAGCGACGTTTCTCCATTCACCCCAGAGTGTCAACGCTGGTACCCATTACCTCCAAACTGGGTGAACCCCGGAAACCGCCTGGTTTCGAACACCGACCTTGGCTGCAGCTAGTCGTAGCTGGATTTTAAAGCGAGCCTCCTATCGACTGCACTAAAGCGGCCCCCTTTACTAAAATACCATAACTGCTTTGAATATTTTCTAAATAAATTTCATAAATTTGTTTTTTTTATACAATATTATGCCCTCCCCGACATCAAGAACAAGCAGACACAACAAATTCATACAGGATGCAAAAAAAAAAAAACAAATTTATCCAGCCCTGGTCACAATTTTTCCACGTCAAATTTTAACATTCCAAAACAAGTGTCTCCAATTTGGCTGCAAAAGGCCAACCGGGCAAGCGTGCGTGATGTTATTCAGAAAGCTAAATGGTATTTCTAGGATGAGGCTGCCAGTTTTTTGGGCCCAGACAATCACTCGCTTAACGAATAGCAATCGAGTTTGGCCCAGGGTTGAGAAGAGGCCGTTAGCGCCCAATTCCCGGGGACAGTTCCTGTCTATTGACCTCGGAACCAAGAAACTGGGGTCTGTAACCGTCCTTCTAAATACCCAGATGATCCCGCGTGACATGGTCATTCTCTGTTCTAGTTTTTTGGTCTTTTGTCACTGTCACTAAATGGCGGTGATGGCGTGTGTCGTTTGTCAGCCAAATTGACACAGTGGTATCTTGCACTAACCTATTTGTCTGTCTTTTTGTCTGTGCGCTTCTTTCCCAAACTGTAAAAGTCGGGAGATGTGAACCAGCGTCATTGCACACGGTTATAAACCATAAGTGCTCTGCCACCAGTACGAACAGCTGATAAGACATTGTCTGCCTGTGTCGCCGTCCGCACGTAACTCTGTAGCTACAGCGACGTTCCTCCATTTATCCCAGAGTGTCACTCTTGTACCCATTTCCTAGGGGCTGAGTGAACCCCGGGAACCGCCCGGTTTCGAACACCGGCCGTGGGCTGCAGCGAGTCGCAGCTGGATTTGAAAGCGAGACTCCTATCGACTGCGCTAAGGCGGCTCCATTTTCCCAAACTGTGTGATTACATATCTGCTTGAATGTCTGTATTTTCATCTGTGTTTTTTATTTTTTTCGTTTGTCAGCCAAATTGACACAGTGGTATCTTGCACTAACCTATTTGTCTGTCTTTTTGTCTGTGCGCTTCTTTCCCAAACTGTAAAAGTCGGGAGATGTGAACCAGCGTCATTGCACACGGTTATAAACCATAAGTGCTCTGCCACCAGTACGAACAGCTGATAAGACATTGTCTGCCTGTGTCGCCGTCCGCACGTAACTCTGTAGCTACAGCGACGTTCCTCCATTTATCCCAGAGTGTCACTCTTGTACCCATTTCCTAGGGGCTGAGTGAACCCCGGGAACCGCCCGGTTTCGAACACCGGCCGTGGGCTGCAGCGAGTCGCAGCTGGATTTGAAAGCGAGACTCCTATCGACTGCGCTAAGGCGGCTCCATTTTCCCAAACTGTGTGATTACATATCTGCTTGAATGTCTGTATTTTCATCTGTGTTTTTTTTTTTTTTTTACCGTCTAACTGTTAATGTATTTTCTACCATCCCCACTGGGCTTTCGCCTCTCGATTTTTTCGTAACATCCTAACCCCCAGATGACGTCACAGGACAGTCCAATATTTTAAAGGGTGGTAAGACTGGGTTTCCCGGCTTTATGTTGCGTTAAATGACCCTAGAACATCTAGAACTAGTCTTAACCCCAACCCATCTACGTCCCACGAGAGAGTGCAGCCTAATTTTCACAAATTGCATGCAGCCTATTTACCACCCCCTGAAATGTTGGACTGTCCCGTGACCTGTGGATTTTCCCTGTTTGGGGTAGGATAATAAGAATGAAGCCGCCTCTCTACCAGACTATGTGCCTATCTATCGGTAAGCCTGTCTGAATTTTCACCTATTCTTTCGTTCTCTGTCTATCTATCCATCTACGTTTCCATTCTCCAGACTCCCGCTCTGCTCTGTCTGTATATTTGTCTCTTAGCCTATCTGACAGTCTGTCTGTCAGCAAGTCTATTTATCTCACTAATCCGATGTGTTTGGCCTAATCACTGCCTATCTCTTTTGTCTGTCTGCCAGACAGCTGCAACGCCTGCCGCATTTTCTGAGAGACTGTATGTCCGTGTGCCTGCTTGCCTATCATTTGTGTGTGTGTGAATGTCTGTGTGTGTGTCTGCGTGACTAACTTACGGACTGTCGGCTAACTCTGACTACCTGACTGATCTGTCTGTTTACCTGACTGATCTGTCTGTCACTACCTGACTGATCTGTCTGACTACCTGACTGATCTGTCTGACTACATGACTGATCTGAATGACTATCTGACTGATCTGTCTGACTACCTGACTGATCTGTCTGATTACCTGACTGATCTGTCTGACTACCTGACTGATCTGTCTGACTACCTGACTGATCTGTCTGACTACCTGACTGATCTGTCTGACTACCTGACTGATCTGTCTGACTACCTGACTGATCTGTCTGACTACCTGACTGATCTGTCTGACTACCTGACTGATTAGACTCACTGAAAATGTGTTGGTCACATATGTCTTTCTGTCGGTTGGTCTTTCAATCCCTGGTCTGCTAATTTCAATGATTCTTCAATGCCAAAATCTCCTCACTTCTGTCTGTCTGTCTGTCTGTCTGTCTGTCTGTCTGTCTGTCTGTCTGTCTGTCTGTCTGTCTGTCTGTCTGTCTGTCTGTCTGTCTGTCTGTCTGTCTGTCTGTCTGTCTGTCTGTCTGTCTGTCTGTCTGTCTGTGTGTCTGTCTGTCTGTCTGTGTCTGTCTGTCTGTCTGTCTGTCTGTCTGTCTGTCTTATTCTCTCTCTCTCTTTCTTTCTTTCTTTCTTTCTTTCTTTCTTTCTTTCTTTCTTTCTTTCTTTCTTTCTTTCTTTCTTTCTTTCTTTCTTTCTTTCTTTCTTTCTTTCTTTCTTTTGTTTTTCGTTCTGTTTGCTTATCTGACTGTCTGTCTTTCCGTCCGTCTTTTTTATCACCCTAATCTTCTTCTTCTTTATTTCTTCGTCTTTCTGTAAATTTCTGTCTATTTTTTTTCTTCTTCTTCTTCTTTTTCTTCTTCTATTTCTTCTTCTTCTTCTTCTTCTTCTTCTTCTTCTTCTTCTTCTTCTTCTTCTTCTTCTTCTTCTTCTTCTTCTTCTTCTTCTTCTTCTTCTTCTCCTTTCTCTTCTTCTTCTTCTTCTTCTCCTTTCTCTTCTTCTTCTCCTTCTTCTTCTTCTTTTCCTTTCTCTTCTTCTCCTTTCTCTTCTTCTTCTCCTTCTTCTTCTTCTTCTTCTTCTTCTTCTTCTTCTTCTTCTTCTTCTTCTTCTTCTTCTTCTTCTTCTTCTTCTTCTTCTTCTTCTTCTTCTTCTCGTCTTCTCTTCTGTTACTTCTTCTTAGTTCACACGCTTTGTAGTAGTTTACAGCTAGATTGCGATATTTCCCCTATTTGGCCCAACGCATCCGATTTCACTACACTCTGCTATTTCGCCACTCTCTCTTTCCCTCCAACTCTCACTCCCCACTTCACCCATCAACCACAACACGACACAAAAAAACTTCCCTTATAACATTGACCTCGTTCCTACCAGACTCCCCGGTCAGTTACCACCTTCAATCCAGTTACCCTCTCACCGGATCTGACCTTTCAGACGAACCTTGGCTGGACTTGACTTCCCGCAGGAGACTGCCGACCCACTGAGTGTCCTTTTCAATGGCTACAGCTAGAAAACAGTTGCATTATCTCCCCCTGGTTATGTTACAGACCGGAAGTTGTAGCGATCTCCTGATGTTCTAGAATCGTCTAGAAACCTTTGCTCTTGTGTCTCCAGACTGAGTGTTTTGGAGACCGAAACTCTTAAGTTTAGATCAGGGTTTGAATCCCCACGATGCCTAAACAAATTTTCACATTCGATAGTTCTTTATTTTAGTTGTACCTCTGCCCGTATTGTTGTTTCTTGTTGCTACTGTTGGTTTTATTGTGACAATGGGTGTTGTTCGTATGTCGTTAAACGTCACAGAGAGTTCGAATTCAATTCTTCCACTCCGCTCTACTGCATGCAACTCTCTCAATTTCTGACAAAGAGTTCAGTCCAGCGATTTTGACCTCTCGTAAAAATGTTCTTCCAAATGTTTTCATTGTACGTCCTCTTTTTTTTTTTTAAACATTTGTTTCCCATTTCAATGCTTGTGTTGTAATTCTATGCTCATTTCATGTGCCCAATAAATCTGCATCTTGTTTGTCTTACTGCAGTCGATACAGGGGTTTGTCTAAATATTTCTCTGATCTCCTCACACTTTTTAAATTCATCCCAGTTTATGTTCATGGTGTGGTTGCTGTTGTAATAACAGAAAGGTGCCGGTACTTGAAGTGTCTAAAAAGGTGTCGGTACCCGCTTTAGATGCCTATAACAATAACGCTAGAAAACAAAATGCATTAAAAGGTGCGGGTAGTGCGTACTACTAGGAACAACAAACCTTGGTTATTTCTATAGCAGAGCTATATCACCACACACCGTCTCCAAGATTTACAGCTGAAATTTCGCAAAAAGCATAAATTCCACTACTTCTGTAACGATCCTCAGGAATCGCACAGAAAACTAAGAACGAAGCAAAAGGTCATTTAAATGCCACAAAGACGCACCCTTCTCCCGTACCCACACATACAGACAGACATATCCACACACATGCATACATAGAGTCAAACAGACCGACCGACAGACAGACCGACAGACAGACAGACAGAAAGACAGACAGATCGACCGACCGACCGACCGACCGACCGACCGACCGACCGACCGACCGACCGACCGACCGACCGACCGACCGACCGACCGACCGACCGACCGACCGACCGACGACGACCGACCGACCGACCGACCGACCGACCGACCGACCGACCGACCGACCGACCGACGACCGACCGACCGACCGACCGACCGACCGACCGACCGACCGACCGACCGACCGACCGACCGACCGACCGACCGACCGACCGACCGACCGACCGACCGACCGACCGACCGACCGACCGACCGACCGACCGACCGACCGACCGACCGACCGACCGACCGACCGACCGACCGACCGACAGACCGACCGACCGACCGACCGACCGACCGACAGACCGACCGACCGACCGACCGACCGACCGACCGACCGACCGACCGACCGACCGACCGACCGACCGACCGACCGACCGACCGACCGACCGACCGACCGACCGACCGACAGACAGACAGACAGACAGACAGACAGACAGACAGACAGACAGACAGACAGACAGACAGACAGACAGACAGACAGACAGACAGACAGACAGACAGACAGACAGACAGACAGACAGACAGACAGACATTGCTAATGTATGTTTATTTCTATTGCCACACATAATCCGGTTACAAACAAGACGGTCTTTCTTTTTCATAGAGGTCATTCACGGACTTCCCTTGGGAAATTAACGCGGCTTTTTCCAACTCTCTCAATAGCGTTATATTCTCAACAAAACACCGTTCCTACAGGTAACTTTTTCAATGTTACCGTAAACAATAATATTGCGAAACAACCGGTAAAAAGAAATAAATGCCGCCTTCGCTTTTCCCAAACTCCATCTCTTCTTCGTCTTTCCTGGTAAAAAAGTAACAAAGTAAAGGACCCCTTTCCACGCCTTTCAGGCGTACTAGGCATATAGGGCTAGACCTATATTTTATAGACCAAACGGCACTTAGTGGGTGATGTGGTTAACGTTAAGCTGGCTGCCTTTGCTTCCTGGGACTGCAACTGGTACCCACTCAAGGCTGAGTCGACCTGGGAGGAAGGTCATTTAAAAAAAAAAAAAAAGTCCGGCTCCCCGTCAGGATCCGACCTTCCGATCCAAAGGCTTCTGTCTTTCCTGGTATCTGGTGCAAATAATCTGAATTCCACGGACATCCTGTCAGAGTAATCCACCGATTTTGACAGAAGCGAGGACCCGAGGACAGCAAATTTATGAAGATCAGAAACATACAGTCATAATTCTTCCCTTGTACTGAGAAGAAGAAAACTGAAACAAAAGGAGAGGACAGATCTCGGGAAAGAGACACAGGCGAAGACCACGTTATAAAATTCAAGGTCTATTCACGTTTCCCAGCCCATCTACACACTGGCTGACCGTTCCTTTCATGCTTTCTCAGACTGTTCTACGTCAGAGGGGTGTCACGTTGTCTTGCCTCCAGTTACATCAGAGCCGACGTCACAGCTGTCAACGACCCCAGAACATCTAGAACTGGCCCTAAAACAAACCCCCTACCCACGGCCTGAACCCATGTCCCATGAATGACTCCTTTCGAAGAAAGCAGTACCACGTGACACCCCTCTGACCTAGACGGAGACTGAGAAAGTGTGTAGATGGGCCGGGAAACGTGAATAGGACCACAATTCTTGCGAGCTTTTTCTTATGGCACCGAGGCGCGCCAACACACGAACTGATACGTGCTGTTGGAGATCACAGGTTGCGCAGAGACATCATAGATCGTGCCAGTCGGCAAGAGTCTTGATGATGATCTGAACTGTGAGGTCAAGTCCAGCGAGGGGTCGTCTGAAAGGTCAGATCCGGTGAGAGAGTAACAGGATTTAAGGTGGTAATTGAACAGGAAATTAGGTTCATATTAAAGAAATGTCGTTTTGTGTTTGGTTGTGGTTGCTGGGGAAGAGGAAAGGGCGGGAAATAGGAGTGGGCGAGGAAGAGGAGAGAGCGAGGTAGAGGAGAGGCAGCAAGAAAAAGTAGAGGACCAGATAGAGGCGAGAGCGAGGAAGAAGAGACAGCGAGGAAAGGAGAGGACCAGATAGAAGCGAGAGCGAGGAAGAAGAGAGAGCGAAGAAAAGGAGAGGGCCAGATAGAGGCGAGAGCTAGGAAGAAAGAGCGAGGAAAAGGAGAGGGCGAGGAAGAGGAGGGAGCGAGAAAGAGGATTGGGCAAGAAAGAGGAGAAGGCGAGGAAGAGGAGAGAGCGTGGTAGAGGAGACAGTAAGGAAGAGGAAAGGCCGATTAAGAGGAAGGAGTGTGGTAGAGGAGAGAGCAAGGAGGAAGAGAGAGCGGGGTAAAGGATAGAGCGTGGTAAAGGATAGAGCGTGGTAGAGGAGAAAACGTGGTAGTGGAAAGAGCGACGAAGAGGAGAAAGCGAGGAAGAGGAGACAACGAGGAAGAGGAGATGGCGAGGAAAAAGACAACGCGAGGAAAAGAGGAGGGCGAGGAAAAGGAAAAAGCAAGGAAGAGCAAAGAATAGGAGAGAGCAAGGAAGAGAGAGAGAGAGCAAGAAACAGGAGAGAGCGAGGAATAGGCGAGGGCGATGAATAGGAGAGGGCGGGAAAGAGTAGAAAGTGAGATGACGGGAAGGGGCGAAAGATACGCCATAAAAGGGAAAAAACTAAAATAATGAAGACAGAGAAACGATGGGATGGAATCACCAGCAGCAATAACATGTGGTGAGGGAAATATGAAACTAGGTAGATAGATGAGTAACAAAGGAAAAGAATGCGTGTGTGTGTGTGTGAGAGAGAGAATGAGAGAGAGAGAGAGAGAGAGAGAGAGAGAGAGAGAGAGTGAGAGAGAGAGACCTAAGAAGACCCAAATAAACAACTTGGCTGAATGGCCAGGCCTAAAACGACAGCATTGTATTTGACCGACAAACCGACAAAGGTGGCTAGGCAGGTGGGGAGGGGTGGGGGTGTGGGGGGAAGGAGAACCCATCAGACAGTCAACAGTAGCTGGTGACCTAATGACACGCAACGTTTTGGAGCTAAGACAACGATAATGATGATGATAAATTCATTGAGTATATAGTGATAAATTAAAAGACCTAGGCGATGTTAACGAGTTTCCCAATTCCGGGGTCTCCGTCGTATAGCGGTTACACGCTAGCCGGCGGATCCCAGGGTTTTACCGAATGGAAGACGGGCCTCCGTGCCCAATTTGTGACCCTTTGAAAGTAAAGTTCGTTCGTTATTTCGTCTTAGGTTCAGGTCATGACAAAGGCAGACATTTCTTTTTATTTTCAAAAATGACTTTGCCTCCCAGGTCTACGAAGCCTTAAATGGGTACCAGGTAAAGACCTGGGAAGTAAAATCGGCCGGCGTGATGTCGATCACTTCACCCACTAAGCGTTTACTGGTCTACAGAATGAAGGTCTAGCACAAAATGCCAAATACTAAATGCTTGAAGGTGTGGGTAAAGGGGCCCTTATTTACTTGATATAAAGATTATGTCTCTGTATGTCGCTGTATGACACAGCACGTCCCTGTGTGACACAGCATGTTCCTGTGTGACACAGCATGTCCCTGTGTGATACAGCATGTTCCTGTGTGACACAGCATGTCCCTGTGTGACACAGCATGTCCCTGTGTGACACAGCAGGTCCCTGTGTGACACAGCATGTCCCTGTGTGACACAGCATGTCCCTGTGTGACACAGCATGTCCCTGTATGACACAGCATGTTACTGTATGACACAAAATGTCCCTGTGTGACACAGCATGTCCCTGTGTGACACAACATGCCCCTGTATGACACAGCATGTCCCTGTATGACACATAATATCCCTGTATGACACAGCATGTTACTGTATGACACAAAATGTCCCTGTGTGACACAGCATGTCCCTGTGTGACACAACATGCCCCTGTATGACACAGCATGTCCCTGTGTGACACAGCATGTCCCTGTGTGACACAGTATGTCCCTGTGTGACACAGCATGTCCCTGTGTGACACAGCATGTCCCTGTGTGACACAGCATGTCCCTGTGTGACACAGAATGTCCCTGTGTGACACAGCATGTCCCTGTGTGACACAGCATGTCCCTGTATGACACAGCATGTTACTGTATGACACAAAATGTCCCTGTGTGACACAGCATGTCCCTGTGTGACACAACATGCCCCTGTATGACACAGCATGTCCCTGTATGGCACAGAATATCCCTGTATGACACAGCATGTTACTGTATGACACAAAAATGTCCCTGTATGACACAGCATTTTACTGTATGACACAAAATGTCTCTGTATGACACAGCATGTTACTGTATGACACAGAATGTCCCAGCATGTCTCTATATGACACAGCATGTTCCTGCATGTCCATCTATGTCCTACCATGACCCTGTGTTCTGTATATGAACCATTAAGTCCCTGTACTACACAGCATGTCCCTATACGAGCTTTGTTTCTGTATGACCCAGCATGTATCTCTATGATTCATGCATGTTCCTGCACGTTTATGCGTGTCTAGTACCGATCCACAATGTCTCTTGAAGACCTTGACATATCATTGTATGTCAATGCATGTCCTTATACGACTCACAATGTCCGTGTATGACTCAGCATTGATCTTTATGACTCAACCACAACCGGCTCCAGTTGACGGGCCGTACTGCTGACGTCACCGGGTCGGGCTAACGCAACAGTTCTCAAACTGGGTGAAAGGGCACCAGGGATGCTGTGAGCGAATGCCAGGTGTGCCGCGGCAATAATAAAGAAAAGTTAAGTTAAAGTTGAAAATTTAAGTTGTCTTCCTCGCCACTGTCGAAAATAGTTTATTTCTTGTTTGAGAATCGCTGCGTTAACGCATCGTTAGCCTGACCCGGTGACGTCAGCAGCACGACCGTCAGCTGGAGCCGGTCGTGACTCAGCCTGCCCTTGCATTTCACTGCATGTCCTTTAACGAAACAACATACCATTGGAAAACCCTGACATGATCAATCTATGTTCCCGCATGTTCCTAGTGGGACCATCATGACCCTAGACGTCCCCTGCATCAATACACGCCCTAGCAAATCTGCATGTGCTAGAAACTAAAAGGCCAACAGCTGAACTATGATCTTTGAACACCAGGCTAGGTTAGTTACGTATCCTTTACAGGACGTTGCAGAACCAACCCCAACAGCCCCTGGCCGTTGTGTGGTTTTTCTAGGGAAATTTACGTCCAGTAGTTTGCAATTGCTTCCTGGACGGTCGGCTTTATTGATATCACTGTCGAAACCAACGCAACTAGGATCGAACCCAGCATCCCTGCATTACGAAGCGTTCGCATCGACTTAGCCACAGAACCAACTGAACACCAGGAACAATAAAATATTCATGGAACCCACGACCTTTTGTGTGTGAGTAAGGCGACTACTGGCGCCACCAATCAGAGCAATAATAGAACAGTAGGGTATGCTGTTATAATCTTGGCTTGTCTTTATCTACCCCGGGTGGGAGTGGGAAAAAAAGGGGGTGGGGGTCAACCACTGCGATAGCACCGCTCTTGAAAATCACATTTAAAATGATTTGCCAGCTCCACGCCAAAGGTTGACTGCAGTGCCCTTTCTGCTGTTCCTGGAAATACTCCGCAGTGAGGCCTCAATCGCCTCCACGGTATGACTTTCGTACATTATGTAAAAATCCACATAGCCGGGTTTTCACACCGAGCCGGGTTTTCACACCGTTCTCCCTATTACTGCAGCATCATAGAATTGTGAAACTCATTCACTAAACTCTAAGCTACACAGCCGACCTACTAACAGGCGATGTGGGGAAGAATAGTTTGCGATCCACTGTTTTATGGATAGGACTGGCTGATGTCCTTCCATGTCGACGTAGAAGATCTTTAATGTCATCAATCCATCTTCTCCTCTTGATGTCACTTCAGACATTTTCGTGTGTAGCGTCTGCGTTGGCAGCTGTTCTGCCTGCACTCTTATTAAATGACTACTAACCAGTAAAGAGATCAGGCGTACTGTATTATCAGGCACTCGGTGTCGATAACATCACGCCGGCCGCCTTTACCTCCTAGGACTTTACCTGTACCCATTAACAACCTGGAAGCTGAGGCCCTTTTTAAACTCCGTCTCTTTCTTCTTTTTTCGAGTTCACCGGCTGTAAACTACGGCTGAAAGTTCTGGGTGTTCGTCCACCTCCGGACTATAGTCTTATTCCAGAACCTAAATGTTGCATGAACGTCCGTTTCACAGATCTGACTAACATGTGCAGACTATTGGTTCCTTGCCTCTGAAGCTGATGTACTTCGACTTCGAAGAATGACCCCGATTAGTTGACTCCTACGATATTCATCATGGGGAAGGGTCTATTCTTGTTTTCCCCCAAATGGGACTCCCGGAACCAACGCGGGGACGTTCAGATTCGAACCCACGATCTTCGGACCCTTAGCCGACTACCCAGATGCTACACCACAGTGGCTGCCGATTACTAACTATGGAAAGTTATCAAACAGGGACACACACAAATACAATTAAAAATATTTCCACACTTACTGAAAGTCGAAAGTCTCCAGGAATTAATCAGCCAGAAATTCAACTTAGCATCATGCGCCGGAAGTAATCCTGTGTTGGTGTCCTCTCACTCCACGCGACAGGAACCATCTCTGTTGTTCCTTTGTAAAACTAACTGCCCAGAAATTAGTAGAAGGCCCACGGTCATGCAGTCCCAACGGAACAACCAGAACTTGAAGCTTCTCTAGCGCTGGAGAAATTTTGACAGTTGGCCTGTTCTCAAAGCCTCTCATCTGATGGACCTGACTTGGTGTATTCTGAAACCAATTTTGAATTCCTTGATCAAAATTTACTGATTTCACTTCATTTATCGATACACCCTAACCGAACACCCCAACACCAGATTCCCCTATCTATGGACCCACCCTTCCCCAGCACCCCTCTACCAAACGAACCACATCAATCCCCACGTGGCTTCTGATATCCCAGTCGCATGTGACATTTGACTGACTCAACCTCCCCTCGTCACGTGACCGGCCCGCAACCCACCGGGACATTTGGTTGCCAAGGGAAATTACTCAACAAAGTATGATAGATAAACACTTCTTGACTCTGTGTCAAATTGTTACAGGTTTAAAGAGAGGAAAAGACACTTCGTTTGTATGTTTAGGACCCTAAGTAGGACAACGGTTTGGGCCAAATCAAACTTCCAAACTGGGTAGATGAGGGGTCGAGATGGAGAAGTGGCTACATTTTACGCTGGTCTCCCCATTTGCACACCACTACACACTAGCTCGGTTCTGACTATACAACCTACTGACCACATAATTTCTCATACGTCGGCCTCCAGTGATCCGATTTTTACACAAGGTCACGGGGATATTCCGCACTCGCGCTTATACCGCGTGTTGTATATTTCACCATGCCAGAGCTTTTAACACTTTTAAAACATTTAGATATAGGGTCTTACACACAACGCCCCTAGAAAGTGGCAAAACCTATGTCACACGTCGGAAATAAAAAAGTAAATGCCAGACAACAACAGACTGCGACACCCATACAATCTCGACAAATGCGGATTGCATTTGGAATGTTTTTTTCGACCGTGACCAACTTGTTGGTGTGAATTGTAGATTCAGAAAATGGCGCGATGCCTGTCGTGCAGTGTTGTGGTGCCCGTATGTGATTAAAATTGATCGCGTGGGCAACTGCTGATCTGTTGGCGACTTCTGCTACCATCAATGATGAACTGCAATTCTAATACTGTGATAAACATTCTGTGTGTTTTTCGTTGGCACAGGAGCGGAGCAAAGATGGGATGACCCGTTTGATATGAAGCTGAAACTAAGACTACCAGACCAGACTCGACCACAGTAGACTAGTCCAACCAACTTATCAATGGAGCTGACCTACAACCGGTGGTGTGTAAATGGGGAGACGATCGTATAAATAACCGACAAGTGTTGCTACATACGACACGCATACCAAGATCTCCGTTGGGGCAGAAATCGAATAACGCGACACTGGCTACGGTTACTGCTGCTGTTGCTTCTTCTTATTCTTCTTCCTTCTTCTTCTTCCTTCTTTTTTTTTCTTCTTCTTCTTCTTCTTCTTCTTCTTCTTCTTCTTCTTCTTCTTCTTCTTCTTCTTCTTCTTCTTCTTCTTCTTTCTACTTTCTTCTTTCTTTTTCTTTTTCTTTTTCTTTTTCTTTTTCTTCTTCTTCTTCTTCTTCTTCTTCTTCTTCTTCTTCTTCTTCTTCTTCTTCTTCTTCTTCTTCTTCTTCTTCTTCTTTTTTTTTCTTCTTCTTCTTCTTCTTCTTCTTCGTCTTCTTCTTCTTCTTCTTCTTCTTTCTTCTTCTTCTTCTTCTTCTTCTTCTTCTTCTTCTTCTTCTTCTTCTTCTTCATCTAAAGTGGAAGGTTTTGATTGTTCAGTTTTTTTGGTCTGTTACCACATGTACAATGTCAGACTTGGTCAGTCACGTGGTTCCCTCAGGTACAATGTCAGCATTTAGTCCGTTACTTGGTTACCACACAGAGAATGTCAACCGTTGTTCAGTTACCTGGTGTTAAAATGTCAGCATTTGGTTTTTTGTTACCTGATTGTTTTCATACAATGGCTGCATTTGTTCTGTTACTGGATGTTTCCAGACAATGTCAGCATTTGGCTTTTTTGGTTGTTACATACGTGAAACAAAGTGTCTGCATTTGGTTTGTTACCTGGTTGTTACATACAATGTCAGCATTTGGTTTGTTACCTGGTTGTTTCATACAATGTCAGCATTTGGTTTGTTACCTGGTTGTTACATACAATGTCAGCATTTGGTTTGTTACCTGGTTGTTACATACAATGTCAGCATTTGGTTTGTTACCTAGTTATTACATACAATGTCTGCATTTGGTTTGTTACCTGGTTATTACATACAATGTCAGCATTTGGTTTGTTACCTGGTTGTTACATACAATGTCAGCATTTGGTTTGTTACCTGGTTGTTTCATACAATGTCAGCATTTGGTCCTTTACTTGGCTGCCTCAGGTAAAGTTTCAGCATTAGGTCCGTTGCCTAGTTACCATAGGTACAGTGTCAGCATCTGGTCCGTTACCTGGTTACCACAGGTACTGTGTCTTTATTTGGCCCGTTACCTGGTTCCTACAGGCACAGCGTCAGCATCTGGTCTGTTTCCTGGTTCCTACAGGTACAGTGTCAGCATCTGATCAGTTACCTGGTTCCTACAGGTACAGTGTCAGCATCTGGTCCGTTACCTGGTTTCTACAGGTACAGTGTCAGCATGTGGTCCATTACCTGGCTACCACAGGGACAATGCCAGCATTTAGTCCTTTACCTGGTTAGCACAGGTACAGTGTCAGCAGCATCTGGTCCGTTACCTGATTGCATCAGGTACAGTGCAAGTATTCAGTCGGTCACCAGGCCGCCACTGACACAAGCCGAGAGCAGCTGACCTTGCCAGCACGTGCAAGTTTCTCCAGTGCGCAGGTGCAACCTTGACAGTTAATCACCCCTCAGCCAATCAATGACCGCCCTGGGCCATGTTGTGTTTGCCATCGACAAGACAATAATGTATTCTAAAGAGCATAATGGCCTGTCCCTCACCTGCGCTTATTTTGTTTCAGATCAATTTCGTTTGATCAATTCTTTCCCCCGACGTCTCCATGATGTTTTAATTTGTTTCTATTTTGTCACTAAGTGTTTTTATATATTTTACTGAATTTCCACATTTTCCCTTCATTTTATTTCAGGGACATGTTCACGTTTCCCGGCCCATCTACACATTTTCTCAGTCTGATCCAAGTCAGAGGGTTGTACTGCTTTCTTCCAAAAGAGTCTCTCGTGTGACCTAGGTTCAGGCTGTTGGTAGGGGGGTTTGAGTTAGGGCCTCTTCTAGATGTTCTGGGGTCGTTGAAAACTGTGTCGTCATGTAGTATAGAATACGCAACATCGGAACAGATGTAAGACAACGTGACACCCCTCTTACGTAGAACAGTATAAGAACGTATGAATGAAAGGTCATGCAGTATGTAGATGGGCCTAAAAACGTGAATAGGACCTCTTTCAGTTTCCCTCGTGTGTACGAATTTGCTTCTCCCAATCCTGCGGTTAGTTTTTTTGTTTATATTTGTCCGTCGTAAAAAGAGATTAGTCGGCTGTACAAGTACTTGATCATGCGTGACAGAATAATTTTCGCGGTTAATAAGCCTTTGTCTGAAGGCAAAAGTGAAAATAAACATGCCGTCATAATTATACACATTCATATGATTGATTGGATACTAAAGAACACAGTAGACAAGACATTGAGAGGCATATGATAGACTCCATTCACCATACTTGAGGACCTTGATTTTGCAGATGATATAGCACTCCTATCACATAAACATGAACATATACAAGAGAAAAGTAACAGACTACACAGCACAGCAGAAATGGTGGGACTAAGAATAAATACACAGAAAACTAAAATCATGACAAACAGTCCAAACCAACAACCAGTGACCATAAATAACCAATCACTTAAAAATGTCGAACATTTCACATGTCGGCAGTGTGGTGTCCCTACTGGGAGGGACAGAGAAAGACATAGTCACGCCTGAACATAGCCAGAGCTGCTTTTGGAAGGATGAGGCAAGTCTGAAAATCCAACAATTACTGCAGAGGAACAAAACTCCGACTCTACAAGAGCATTATTTTGCCAGTTCTTTTTTTTTATGCAGCAGAATGCTAAAGAATGACCAAAAAGGATGCACACAAGCTGTCCACCTTCCACCACACATGTCTACGTAGAATTATCAAAATTTTCTGGCCAAATACAATCTCAAACACTAAACTACTTCAAGCCACAAACCAAGAAACTTTAGACAGTATGATTACCAAGAGAAGATGGAAATGGCTTGGCCACGTTATGAGAATGACTTCTGATATACCTGCCAAAACAGCTCTAACATGGACACCAGAGGAAAAGAGAAAAAAGGGGCGCCCAAAAACAACATGGAGACGAACGATGGAAAGTGACCTGAGTGTGGTATCTTTGACATGGAAAACTGCACTGAAGATGGCACAGGACAGGAAAGCATGGAAAGTCGTCTCTGAAGCCTCATGTGCCACTAGGCATAACAAAAACTGATGATGATGATATAGACAGTAGTTCCTCGGGATTCTTGCTTAATCCGTTTTATATCATTGGTCGGATACCAAACAGGACGTATACCAAACCGGGCGTATACTAAACAGATGCATACCAAATAGGACGTATACCAAAAAAGACGTATGACAAACAGGACAAATACAGTTCCTATCAGTAAAAAAAGGAGCTGGAGATTTTCAAAAATGTCCTTGGCTCCCAGCCTTAAACGGGTAGCAGGTAAAGTCCTTGGAAGTAAAGGCGGTCTGTGTGATGTTGAACAGATCATCAACCAGGGGCCGACAGGTCTATCAAATAGAGGTCACCTGAAAACGTGGACAAGGGTCATTTGCCATGACAACTGTGCCTGTTAGACTTATTTTATTTGTATTTCTTCTGGGCCTATTCCTGAATTCTTGCAGCCCAGTTGTCCCAAAATCAGCAGTAAGTCTGACAACAAACCCCCTTCCCACCCCCCCCCTTCCCATACCTATCCCACTTGCCTCCACCAAGATACACGTGAAGAAGAAGAAGAAGAAGAAGAAGAAGAAGAAGAAGAAGAAGAAGAAGAAGAAGAAGACGAAAAGAGGAAGACGAAAAAAAAAAAATAAAAAAAAAAAAGAAAAATGAAAAAGAAAGAAAAGAAATAAATAAAACACAAGAATAACAAAAAAAAAAAACAAAAAAAAAAGAAAAGAAATGAAGGACAAAAGGAAGAAAAGAAGGAAAGGCAGAAAGAAAAAATTGAAGAGATAAAGGAAGGAAGAGAAGAAAGGGTTTGGGAAAAGGAAAGGAAAGAGAGAAAGATAGAAAGAAAGAAAAAGGAAAGAAAGAAAGAAAGAAAGAAAGAAAGAAAGAAAGAAAGAAAGAAAGAAAGAAAGAAAGAAAGAAAGAAAGAAAGAAAGAAAGAAAGAAAGAAAGAAAGAAAGAAAGAAAGAAAGAAAGAAAGAAAGAAAGAAAGAAAGAAAGAAAGAAAGAAAGAAGACGCAGAATGTATGTGCTGACAGAGGCTGGCGACGCTAGCGCTACAAACCTGACATGAGAACTTGCAACTGAATCTTGGAGCAATGAACTACGCAACTTCGGCGCTGGCTTTCTGCAACTGAATCTTGGAGCAATGAAAACTTGCAACTTCGCGCTGCTGTCTGCAACTGAATCTTGGAGCAATGAACTACGCAACTTTAGCACTGGCTGTCTCATATTAGGTCAGCTAATCTGGATTGCGGCAATGCGTGGGTTGAAGCGGCAGGGATCTTTAAGTGAGATATTTTAAAGTTCAGGCGATAAACAAAAGGTGAGATACGTGGCGGAGGGGTGGAGAAATCGTGTAATCTTCTGATCATTCTATGCGTGAGTCGAAAGTGACGTCAATGTTGCAAAAAATTCAGGGAGTAGACTAGGCTAAGTAGCTAAATATGGCACAGATGTGAGCTGAAATATAGCTAAACATTGCATCGGGGAAGTGAAGCCTAGTCAAACAATGCATTTGGGTGATCAGGAATGTAGTTAAACAAGGCATTATGAGAGCTGAAATGTAACTCTAAAAAAGGCCTTTAGGGGACCTGAAATGTAGCCAAACATGACAAATGGGTGAAGCTGATATGTAGCTAAAAGAAGACATTATGGGAGCTGATGAGCAGTATAAAGAAGGCATTTAGTGGAGCTAAAATGTAGCTAGAAGAAGGCATTATTTATAGGAGCTAAAATGTAGCTAGAAGAAGGCATTATGGGAGCTGAAATATAGCTAGAAAAAGCCATTATGGGAGCTGAAATGTAGCTAGAAGAAGGCACTAATTGGAGCTAAATTGTAGCTAAAAGAAGGTATTTATGGGAGCTGAATTGTAGCTAAAAGAAGGTATTTATGGGAGCTGAATTGTAGCTAAAATAAGGTATTTATGGGAGCTTAATTGTAGCTAAAATAAGGAATTTATAGGAACTACAATACTGCTTCAAGAAGGTAGTTAGGGAAGCAGAAATGTAGCTAAACAAAGAATTTACAGGAGACTGAAAATAGCCTTTTAGCGGACACAGGAGTTAATTGTGAGATCAGTGAGAAAATTTGTTTGTAAAAAGGGGGTGGGAGTGTTGAGGAAGAGATAGAGAGTAGATCAATAGGAGAAATGCTGATCAGGAGAATGAGAGAGACGTTAAGTGGAGAGATGTGTGGGAGAAATGCTGGTCAGGAGAATGAGAGAGACGTTAAGTGGAGAGATGTGTGGGAGAATGTTGGTCAGGAGAATGAGAGAGACATTAAGTGGACAGATGTGTGGGAGAATGTTGGTCAGGAGAATGAGAGAGACATTAAGTGGAGAGATGTGTGGGAGAAATGTTGGTCAGGAGAATGAGAGAGACATTAAGTGGACAGATGTGTGGGAGAAATGTTGGTCAGGAGAATGAGAGAGACGTTAAGTGGAGAGATGTGTGGAAGAAATGTTGGTCAGGAGAATGAGAGAGACATTAAGTGGAGAGATGTGTGGGAGAATGTTGGTCAGGAAAATGAGAGAGACATTAAGTGGAGAGATGTGTGGGAGAAATGCTGGTCAGGAGAATGAGAGAGACATTAAGTGGAGAGATGTGTGGGACAATGTTGGTCAGGAGAATGAGAGAGACATTAAGTGGAGAGATGTGTGGGAGAATGTTGGTCAGGAGAATGAGAGAGACATTAAGTTGAGAGATGTGTGGGAGAATGTTGGTCAGGAAAACGAGAGAGACATTAAGTGGAGAGATGTGTGGGAGAATGTTGGTCAGGAGAATGAGAGAGACATTAAGTTGAGAGATGTGTGGGAGAATGTTGGTCAGGAGAATGAGAGAGACATTAAGTGGAGAGATGTGTGGGAGAATGCTGGTCATGAGATCAGTGAGCCGAAGAGTTTGTAAAGACATGTGTGGGAGAAAATGTGGGAAGGTCTGGGGGGGGGGAGTTAACGGTGGATCTGTGGTGGATAAAAGTTAGTGGGGAGATTTGTGCAAGAAAGAGTTGGTGGCAAGATCTATAGGGGGAAACAGCAAGTTGGGAGATTTGTATGAGAAGGTCAGTAAGGAGATATGTTGGAGAAACATCTAGTTGTGAGATTGTGAGATATGCAGCAACAGTTAGTAAGGAGATATGTAGAAGAAAGAGTTAGTAGGGAGATCTGTGAGAGAAAGAGTTAGTAGGGAGATCTGTGAGAGAAAGAGTTAGTAGGGAGATCTGTGAGAGAAAGAGTTAGTAGGGAGATCTGTGAGAGAAAGAGTTAGTAGGGAGATCTGTGAGAGAAAGAGCTAGTAGGGAGATCTGTGAGAGAAAGAGTTAATAGGTGACATATGTCAGTAGCTTCAGTTTCAGACCGAAGTCCAGTTACCTGCTCGTGCAGGAAACAACGTCACCGATCAAAGAATACATCAGCTATGAAACATTGGATAGTTAATCGCACAAGGTATATATGGTCAATGATGGCAGGTAGGTATAAGTGAAAACGTGACATGTAGATGTTAACACTCGATATGTGGATGTTAACATGTGACACGCTTATGTTAACAAATTATGTGTAGATGTTAACACTTTGACACACAAAATGTGCATGCTAACACGTGACACGCTGATGCTAACAAATGAAATGTAGATGTTAACACGCTGACACACAATATGTGGATGTTAACACGTGACACGCTGATATTAACAAATGAAATGTAGATGTTAACACGCTGACACACGATATATGGATGTTAACACGTGACACGCTGATGTTACCAAATGATATGTAAATGTTAACACGTGACATACAGATGGTGGTGGGATGAAGAGGTTGATTGGCATGGTTGGGAAAAATGCAGGGCTCGTGCATACCTCAAGACAAGCTCAGATCTGAAACACCCTTTTCACCACAAGCTCTTCAAGAAAAAGGACAATAGGCTAAAAAAAAAGGGCAAATCTTGGCTGGGTAGGGCAGAGTACGATATCATGCAGATTTGCAGCCTTACAGGCATCCATCAAGGTGAGGAGTGGATAAAGTAAAGTAAAGTAAAGTTCCCTTTTCACGCCTTTCGGCGCATCGGGTACAGGGCAGAGCGTCCCATATTTTAACAGACCATCAGCACTCTGTGGGTAATGTGGTCCGTGGATACCAGAGTCTAAAGCGCCCAATCTCACATTCTCCTGTGTCGTGACGCTCGATAAGAATTTTCGGCAGCAGAATCCCGCTGCTGTAACTGCTGAGGTATGCGCGCTTATCAGTGACAAGTCAGATGAGACAGATGTGCTGATCTTCACAGACGGGTCCGTTATATGAGGACATAAGAGTGCATGTGCATTTACAGATCGCTCTTCTGGCAGAACAGTTCAGAAAGCCAGCAGTGCCTCCTCCATGACCACCGGCAGCATGAAGATGGAGGTGACGGCGGTGACACAAGCTTTCATGTGGCTGGAATCACAGGACTATTCCGGCGTGTGTGTGATTCTTTGAGCATGATCCGGCGGGCCGAGGAAGGCTGGTTACGCAGACAGTGGCTTGGGTCTTTGCAAAATTCCCCTGTTTGTGCAGTTACTTTCATATTCGTCCAAGGGTATGTTATGCAGGCGTTGTTGGTAATGAGAGAGCTGATAGACTGGCGGGTGCTGCATTATTTGAAGATGGTCTGCCCGTGGATCACGCAAACATTGACATTGCCCTTAGAGAGATAGGACGTTCTGCGGGTTTTGGAAACAACGTGTCCACATCACTGCTAAGAAAACGCGAATTGGGAGTAAACATCGGCATAGCCAAGCATGAGAAGCACACCCGACGCACACGAAGTCTTGTTAACCAACACAGAACTGGTACTATAACCCGCACGACGCTGATGAATATGTTGAGAGGGGAATCTGAGCGCCTATGAATGTGTCTGGAGTGCTGTGAAGATAATCTAACTCATAACTCATAACTCATGTAGATGGTAATACGTGATGTTCAGGTGGTAATACGTGACATGTATGTGGTAATGAGTGACATGTAGATGTTAACTCGTGACACGTTGTTGTTAACACGTGACGTCTGGATGTTAGCAAGTGACAGGATGTGTTAACATGTGACAGGTAAATGTTAACATATAACATGTTGGTGTTAACAGTGACACGTAGATGTTAACACGTAATATGTAGATGTTAACACGTCGCAGGTAGATTTTAATACGTGTCATGTAGGTGGTAATACGTCACATGTATATGTGAACACGTGACACGTAGATTTTAACATGTGAAATGTAAATGTTAACACGTGACATGTAAATGCTAACACGTGACATGTGAATGTTAACACGTTACCGCGTGCCAGGTAGAAATGAACACACAATAGGCGGGTGTGATCGCCTGACACGGAAACACATGCAACGGAATCGGTAGATAAAAAAAAAAATTACAGGCAGATGTCAACACGTGACGAGTAGATATGAAGCAAGAAATGAATTATTACCACACAAAAAAGACAGAAAAGAAGAAATACAGAATGAATTAATAAAAAAAATAGGAACAAAAAGAAAGAAAGAAAGAAAGAAAGAAAGAAAGAAAGAAAGAAAGAAAGAAAGAAAGAAAGAAAGAAAGAAAGAAAGAAAGAAACAAACAAACAAACAAACAAACAAACACACAAACAAACAAACAAACAAACATATAAACATATAAAGAAATATAACTGTTCTGGCCAAATACAAAGGGTGAGAAAGAGAGAGAGAGAAAAAAAAGTCGAAATATAATGTCCACTTTTGTCATCATCAAAGGCACGGAACAAAATAAAAGCCTCACTAAAGCTTGAGAACAAACACTGCACTCTTCAAGAGCGGAAGATGCAAGTCTGTTTGAGGAGCCAATGTGTGCTCAGGAAGACGAATCAATAGAACAAATATCGGAGGGCAACGGCAAAGATCAACACAAGCGCACGGATACCTGGCTGGAGGCAGAGGGAAAGTTTGTTGTGGGTCTAGCTGCTGGTGTTCCATTGATGGCAACTGTGCTCAAAGAATACAACAGTAGGCTGCAGAAGGAATACAAAATAAGACTAACAGACACAAAGATAATTGTGGTGCGGGGGTGTCAGTGGACTGCCTACCACTCTGGGTAGCAGCCCGAAGCGCGCTGTGTCTGTTCTGAAGGGAATATGGGTTGCGTTTCTTCCTTCCCCCATGATTCGTAGCTAAGGTGGTGCTCACAGTGGGCTTATTCCCCGTCACCAGATTGCCTGCTGGTTTCGCTGAGATCTCCATGACTCTAAGCAGGTCGGGAGCGTGAGTCGCTGAGGCAACTAGATCGTCACGTCCTGAGCACCTGTGCCTTCACGATAGTTTCCGGTATTCAGGGGAGCGGGAGGAGGAGGGGGAGGGGGTAGGCGTACTTGTTTCTACTCCTAAGACTGTTCAGCAATTCTCCTGATTCTTCCCTCCCACAGAGGGCAGAACGCTGTGGTGCACCGGGTTTATAAGATTAATTGTGTTTTATCTGGTGATTAGGACCCCCAGTTACCAGGACTATCTCGGGGAGTTAGGGGCTCTTCACCACTCACAATGGTCCTGGGGTAAGAGACGTTACGCTAGTTCAATAGGCTGACTCCGCAAAGGACAGCAGACACAATGATGATAGTAAAGCAAAGGGCCCTTTTCCACTCCTTTAGGTTTATTGGGACTATATAGGTGTCAGTCAGTAACATGACCTTCTGAGAACCTTGCTCCCATTACAACCCTCCAGAAAACTTCTTGTCACAAGCACGATGTCCTGTGTCCGATACACTCATATATTTATTGTATTGACCAATCAGCGCTAAGTGGATGATGTGGTCAACATCAGACCGGCCGCCTTTACCTCCCAGGACTTTGCCTGATATCCATTTAAGGCTGGGTTGATTTGGGAGTCAGTCATTTTTGAAAAAGTCCAGCTTTTTTTTTTCCGACTCCTTTTATTTTTTATAGGAAATTTCGTTTGGTATACATCTTGTTTTATATACGTGATGTTTGGTATACGTCCTGTTTGGTATAAGTCCGGTTTGGTATACGGCCTGTTTGGAATACGTCCTGTTTGCTATACAGCCTGTTTGGTATACGTCCTGTTTACTATAAGTCCTGTTTACTATACGTTCTGTTTGGTATACGTCCTATTTGGTATACGTCCTGTTCGGTATTTGACCAAGGATCCGGAACAGATTGGGTACGTATACGGAGGTACCAATGTAATACACATATTAACATAATAATTAAGGGGTATTTATTTTTAGTTTTGTCCTCCAACGAAGGTTTTTTAACCGCAATGTGTATCATGTGACACGTGATGAAATACTGGTAGAGCGGTTCGGACTAATAAAAAACGAACTAACTAACAGCAGAATCAGGAGAAATAAATCCACGAGACAAATTGAACTGGAAAAAAAGTGTACAAAAAATGTAAAAATTCAGTAAAATATATAAAAACACTTAGTGACAAAATAGAAAACAAATTAAAACATCATGGAGACGTCGAGGGGAGAATTGATCAAACGAAATTGATCTGAGACAAAACAAGCGCAGGTGAGGGACAGGCCATTATGCTCTTTAGAATACATTATTGTCTTGTCGATGGCAAACACAACATGGACCAGGGCGGTCATTGATTGGCTGAGGGGTGATTAACTGTCAAGGTTGCACCTGCGCACTGGAGCAACTTGCACGTGCTAGCAAGGTCAGCTGCTCTCGGCTTGTGTCAGTGGCGGCCTGGTGACCGACTGAATACTTGCACTGTACCTGATGCAATCAGGTAACGGACCAGATGTTGACATTGCAAAAGGAAAAAAAAGAAAGAAGAAGAAGAAGAAGAAGAAGAAGAAGAAGAAGAAGAAGAAGAAGAAGAAGAAGAAGAAGAAGAAGAAGAAGAAGAAGAAAAAGAAGAAGAAGAAGAAAAACGAAAGAGAGTCGAAAGACTGAGCAGGAGAAGGCGGAGAAAGAGAAAAAAGGGGAGGAAGAAGAAGACGACGACGACGAAGATGCGGAAGTCGAAGCAGCGGAAACGAAAGAAACGAAAGTGAAAGCAGCAGCATAAGAAGAAAAAGAAAAAGAAGAAGAAGAAGAAGAAGAAGAAGAAGAAGAAGAAGAAGAAGAAGAAGAAGAAGAAGAAGAAGAAGAAGAAGAAGAAGAAGAAGAAGAAGAAGAAGAAGAAGAAGAAGAAGAAGAAGAAGAAGAAGAAGAAGAAGAAAAAAGAAGAGAAGAAGAAGAAGAAGAAGAAGAAGAAGAAGAAGAAGAAGAAGAAGAAGAAGAAGAAGAATTACGTCTCCAGAAGAAAAGCCCTTGCTGTATGCCCATGAACTGAAGAAGAAGAAGAAGAAAAGTTTACGTCTCCTGCTAAAAAGTATTATGATGCGCTAAAAAGTATTATGATGCCCTGCTTGCTAAAAGTATGCCCTGCTATGTATTATGATGCACTGCTAGTTAAAGAAAATGTACCTGCTAGTTAAAAGTATTATGAACCTGCTGCTAGTTAAAAGTATTATGATGCTACCTAGTGAAAGTATTATGATTGCTACCTGCTAGTTAAAAGTATTATGATGCTACCTGCTAGTTAAAATTATGATGCTACCTGCTAGTTAAAAGTATTATGATGCTACCTGCTAGTATTATGATGCTAACCTGCTAGTTAAAAGTATTATGAAGTTAAAAGTATTATGATGCTACCTGCTAGTTAAAAGCTAGTATTATGATGCTACCTGCTAGTTAAAAGTATTATGATGCTAGTTTAAAAGTATTATGATGCTACCTGCTAGTTAAAAGTATTATGATGCTACCTGCTGGTTTAAAAGTTAAAAGTATTACTATGCTACCTGCTAGTTACAAATATTACTATGCTGCCTGCTAGTTACAAATATTACGATGCTGCCTGCTAGTTACAAATATTACGATGCTACCTGCTAGTTACAAATATTACGATGCTAGTTAAAAGTATTATGATGCTACCTGCTAGTTAAAAGTATTATGATGCTACCTGCTAGTTAAAAGTATTATGATGCTACCTGCTAGTTAAAAGTATTATGATGCTACCTGCTAGTTAAAAGTATTATGATGCTACCTGCTAGTTAAAAGTATTATGATGCTACCTGCTAGTTAAAAGTATTATGATGCTACCTGCTGGTTAAAAGTATTATGATGCTACCTGCTAGTTAAAAGTATTATGATGCTACCTGCTAGTTAAAAGTATTATGATGCTACCTGCTAGTTAAAAGTATTATGATGCTACCTGCTAGTTAAAAGTATTATGATGCTACCTGTTAAAAGTATTATGATGCTACCTGCTAGTTAAAAGTATTATGATGCTACCTGCTAGTTAAAAGTATTATGATGCTACCTGCTAGTTAAAAGTATTGATGACCTGCTACCTACCTGCTAGTTAAAAGTATTATGATGCTACCTGCTAGTTAAAAGTATTATGATGCTACCTGTTAAAAGTATTATGATGCTAACCTGCTAGTTAAAAGTATTATGATGCTACCT
>CAJHNH020001102.1:199332-260015 GCA_905116865.2 Candidula unifasciata
AGCGGGGACCGCCGCGATCAAAACATTGCGAAGACAGCGTGGCCGAGGCTGCCAAAACTATCAGTCATTATCCCGCCCCGACACAGCACAACCACAATACACGCTGTTCCCACGAAAAACCATAATATCTTGCGTTGGAAATGCGCATAAAATAGCAGTCCATGATTATAGAACAGAATAATCCAAGAGAATTGACAGCCAGCGAAAATAAACACAGCTGCTGTCCGCCATTTTGAAAACGGAAGTCTAACCGTTATTCAAAACCCATACAGTTAAATATAGGGGTTCCTCAGGGTTCAACATTGGGTCCACTACTGTTTGCTACTTATATTAATGACCTTCCGTTACATCTCAGTATAACATGCGATCTGTTTGCTGACGACTGTACAATATATACTAGTCATGACAATTGTAATGAATTAGAACGTTCTTTACAGAAAGAAATAGATAAACTCATAAAATGGAGCAATGATAATCGCATGCAAATTAATATTAATAAAACTAAATCTATGGTGATAACAACTAGGCAAAAGTTACAAACATTAGCTGTACACAAGCCACCGCTTGAGCTCTTCATTGACAAGCTACCTATTGTTAATGTAGTTGAACACAAAACATTAGGTGTTTTAATTGACAGCCATCTAACTTGGAGTTCCCATGTTCATGCCATGACCAAAAAAGTAGCACAAAAAGTATATCAACTTGGAAAAATTTAGCACTTTCTGGACGAAAATACACGTAAAATATTTTACGTATCCTACATTCAAACGCATATTGACTATTGTTCCGCAATTTGGGATGGCTGCTCCAAATCTAATGTCAAACGGCTGAGTTCTCTACAAAATAGGGCCTTACGCCTAGTTTCTGATAGAAACTACGTTGAGAAAAATCTTTTATATGGACATCTAAGGCTTCTGCCATTTAGTAAACGTTTAATTTTTTATAAGGCCAAATTTATTCACAAAATCCTATCTAAAGATACTCCAAATTACATAGACCGATTTATTCAATCTAATCCTAAGAATAGCAAGCGACTAGGTTTATTACATTTGCCTAAACCCAGAATTGATTTATTTAAAACAAGTCTAGCATATTCTGCTGCTCATTTATGGAACTGTCTTCCACCCGATCTGAAAACTACAAAAAGTTCTTACTCATTTAACCGCAAACTCTTTCATTTCATTATTATCAGTGATTACATGCCACCTTAAATGTAGTTAATAATCCACAATGCATTACTAGTTATAATTAATTGCAGTACGTATGATATGTTTGTATGCGTATATGTGTGACATGCTGGCGTGTGTAGGCGTATGTGTGTATGTATGATTCTGTGTATGCATGGGTAACTGTTTGTGTGTATGTATCTGTGTGTAGGCGTGTGTCTGTGAGTGTGTCTGTTTGTCTGTATGGTGTCTGGGTGCGTGTCTGTGTGTGTCTGTCTGCGTGTCAGTGTGTGTTGTGTGTCTGTGTGTGTGTTTTTATGTCTATCTGTATGTGTGGCTGCGCGTGTGTCTGTGTGTGTGCTTGTGTGTGGATATGTGCGGGTGTGGCTTGGCTGCATGTTTGTCTGTGTGTGTGTGTCTGTCTGTTTGTGTGTATCTATGCTGTGTCTGTAGGTGTTTCTGCGTGTGTCTGTGTGTCTATGCCTGCGTGTGCCTGTGGCTGTGTGTTTCTCTGTGTGTTGTTTCGTGTGTATTTGTATGTTCAAATTTTTGATAATGTGTGTGTGTGTGCGTCTGCATGTGTGTGTCTGTGCAAGTATGTGTGCGTCTGTGGGGTGTGTTAGTAATGTGTTTTGTGTCTGTCTCTGTGTGTCAGTGTGTGTGTGTGCCATTATGTGTCTGTAGGTGTGTATGGCTGCATGTGTATATGTGTCTGTCTGTGGCTGTGCGTGGCTTTGTGTGTATCTGTGTGTCTCTATCGGTGTGTCTATTATATTATGTCTGCGTGTCTCTGCTTGTGTCGGGTTATGCCTCTGTGTGCGTATGTCTGACTGTGTGTGTCTGTGTGTGTATATCTGTGTATGTGTGGGTGTTGCGTATGTTAATGTGTGTGTCTGTTTCCCTGCCTGCGTGTGTGTATGTGTCCCCGTGTGTGTGCCCGTGACTGCATGTGTGTGTGTCTGTATGTGTCTGGATTGTATGCGTGTGTGTTTTAGAGCATGTATGTATGATGTATGTATGTATGTATGTATGTATGTATGGTTATGTATGTGTGTGTATGTATGTATGTATGTATGTAGTATGTATGTTTGTATGTATATGTGTATGTGTGTGTGCGTATGTATGTGTGTGTGTGTTGTGTATGTATGTATGTGTGCGTACCGCCTATGTGTGTGTGGGGGGTATGTGGGTGGGTGGGGGTATGTGGTATGTATGTGTGGGTGCACGCACTAAGTACACACATACATCCACATACATGCGAACACACGCACGCACGTGCGTGCGTGCATGTGTGTGTGTGTGTGTGTTCGTATGTATGTGGATGTATGTGTGTACTTAGTGCCTATAATATGTTTGTGTGTAAGTGAGTCATTGGACTTGTGGGTGTGTGTGTTCGCGCGTGAGCGTGCGTACATATTTTACCAGCCATGCTTTTGTTTTTGACTTCATATATATAATATGCATATTATTACATGAAAATAACATGCTGCATTGATGATATACAACTGCTGTGTGAAAGATGGAAGTTTGGAAAGCCGAATGTAAGACAGACCTGTGTGCCTAATCTGTAACCCTTTGAAAATAAAGTTCGTTCGTTCGTTCGTTCGTTCATTCTACCCTGGGTCCTAGGTTATGCTTCTCCCCTGGGTCCTAGGTTTAGGGTTAGGGCAATTACAACACCGCCACCAGAATCTGTCACAACAGTGGAACCGCGACACTATCGATTGAAGGGTTATGGATGGATTTTACGCAGACGTGACATTACCATGGCGGCACTAGTCACACGTTGTTACTGAATATTTAGCGCAGCTTCCTGGCGGCACAGTCACAAACCCTGTCAGGGTATATTTTTAGCCTCGTAATTTGGGACCGTTATTCTGAGGATAGCCAAATTGTCAAAATATTTATGCATTTAAAGTCAACATTCTAAGAGTATGTATTTAGTTTTTCTGAGACTATATATAAATATAAATATAAATGAGACTATATATAAATATAAATACCAGAAATTCGTTATGCTGATGATACAGTATTACTATCAACATCACAAAATGGTTTAGAAAACTTATTAACCTCACTCCAAAGAAATAGTGAAAATCATAACTTATTTCTTTAACATAGCAAAAACCAAGATAATGCATACAAACAAAACTGCCATGGAGAAGGATATATGTTAATGAGGAAGATTGGAAGTGGTTGGAAATTTCGAAATATCTTGGGTCACTGGTTACCAACAATGGTGACACAATGAAAGAAATTAAACGGCGACTATCATTGCTCTTCAAAGACTAAAACAACTGATAAATTATGGAATTGTACGGATAGAATGACAAGGTCAGATTTTTAAGAGCATGCATCTTTCCCATTGCAACATACGCCTGTGAGACCTGGACCATTACTAAACAAGCGGAACAGCGCTATAAATGCATTTGAATATAAATGTTACAGACAGGTTCTAAGAATATCTTGGTAAAGAAAAGAACAAATTCATCCATACTTCAAGAGCTGAATATTGAAGAGGGTTTGGCTAGTAAAGACAATAAAACAAAGAAAATTGAAATATTTTGGTCCCTTGAAACATCATGGAAGTCTAGAGAGAACAATAATGGGAGGGTTATATGCCTGGAAGCAGAGGAAGAGGAAGGCCAAGGAGAAGATGGGTGCAGGATGTGGCAGGATGATCTCCAGATGGGGTGTATCATACGCAGGACATCTTGCTCAGGATAGGAAGGTTTTCCGGAGGGTTGTTATGGCAGCGAGGTTCTGCGAGGGACATGCTACTGAATGAATGAATATATAAATGTGAGTCATGGACTATTTCACAGTTACTAAAGAATATTGGTGCTTTTGAACGTAAATATTATAGGAAAATTCTCACAGTATTACAAAGTAAGGCAAGGAAAAACATTCTTCACTGTCTAAATATTGAGGAGGACTGGTGCATGAAAAGAATTTTTTTCTTCTGAACTGAAATACTTGGGCCATATTAAATACCATAGTAGTTTGGAAAGAATAAGTAATGGAGGGTATAGTTCCTGCAATAAGAAGCAGGGTCAGCAAGCATGGAGGTGGAACAGGATATCAAGGACACCCTTGACATGAGAGTTTCTGAGATGGGAAAGTTGGGAGAGAAGTAAGTGGCATTCCAGCATACCATGATAAAGCGATCTCTGCAAAGGATCAGCTACATGATAATTATAATATTATGCGCTGGGGCATTTAGAACTAAAATGCTACAGAAAAATTCTTAGAATACCGTCAAACAATAAGAAACATTTTGACATTCTGCATGACCACAACATCGAGGAGTGTAAAAAAAAATCCTCTCTCCAAAGCAGGAGATATTTGGTCATTTCAAGTGCTATGGTGGTCGAGAGATTGATGATAGAGTGTGCAGTTGCTAGAAAAAGAGGCAGAACAGACTCCTATGAAGGCGGATACAGGACATTGAAGATGCATTGGCTATGAAATCACACAGGGCTGGAGAACTGGCTAGAGAAGGAGAGACTTTCAGGTGTGCCGTCAAGAGAGTGATGTTCTGCAAAGGACAAGCTGATTGATTGATGGAGCAGCACTAGAAAAAATTCAAGGTTGTTGACCAGGATTATGCAGTGAAGATAATATTCAGAAATGGACAAGAAAATCTCTTAAATAAACATATATGCCTCTAAGAGACTTGAAAACTATGTACCCTTTTCAAACAGAATTGTCATGAGAGTGATATCTCAACAGCTTTCAGTGGTGTTACTGAAAGAGCATCATTATCAAGTACCTTGCCAGCTGGCATGGGGATTCAATCTTCTCTATGAGATAGGATCTTCAGCAGCATCTGACACCCTTCCATGCTGTTTTCTTCCTCTGTCTTTCTGGTCCACACATCTTTCCAGTGGACACATGTTCCAGTTTCCCTCTTCTTATAACATAATGTTAGTGCCTTTGTCTCTATCATAACATCTAGGTTACTAATTTTAGCTGTCCAAGAAATTTGCAGCTGTCTTCTGTAAAACCAAATTTCTGAGGCCTTTAGAAATTGTTTGGCTTTTTCACTAATTGTCTAGGATCCACAGCCATATGTTGAAAAAAACAAAAAAACTTGCTTTAAATTGCCTGTGAAAATTGCTTTTTTTCTTCTAACCTTCCGCAACAGGGATTTGTTGCATAAGATGATTACATTTTTTTTACATGCAGTTTTTGCCTGTCCTATTTTTTTTCTTTATCTCTGTGATACATATTCTGACTTGTAGCTATCAAGATGGTATCAACAGCCTAATGTAGATTATTTATATTATGACCCCAACTACAATTCCTGGCATTCGCAAGTTAGTTTTTAGGGACAGCTCTTCATCATTAATCAGCAAGTCCTTTACAGACCATTGCCTGAAAGTATCACTTTCCCTAGCCAGTTCCCCAGCCCCATATGCTATTTTAATACTAGTGCATCTCCAATCACCTGTAACCAGGATGACCCCTGCCTCGTTTTACACAAACTACACCCTCAATCACTGTCTTTTTTTGGGGGGACAGCTAGCTCTGTAAAATACCTAGAATTACCTTGACATGGTTATTAGAGACATCATACACAACCTCTACTTCTTGCTGTCTGCAGGGTAAGTTTATTTAGACAAAGGCTGTTGAAGTCACACCATATAAAACCAGCAGAAGCCAAAGTGAAACCACTGCTGTATTTGTTACTAGTATATCATGCCTTTGCATAGATTGTATTCTGATGATGTTATTATTCGGGGTTTATTGAATCACCTCATCCACTAGGTTTTTTAGATATTGTATCTTCTTCTTTTTCTTCAGCATTCCAAGCCCTTGAGGTTTATTCCTGCAGATATCACCCACCTCCATTCATCTCTCTGATTGGTCTTCTCTTTCTAGTTGGTGTTTGCAGGTCTGCTTGGACATTATCTCTCCATCGTCTTCTTAGTTTGTCTCATGGTCTATGACCATTCATCTCCCTTGTGTATAGTTTTTAGTTCTCTGTCATCTGACATTCTTTTCAGTATGCTCCAACCATTTTATTCTATTAGCTCTCATGATGCCAGTGATCAGTGGCGATTTAAACAGATTATGAATTTTGTTATTGCTTCTCACTCTCCATTCCCCGCTGTTTGCATCTTTGATGGGTCCAAAGATTCGTTGTAAGACTTTGTTTTTGAAAAAAATGTAATAAGGCTTCATCTCCTTTAGCTGTGTTTCAGAGCCATATAAAACAACTGGTCTTATCAACGTTTTATATATTTTGATCTTGGTATTGCAAGACAGACACTTTGACTTTAGCAGATGTTGAAGGGCATAGTATACTTTATTTCCAGATTGTATTCTAGATTGTATTTCTTCTCTCAGCATGTTAGAGCAGTTGAAGTTTGCACCCAAGTACTTATATGTTTCCGTTCATTTGATTTTCATATTGTGGACTTGTATGTGGCAGGAGTTTATATCCTTTTCCTGTCTAGTTATTATCATGTATTCTCTCTTATCTTGATTGATAACTAGCCCCATTTTCTGAGCTGATTCTTTTAAGACAGTCAGTGTTTTAACAGTCTCTAGTTCATTTTCTCCAACGATATCAATGTCATCTGCATATCCAAGTATTCTTGTAAATTCTCCTATAGTACACTGTTGTTTTCTTATACTTTCTCCAGGGCCAAGTTGAAAAGAAGTGGGAATAGAGCATTACCTTGCTTGAAACCAGATGTTATTTGAAAAGGATCTTACTTTCTGCCTTTATATACTACCATATTATTAGTGTCTTCCATGCAAAGTTTGGTCATGTTAATTGTAATGATCCTATAAAATTGGATAACGTCAGGGTATTACTGACTGAATTAGTGAAGTCCCTAATAGCATGGGTTTCACGGGGAGACATTGAAAAGACAGAACTGAGCAAGTCACATGTGAATGCTAGATCAGGGGGATTGAGAATGATGTGGTCATTCTGTGACTGGACTCCAGATTGAAAGGAAGTGAAACTGAACCAGAGTGATAAGTATGAACATGGATCCGGATGAGAATTGAATTAACTTTAGTCCTGAACGACAAAGAGCGAAGCTGTGTTGAGTTACTGTTTAGGGTAGCAGTTGTGTTCTACGGCCTGTTGGTTAGGTCAGTCATGTACATGCAAGTGTCCATCGTCTGAAGCGTGCCTTGAGACTTGGAGCGTGAGCAAGGAGAGCTTGCCCGAATGGCGTTAGTGATTAGTGCTACTGTTGATTCTTGTCGCTTGTATTGACAATAAAACTGTGAAGGTGCTGTCGTTGACTGTCATTAAAGAGGTGTAACAGTTGGAGAAAAGAGAAGTTTGGCTGGAATGAACTGTGACATAACACCTAGACAACAGAGTTAGTGTTGAATCTGCAGGAGAGAGATTAAGTGAGGAGGAGACACATTACATTAATTAACTTTCTTGGTATTTCAAAGTCCTTCATAGCATTCCATAAACGTTTGTATGTACACTGTCATACACTTTTTTTAATCCACAAAAACATGATGTACATCTCTTTTCTGTTCCCAGTTCTGCTCTGCTATTTACCGTAAAATGAATATCTGATCTATCAGTGATCTGTTCTGTCAGAAACCTGATTGTTAATCTCCCAATATGTCTTTGACATATGGTTTTAGCCTGTTTAGCAGTACCACCGATAGTATCTTATAGCTTATAGATAATAGTGATATTCCACTATAATTTTCACAGCATTTTCCAGCATTCTACTCCATAAAGAAGAACTGGCAAAATGATGATCTTGTAGTCAGAGTTTCGTTCCTCTGCAGTAACGGTTGGATTTCCAGATTTGCCTCATCCTTCCAAAAGCAACTCATAGCTTTGTTCAGGAATGACTATGTATTTCTCTGTCCCTACCAGGAGGGAAACCACACTGTCAAGATATGTGAAATGTTTTACATTTTCAAGTGTTTGGTTATTTATGGTCACCAATTGTTGGTTTGGACTGTTTTTCATTATCTTAGTTTTCTTTGTATTTATTCTCAGCCCCACCATTTCTGCTGTGCTGTGTAGTATGTTACTTTTCTCTTGTATATGCTCATGTTTATGTGAAAGGAGTGCTATATTATCTGCAAAATCGAGGTCCTCAAGCATGGTGGATGGAGTCCATTATATGCCTCTCGATGTATTGTCTACTGTGTTCTTGAGAATCTAATCAATTACAAGGTTGAAGAGGAGGGATCACATAACACATCACTGTCTTACACCCGTCTTTACTGGGAAAGATGTGTTGTAATTTTTTATAAGTAAAAGTAAAGATCCCTTTTTACGCCTTAGGTGCATCAGGCATATGGGAAGAGCACCCCATATTTTTACAGACCAATCGGCACTAGGTGGGTAACGTGGTCAGCATCACACTGGCCGTCTTTACTTCCCTAGGACAGCCATCCTGGTACCCATTTTAGGCTGGGTTGACCTGCGACACCCCATATCATGATAAAAACCCACGTAGTCAGCAGTGGGTTTCGATCGCGGTACATTAGAATTACAATTTTTGTTTCTATTGTCCAGAAACCATGAGTTGTTAACCCCTTTGGCTAGTTACTATGGATATCACAACCCTTCGTCCTTGATTCCATGATATTTGGCAGAAATGTAGCTTTTCTGCCTACCCCCGAGCATGAACCCGGACCACAAGGAATGTGTCGCCATGCAGTCAGGTTTAACCAACTGAGCTAGCGAGCCGGGCAACCACAGTGTTCAAGTTGTGGCTTGAAATTGTCTTGGTTGTTACTTTAATGTACTTCTGTATTTACTTAAAATCTGTCAGACTCAGACTACTAGTTTAGGTAACTGCCGGGTGCACAAAGGGTAAAATATTTTACATTCTGTGTTATCCTGATTTATATTACTGTAAAACCTTCATATTTCTACTTAATTTGTGTTTCTTTACAGTTGACTGTGGTTGACCTGAGTGCCTTCGATGTGACTGAACATGTCCTTGATTTGCTAGGCCAGTCTTATTTGGATTCACTTCCTCTTCTAAAGGCTCACTATGAGCAAGTGAAAAGTATTGACAGCATAAAGAAATACCTTGTCAACCGTCCACCTAGGTGAATTCAATTTCTAGATAATTTGCCATGGCGAATGGAAGGTTAAGATGGTGAGAACATCACAGTAAAACATGGATGGCATAGAACCATCATTGCCCTAAATTTAAAAAAAAAATTGATTGACCTGTTTAAATGTAATGACATGTTATTAAACGTCACAGAAATGTTCAGGTGTGTTGTTTTCATTTAAAGTGTTTTATTAAATCATAAATCAATCTGTGTTAAAATCTGCAGTTTATTCCCTTTTTTGCATACAGTCACTCAAAATAAATCATTAGAATTAATTATAGGTTAGGACTATTGCAAGAAAGGGAAGTGACAGGGTGGGCAGAAACTAAAATTATCCTTAGAAAACCAGCTAAACATTACATAACATTTCGAAGACTGTGGTAGTATAATATCCAGTGTAAGAATGACAACATAAATAACCCAAAATGGGGGGGGGGGGGGGGGGGGGGCTAAGCAAATTTAATTTTAGTCAACACCTGGACTTATGAATATACAGATGGATCAGCAAAAAACTCAACAGAAAATAGAGGTGGGGGGAATGATCATGTGATTAAGGCAGTGGGAACTGAGATGTTTAATCTATACTGAAACTCTGGGACCCTGTAATTAAGTGGCACCTATTACAGTCAAAAGGAGTTTACGGCCAAGAGGACTGGTCTCATTACAACAAGTGGTATCTCATATTGTTATTCTCTTTTCACACAGTGGTTGAGTGTTGCAAAAAAGTTTGAAACTATGCTGCTTCAGCAACAATACTCAGGAATCTCTGAACTATTTGCATTGATGAACCCAATGATAGACTTTTAAAGTCCATGGAAAACCACTAAACCATTTCATCAAGGAGACCCATGGAAGACGTCAATAAAATTATAACATGTCAGTGACACTAAATTCTTCTTCATTTTCTCACAAATTTATTAGATTTGCTGTAGTATATGAAGAAATAAAGTGGTACCTTGAGTCAAGAACACTTTAAGTCAGCCCATGAATACAATTTTAGAACACATTGCCTCAGTTTATAAGTGCACAAACTGTGATATGGACCTAATGGATTAATGATGATACTTTACAAGACTGTTAATTTAATGTCTCTATTTTTTTCACGCCTACCTTATCTTCAAATGGTGGATTTTTTTTTTCCAAGTCATCTAGCAGAAAACTGGATGGGAAAACAAATTAGTTAAAGGTAAAATTCAGTTCCAAGCCATCGGCCAGCTACTGAGTTGAGTGACTGGTGTGACACTGTGAATTGTGGGGAATTTTTATTGTCTGTATTTTCGGAGATTTCTGTTGTAAACTGCGCGGTGGTGTGCATTATGCAGTAATGTGTGCCCACCTACCTGTTTGTCATGGATGCCGTTCCTATCAACTATTAATTGCAATTCTTTGTGGTCGACTGTTAATTTAATTTTGGTACTTCTGGAGGCTGCCTTATGTATTTGAGGCATGTGCGAGCTGCTAGAATTTTTCAAAATCACTGCATGTTTGACTTTTCACATGAGGCAGTAATAAGGATTTTCTGTGGTTTTCACTGGCACAGGAACAGAGCAATTATGGGGTGACCCCTTTTGCTACAAAGTTGGAACTCTGACTGATTGTTTGTTTGTTTTAGTATGATTGTTTGTTTGTTTTAGTATCCAGAAGCCATGAGTTGATAACCCTTAGGCTCGGTATTATGGATATCGCAACCTTTCGGCCTTGATTCCATTTTAAATACCGTAAATCTGGGAGAAATGTGGCTTTCCTGCCCACCCCCGGGAGTGAACCCGGACCACAAGGAGTTCGTCACCCGCTCACCACGCAATCAGGTTTAGCCAACTGTTTGCTCTTATAATGTGAAAGTTTTCACAAGTTCTAGCTAATCACATATGAGGTGGGTGTTTGCTTCCCTTTGCTGTCATATTTCCTTTGCACTGTTTCCATAAAATTCTAGAAATTCTCTAGTACACATAAGGCTGGGTCGACCTCAGAACTGTAATAGTCAGAAACATTTCTGGCAAATTGACCTGAGACCATTGCTTCAACATGTAAGGGGAGTCAACAGACAGCAGTCAATTCACATGTTGTGTGAAGTTACAAGTCAGTTTGTGTAACAAAAGTAATCATTAAATGAATGAAATAACACATTTAAAGTGTCAAATCCAGACTATTTTAAATGTGATAAATATTTGGAAAACAGTGTTTTGTCATAATCAAAAACATTTTGAGAAACAATGTAATATTTGTCATTTATGAATGAAAAATGATGAATGGGTTTTTTTTTGTTCAGAACTGATAGAGAAAGACACACTAATAAATATAATATTCAGAACTGACAGGGAAATATGCACTGACTACCACTTGTGTAGTTTTAAAAACTTCTGTAGACTCAGTTTGTGTTACTTTTGTCTATCACAGAATGTATGTGCTGTGAGAGGTTGACAGATCAGAAGATAAGTATTTGAAAGGGTATAATCCAGTGAATTATTTGTTCTCTCTCTCTCTCTCTCTCTCTCTCTCTCTCTCTCTCTCTCTCTCTCTCTCTCTCTCTCTCTCTCTCTCTCTCTCTCTCTCTCTCTCTCTCTCTCTCTCTCTCTCTCTCTCACTCTCTCCATCTCTTCCCACACCCCTCCCCTTACAGTAACTATATCATATGGAACATTACTATGCTGCAAGCACCGCAGCCAAGAACATTTTAGAGGCCTTATAATTTCTAAGTGCATTGCTTAAGCCTTATTTAAGGGCACAATGAATATATTAATTATTATGTGCTAAATAGTAAAAAAAAAATTCTAACATATACTTGAAACGTCGTAAAATGTATAAACTTTATTTGATTTGATTCAAGCACCGACATCACAGCACTCAGGGCATTCCCATAAGCGCTCTGTCCCCATCTTCAGCAGCCAGCAAAGAGCTCCGATACAAATGGTACCAGTAGTATTCTGATTAAACGTCCGTCCTGCCTTTCCTCTGAGCCTCGAGCATCTGCCAGAACCTCTGGTCACTCCCGGCTGCATCAATCTCACCAAACTGGTGATCCATCTGCTCTTCCGAACTGTACACGCTCTCCCACAAGGCACTAACCACATCTGCCCTATCATGTATCAGTATTCCACCAAGTTGTGCAGAGCCAGCCAGTCTGTCCACCTGTTCATTTCCCAACGCACCGGCATGCCCCGGTGAAAAAAATCCAGACAATACTCCTCACCCGTGTCCTCTGCAGCGAAGCATGCCACTCTACACGAAGCATACCTGTTCTGATCTTCCTCAGCATGCTTTCTGAAACAGTTACAATCATGATGTGTGTGTCGTGTTCTCTAGCCAGCAGAAAGCTGCAGTGACCGCCTCCACCTCTATTCTTAAGCTGGATTTTGTGGTATCATATGCTAGGCTCTCCTGCACCAAGCGTCGACCATTAACTTTTGCTAGGAAGCCACTTCTTTTGCCTCTTGACACTGAACCGTCTTAAATAAACTTAAAAATGACAACATCTGTTCATGGTTAGAGGAGACCATTGAACTCCTTTGCAAAATTTCTAGGAGTAGGGACGCATCGCCCGCAGATCTTTTGAGGTGGGGAAGGGCTGAGCTCCCACAAATGAAAGGGCTCAATGGGCACGAGGCTCCCCCCTCCCCCACCTTATCAATTCCCATGTATGTAAGTTAAAAGCTTACGATGCCATTCTTCTTCTCTCATCAACATTTGGTCTTGTGTTCTGGTGGTTAGTCTCTTTTAATTTCACCAAGTTATCATTACATTATAATTTCTTTTTACCCGGTGGACGGCTGGCTATGTATTTCTTGACACCTTGGTTACTCTTGACTCGCTCATAATTAGCTTTGAGAAGCGGAAACGAACCCAGAAAAGATTGACCCAGTTGATCGGCAATGTGCTCTGTCATGCCAAATGCACTCAGATAGACGACTGATAACTGTGGAGATATAGTTGACATGATATTTATTATTATAAGTAATAAAACACAAAACATACACATTTGAAATAGTGACACTGTAATGGGACGAATTATCTTTTAATTTTCAAATCCCAGATAGGTGATGAATATGAGGTTAATTAATATGTGGCGAAGATAGAAACAACGAAATTTCAAGACAACCACTTGCATCAACAGTGATAAGACAAAGATGCGCTATACTGGACACTGTAACACAGTTAAGTCATTACTTGTTTGAAGGAAGTGGGTTATTACGCAGAGTTATGGTGCACTGAAAATCAACAAGTTTTGGCAGCCTTGACATTCCCTTTTCCAGAATCTTCTTTTCTCGCCAAAACAAGCTATTGACATCAAACTGATGTTGTCTGGCCTTGGCCTTGTTTCTAGAAGTTTTGAAATGCATTCTTTTCATCATGTGACCCAAACTTGTCGTACTAGTGAATACCTTGTTGACGTGCCCTATCAGAGCAAACACAATTGTCCTTGTTTTTCTAGAAGCTTCTATGACCTCAATTGTCAGTTTAACTACTATATCTGCGTAGAATAGGATGATGAAATCTGATGCAATCGAGATATAATTAGCGAATCCCATGTGAGAACGTACATTGCACTTTAAGAATTCTTCAGTCCACAAGACTCGAGAGAAGAGAGGCCAGTCACATGTGCTCTCAAGACAGCCTTCAGTGGTAGAGATGTAAGCCCAACACTAGAAGCCTTCAGTCGTTGAGACTCAGAGGACGAGGGAGTAGTCTCAATGATCCTCGGTGCCAGCTCAACACTGGAAGCAGAGCAGCCGTTCATATTGAACCTCGAAGACAGTCACTGGAGAGCAGACATGAAACGAGACATCGAGCTACAGAGACGACACACAAGATACATGGATCCATGGTTAACAGAGACACATTAGGAACACTATAGAGTCGACGATCAAGCCGTTAGTACCAAAAAGCACTAGAAGCCAGGTGGCAGTTACAGACACTAGAACCAGTTAATACAACGCGAACCTACGAGTATTTAGCTATAGAGAGAACACAGTGCTATTCAGAATATCATTGATGTATTTGTGACATTGTTGAAGTATCATAATAAAGACAGTATAGACAAGAACAGTTGTTTCCAGCCCTTTTTTTTTTGTTTTGTTTTTTGATACAAGCACCAGAGTCACGCGAGAAGCATGCAGCAAGCAAGACGTCATCATTATCACCACCACTATCGACACGACCATCTTTCTCCTCGTCTATAATCTTCCAATCGACTCCTCCTGTAGCAAACCTAAAGACGAACCTGGGTGTGACAAGAACATACGCAACGAAGAAGAGAGCAGTGCTACATTAGGGGGAGGTCCGATTTTGGTGCCTTAGGACCAGGATTTCAAAGACCTGAAGCATTTTTCAACGACAAGCAAGAGATTCAATTTTGGTACCGTTCATGCACGATTTTCAAGATCTTAAGAATTTTTCAAGACACTTCTACAGATGTAAAGATAGGAAGCTCAGTTTCGGTGACGCATTCCAAGAACTTCTAAGCATCAGCGAAAAGTAAGCAACACTTCTACACGTGCAAGAAACTCAACTTTGTTGCCTCGAGAAGCTTTACTACGATTACCCAGCAGAATGAGATTTTCAGAGAATTTGTAAGACACGTCAAACAACGCAACGTAAAGTTACTAAACCTTACGAGACAGTTATTTCACACAGAGCTAGAGTCTTCAAGTTTCAGCGAAGATAACAATAACTATGAATACGATCATAATGACAACCAGTCCAGAAACAGAGACATGATCAACAAAAAGGGAGAAGCAAATATAGACATTTATAAGTAACATCAAGAAACCATCAATCCCAGAAGACAACAGTTCAAGACATCCAGAAGAGTAGCAGTCCAGAATTCAGAAGACCTACATAACAGAAGTCCAAAGCTCCAGAGTTGCAGAAGACCAACGATATCAAAGCTCAGAGTACACACAACTAAAGTTCCAGAAATCCAGACATACAAACAACCAGTGTTCAAGAAGTACAGAGTTCCAGAAGACTAAAGTTATAGAAGTCCAGAGTGCCAGAAGACCAAGAACGACGTTATACACGTACAGCAGAAGCGCAAGAGACATTTTTACACCTGACATTTTTTTTATCATTCAACGAACTACACACTGGTGAAGACCAGAACAACGAAGACAAGAAGAACAACCCAACGACCAGAAAGAAGAAGTCGCTATCTTATGCTACAGTAACAACAGATCAACTCAACCAGACGACCATCAACAACCACAGCGAGGCAGCCATGAAGAGAAGAATACGTCAACGACTAGAATACCAACGCAACCACAACACCAAGATCCTACGACTCGAAAGACAATCTCAGCTGCATAGAACCCGTAGAGACAGATAAGTACAGATCCATGAACAATGAACAGTTCCGTTTTCACAAAGCTACTATATTTGACAATCCAAAAAATAAAGAGACGAACAGGCACAAACTACCAGATGCTTACGGGAAATAAGGCAAGGTCAGATTATTATTTAGTTTGTTTAAGATAATAGAAAGTGTTATGTAAATTTGTTTTAAATATGGTAGTGCACTAGAAAATTGAGGCAAATGACAGTATAATTTGTTAGAAGTGAAAGGTATGATAAGAATGAGTCATACCTGAACGAGGCAGTAGACCGGTACCCATACAAATAAAGCCTAAAGCACTAAAAGAAGAAAAAGAAGAAGAAGAAGAAGTAAATGAAAAACTTTATTCAGTGAACGAGAATGATGATGCTTATAGAAAATAGAACAAAGAATAATAAATGAAGAATACATTTGTGCACACGCATACACAGCACACAGTGTCTTCTGATGAAGTATATTCTTGAGATAGAAGGTAGTAGATGATCAGTAAACATTACATTCTACAGATAAATAGTCAAGTGATACAGATAATTATTAGACTAAAATGTATGAGTTAATGTCTTCGACGAGCTTTGTGGAAGTAATTGTAGTGAAGATAGAGTTAAACACATTTTTTTTTTCAGTACATAATATATCAGAGAGCGGTGATAGGGCATACTTACATGACAATGAGAGAACTAAAATGGTTTAAAAAAAAATAATACAGACAGGGCACATGTAATTAGAAGAAGTCGATCATTTTCTATTAAGAGAAGCAAAAAGATAAAAAAAAATAATAACCTAGTAATGTGTTACAAACAATAATAATCGATAATGATGTTGTATAATGATGCCATATGTGACAGATTATTTGTTTGTTGTGTGTTATGAAAAGCCATGCCATGAAGGATGTGAGTGAAGCGAAAAGCCATGCAGACAGGAGAAGAGTTAATGTGTAAATTTTTGCTTTTCATTTATGTGTATTAACTTTGATTGTGAGGTCGAATAAGATAGGTGTTGTCATGAAAACAAAAGAGCGAATGCATTATGTAAGATAAAAAAAAAATTGGTGAGATGGACAAAAGTGAGTTAATCTGTGTTGTTCAGTAAGATTTTCTATTTTTCAATTTTTAATTTGCTTTGTGAATACACGCACATTTATGTTATGATTTGTGTAAATATTGATGACTAAACTGTTTCTGAAAAGAAACTAAAGGACTGTCACAAGTAGTGAGGTGACAGATGTGAAGAGAGTAGGCAATGAGTTAATGTGTATTTTATTTTAAGATTTTTGCTTTTCTTTCAATTCGCTTTGTATATATATATATCGCATTCATGTAATTAATATGATGTTTGTGATGATGATTGAGAAGAAGAATAAATATAAGTGGTGTAATGAACTTGATGTCACTAAGTAGAACTGATTGAGCTGTAGTGACACTGGAGATTAGGATTAGAGGACCTAATGACGACATAGAGGCGAATTACGGCGAAAATTGCCAGCCTAGACCCGTTAGGTCGAAGATATTTTTATTTGAGATACAGGCGGTAGAGTGACCGTCCTGATGAGGTATAGATACAGGCGGTAGAGTGACAGTCCAGATGAGATATAACTGTATTTTGACATGCATAAATCTACTTTATATTCTTACATTTGCTTGATATTATATGCCATTTTTGATGTTTTTCCTTGAGTTTAATCAAAGTAAAGTGGAAGCAGAGAGGTGCGTCCACGTTGAGGAGGTTGACACGGTTATATTCGAGGTCTGATGTAAGGAGAGTTGAAGAGAGTTGCCAAGGTGTGCAATTGGCACTTGGCAAAAGCTATATTAATGCCGTGATTTTGGCAGCTGCGTTTAGCAGTACAATCAAATCAGTAGACTAAGTTATGGACATCAGAAAAACCGCGTCAGTACGCAAAATTCATTTTGCTAAAATCCTAAAATGTTGTAAAGAGTTGATTTCATGATATACTTGTACCGTTCATTGAGATAATGCAGATAGATGTTTCGATGGGCATATGTAACTTGTGTTAGTCATGTTGTAGTAAAAGAGTTAACAGATTACATGACGCAGTAACAGTTGACAGGTTGAGTACATGACACATGAATAAAGCACACAGATTATGTACACTGTGAAAAAAGCACACTTCTTACCTTAACATCAAGAAATAACACCATTCCATACAAGCGAAATATGAACACCACATAGACGCATACACACATATCCAATTTGTGAAAGGATTTGAGCCCAAACCAACGCCACTTGTATCCTCAAGCAGTGCAAAGCATCTAACGCCAGAGTAGGGGAGGTAGTCGAATAAATGAGACACAAGTTGTTGACATCCACACACACACACACATTCCAAACACCATGTTCAGAACATCCCCCAGTGGTCATTTTATTGTTTTGACAGGGAGCCCTATTCTTGTATAAGGAAAAGTTTACTTTTTGCAACACAAAACTTTAGAACCCTTGGTCGAAACAATGTAAAACTGTCTATGTGTTTATGTATCTATGCTGCAAGAGGTGTGAAAAGTTAGAATCCTCATTGCTCTGTCAATTTGCTGACCCTAGGCCATGGAAACAGCAACACCCAGCTAGCGTGGAGGAAAGTTAAACAAAGTTTCCAACAGTGGTTGTTTTGTTAGTGGCAGAGAAGAATGCAGGCAGAAACTGGTAGTAATATTTTGTAATAATTAATTTGTGAAGCGTTTAGATGTACAGCCCCACTAGATTTATGTTGTTTAATTTGGACCAGTAGACGCTTGATGCAGTATGAGACATCCCTAGATCAACTTTACCTTTCCAAACATGTTCCCCAGAAAATTTCCCCAGAAAAGAGATGAAACAGCACGACAAGAGATTATTTTTTAGTTTCATTGAGTAGATTTGAACCCAGCCCATCCAAATCCTGGTGTTATAATGGTCAACATATAGAGACAAAGAGACGATGAGACATTGAGAGACCTTCATGTACTGTGTCATTATAATTTTTATGATTAATGCTAATTACTGAAAATGTTACGAAGTTTGCTGTACATTATGTTACTGTGTAAAATATATGAAGAGATAAAAGATAAACATACAGCAGATGTCCAGACACTTTTGAAACAAGTGAGGATTCGAACCCAAAACAACTATGCCGTTCAGCAGTCACAGCACCCACTAGGCATGTGACATGAAATTGCTGGCGGAAACTTTTTCCAACGTGCTAAAGTAAACAAAACAGGGACACAGTCTATTGTTTTGACATGCGAGGTTTGGGACTGCTAGAGACTGGCAACGACTAGCTACAGTCAACAATGAAGTGATGATTATGGCGGCAGTATGGACAAGTGTTGACAGACTGTTTTGAGATTGTGGAAGGACGATGGCTTTGTAAGAGTTGTCAATGAAAACATTTAATGCGAAATAGGAGCATACAGTGACAAAAACAAGTCAGAGTAATCATGCAGGGGGCTATAGCAGAAATTTATGTTACAGTCATGGGCGTCGAAACTGAACAGGCAGAAGTGTATCTTAAATGGAGAATCTGTTTTATGAGATGTAAATGAATGGCTTTAAATACTTAAAAACATTTTCCCACTGTATTTGTACACATACTTTTTTTTTTTGACGATGCATGATAGAATGGTACTCAGAGATGGAATATGATATACTGTGTATTCATTAGTAGTCGCATAAGAAGAGATGTATTTGATGAAATCATTTAGCCCAAAAGTATGCAGTTATATAAGATATTTTGTTGTAGGGATTGAAATGACACTTATAGAGAACATAGAGTAATAGATATACTGGATGTGCACTGTAAATGGGTGTATTGGATAAATAATATGAAGATGTATAATGTTAACGTTTATGTTAATGATAATGGTTAATTTTTCCGCAACAATGATTGTAACTTTAGAGATGGGTTGCTTAGGATCGCAACCTTTGAAATCTGCATTTATGATATGAGATGTTGGTGTATAATTGAATTATTTTTATGTATAATTGTACATGGCTTATGAAAATGGTAAAATGGCATCTGATTATAGATATATTAGTAGCATAAAATGTTCACATTTGAGTGAACATTTTCTTTTTAGGAGGGAAGGGTTGTAACACAGTTAAGTCATTACTTGTTTGAAGGAAGTGGGTTATTACGCAGAGTTATGGTGTACTGAAAATCAACAAGTTTTGGCAGCCTTGACATTCCCTTTTCCAGAATCTTCTTTTCTCGCCAAAACAAGCTATTGACATCAAACTGATGTTGTCTGGCCTTGGCCTTGTTTCTAGAAGTTTTGATATGCATTCTTTTCATCATGTGACCCAAACTTGTCGTACTAGTGAATACCTTGTTGACGTGCCCTATCAAAGCAAACACAATTGTCCTTGTTTTTCTAGAAGCTTCTATGACCTCAATTGTCAGTTTAACTACTATATCTGCGTAGAATAGGATGATGAAATCTGATGCAATTGTGACGAAATGACCTCAGTGGTCTCAGAAGTTATATTGTGTTTGATAATTTCTTATGTTCAGAGAAGGACAAAGAATTAAAAGCAATAGACACTGAGCCTAAAATAGTTCTAAAACCACTATAAGGGATTTGAGAATTGTTTAAACTGTGTTTCCCGTCTTAGCCAGACAAAGCAACCTTGCTTTGTGTAATGTTACCTAATACTACTGTAGTTAGAGATTTCACCTGCCCATGTCATATAATTATCTCCTGCCCAGTCTGTAGAGGCAAGTAAAGGGGGAGATAACTTCGTATCACACCTCAGATTAGCTCCCCTGAATGCGACCGGAGTGTCATAAAAAGTTACATAACACAGACTGAGGGGCTCCTTTTGAACAGGATAGATCAGGGGAATTAAGTGGTCAGGTAGACATTTCTAGACAGGCCGGCGTCCAGCGTCTGAAAGTTTCACACATGATAGTGAAATTCTCAAGAGAACAGATGTTTGGCAATTAGGAATGTTTAATCTTGGTCAAGGTCGTACTGTAGGCCGTTCACTGTGAGTGACAGGCCCCTTGATAGCTAGGTTGATCTAATAGGTACCTCAGAGGCGGGGCTTAGGTCATCTCCTTGAGGGTTGGGTATAACCTAGTAGAGGATGGAGTTAAACCGTGCAGACAGATAGAGGTATTAATAAGAGCATCCCTGGAATTTCTGTCATAATCGCTGCCAGAGGCAACAAACAGGTCGACCTTAGAGGTAATTCTAATGGTTTGATTCTAGTTTGGCGATAGCTGGAAGTTTCCAGGTAAGCCTGTACAATTATTTTCAATCTTGTATACATAGGTTAGGGAGTTAGCTAAAATCTATTCTACCTTTTCCTAATTTGTCTACACATTCTGCTTGAAATAGTTCTTTGTGAGTATTCAGTATCTCAGTTAGGGAACTGCTAAACTATTTCTATTTCTTGTATGTTTGTGGCACATGTTTTTCAGTGTATGTTTTCATGTTTATAAAATAAGACTTGTATACTAAAATATAATGAAATTATAATGTTTCAGCCATCAACCAAAACATGAGTTTGGACTGTAGCACATCACTTCTGCATCTGGGATGGTTGGCACCAAGGTACTGTTCAGTCCTCAATACCTAAACTGCTGCAACTGTTCCCAATGCATAGTATTGTCTATTGTCACCAATCATGTCGACACCTATGGCAGGCAGCCTCTGGCTTCACCCTACAGCTCCCTAGGGATGGATCTCTCGCAATGGTACGGTTGGCCACTACCTGGGTGCAGGAACAGACATGTCAGCAGGCCCCATGGTAGTATCTTCTGGTAGCTGGTGGTAAAGATTACTGGTGATGTGGATAGATGATGATTGTTGATCTGGTCTCCAAGGAGATTAAAATCATGTGACAGAAGAGAAAACCAGAATTAGCATCTCATACTCCACATGCCTATATCCTACTCTACCTATATTCACACAAACACAGAGGTCTGCTTTTAAGGATTTGGGAGTCAGTGGTAGACTGTACATTGCCATTGTTAATCAGCAGAGAAGATAGGAAACAAAGTTCCAACAAGGAGATAGAATGGAGGTCTCTCTGATAGAGGACATTATCACTTTCCTTTCATAACCATATATCCATATTCACACAGTATACATACATACAAGAATATGGAAATATATATACTTAAAAGGGGTGTAACCCATATACAGCCCTGCCCCGGCCCATGTTTGCGTTGAGTCGATAATGGCCCTGTGTGGTCAGACCGCCATTCTCCTGACCCGATCGATGTGTGTGTCGTGACCCAGATAATCCTCTGCTAATCCAAGAGTGGCATACTCCACATGCCTATATCCTAGTCTACCTATATTCACACAAACATAGAGGTCTGCTTTTATGGATTTGGGAGTCAGTGGTAGACTGTACATTGCCATTGTTAATCAGCAGAGAAGATAGGAAACAAAGTTCCAACAAGGAGATAGAATGGAGGTCTCTCTGACACATCAGATAATCCTCTGCTAATCCAAGAGTGGCATATATTTCACATATGCAATAAGTTGGTTAATAGTGTTGTCTGTTGGTTAAGTCTCTGACCCACATGCTCTCTGGACTTTTGCTAGGATAAAAGTGTCTGATCATGTTTCAGACTTGTGTAGGGTTCTAATCACTTTGGGACGTGCGTGCAGGGACTGGCCAGCTGGTGCTGCAGAATCAGAAGTTCAACAAATGATTCATGACAATTCCCGATCAAGTGATGTAATTGTATATACAGATGGCTCTGTGTTGAAGGGCAGGTCCCGAGTAGTTAGCATCCTTTGGATATTTTCTCCAGGTCATGCCGGTGTGTTGGGAAATGAGCAGGCGGATAGACTGGCCCTTTCTTCACCACTTGGTGATGAACTAATGTATGACAAGCTGGATGTTGTAAGGACCCTTTGGGAGCGCGTTAACAGTGCCGATGAACAGATAGATCATTACGGTCTGAGGAGAATGACACTGCGAGGAGTTACAAAAGAATATGGCCGACGCTCGACACTCAGGGGAAGGGCGAGACGGATATACAATCAGTCAGTTACCAGTACCATCGGAATTTAAATCTTCGCTTGCTGCTGAAGATGGGGACGGAGCGCTTATGGGAGTGTCCCGAGCGCTGTGATGTCGATTCTTAATTCAACATTCAACATGCTAGGAGAATAACCTCGGCTTTTAAAAAATCTGGTCGATTCCCAGCAATATGAATGTAATGACGCCATGGTTTTGTAACGTCCATAGCCAAGCCTAACCTGCATTCAGCAGCGGAGTTTACTTACATGGTACTCGTAAACTATAATAGACTTACACAAGCTTTGGATTCTTCTGGGAAACTTAACGTTTCTTCAATATGGACAGAAATAAGCACAGAGGCAAACAAAGCGTCCTTTCTCGATGGAGGCTTGATCGAGAATAGTTCTGACACAAGCAGTGTTGCTACTTTTCTTGGACAGAAACATCTAGAACCGGGTCAAAAAATATCTAGAAAAATATAGATTTGTGCGGGGAAACATCTAAAAAAACATCAAAATGAAACAGTGAACAAAATTGCAATTGATATGACTTACCGTATATAATTCTGTCCTCATCTTCAATGATGTCTGTCTCACAAGATCCACAAGATAAACTTAGCTTGGATGATGAAGTTTAAGCTTCAGATCCCAAATGACTCTGGTATACTTTAGCTGTTCCAATTTCTTTTAGTACACAATCAGGGAGCTGATAAGTTGAACAGCATTTTCCTACTCTCATGAGGCCGAATTTTATTGTTAAGATAGCATTTAGGAGGTCAAGTTTTATCCTATTTCTAATTTTAGATTTGATATAATTCATAGCACTGAAAAACTATTTCTAAATTAGCATTTGAATGGGGTAGTATCATGTCAGACATCGTACATTCAAAGAGCTTACAGAATGGTCTGATTCCTCCGACATCTTTAAATTGTTTCACTTCACTCCAAAACGCTTCAGTTTCTGTTTTGTTTGTCCAGTCAACCATGTTTATTTTGGTTAATTGTTATTCTGCATCCGCCACACTATTATCAGTAGTAGTCCCTAAAAATTTCTTAACTTTACAATATTTAGGTGTGAAGTATGTTGCTGACAGAAAAGAGTGAAATATTTTTCAATACATCTAGATTTTCAGGAAGTCTCTGCTTCAATTGCTTGAATAATGAGATAAGGAAATCTCGACAGCGCTTTCTTAAGTTGTTCTCTTCATTTTCATTCTCTGTTAACAGTTCTTTTGTTTTTAAATCATCCATTTTTTATTCAATTTGATATCCAAGGTATCGTTTAGGAGCCAAATAGCACTCTATAGTGCAAGTAGGCAAATCAGCTTTAGAATTCGGCAACACCAGTCTTTTACCAACTAAGTGAAATAGCAAAGAACACCGTCAAGTAATTTAACTTTAACAACATGTTAAGATTCGAACAGTTTATTAACTTCCATTAAAATAGGTTGTAAAAAGATGGAAGGAATGCCAAATTTTTGTTTCATTATACATTCCATATAGCATTTCAGCTGTGTAGCACTTTTCACTCTTTCTTGTTATTTCGAAGTGTCTTTAACTCCAACCACTGGTTCACAATTCTTTCAACAGATGGTTGATCTAGTTTTGCAATCTGACATAATTTTCAGTGGCGCAAAACCATCATTTAATGCTTAAATAAGTTATTAGTCCGCTCGTGTCCAGGTGGGTCCCCTCGTGTCCACATGGGTCCCCTTGTGTTCAAGTGGGCCCCTTGTGTCCACCTGGGTCCCCTTGTGTCCCCGCTGGTCCCCTTGTGCCCACGTGGGTCCCCTTGTGCCCACGTGGGTCCCGTTGTGTCCACTGTGTCCCCTTGTGTCCACATAGGTCCCCTTGGGTCCACATAGGCCCCCTTGGGTCCACCTTAGTCCTCTTAGGTCCACGTGGGTCCCCTTACGTCCACATGGGTCCCCTTTAGTCCACATGGGTCTCTTTGTGTCCACGTGGGTCCCCTTTTGTACACGTGGGTCCCCTTGTGTCCATGTAGGTCCCTTTGGGTCCACGTGGGTCCCCTCGATTCCATGTGGGTCCCCTTGTGTCCACGTGGGCCCTCTATTGTCTACGTGGGCCCCTTTGTGTCCACGTGTGTCCCTTTGGGTCCACGTGGTTACCCTTCTTTCCACGTGTGCCCCTTGTGTCCACGTGGGTTCCCCATTGTGTCAACATGTGTCCTCCTGTGTCCACGTGTGTCCGTTTGTGTCCACGTGTGTCCTCTTGTGTTCACCCCCCCCCCGCCCCCCATGGTCCCCTTGTGTCGACTTGTTTGCCCTTGTTTCTATTTTTTCCTTCTGTCGATATGAGCTAATAAGCAGGTTCAAATCTGCACAAGGTGGATTTTATTGCTCAGCCTAAACTAAATGTAGGAAAATAGCAAGGGAAGTAAAGTCGTAATATAATCCACATCGGCAGTTCAACACAATGTACTATCCTTTTCTAATGGATCCTTTTATATATTTGTCTAGCTATTTTCTGTATTTTTTTACCAACAGGAAAAGACACACACACACACACACACACACACACACACACACGCTAGCGCATACAACCACACACATTCACCATCATCATCATCAGATGCCTTGCCGACTGGCGTGGGCGATCATGCCTCTCCATAATCTGCGATCTCCTGCAGCATGTATCAGTTCGGGTGTCGACATACCTCCATGCCAGGCAACAAGACTGTCAAGCCTCTTCTCTCGTTGTCTCCCTCTATCCCTTTTTCCACAGATATTTCCAGTGGTCACAACATGTTCTATTTTCCCTCTTCTCATAACATGGCCGAAAAATGATGACTGTCTCCTTCTGATGTCTGTGATAAGTTGTCTTCGGGCTCCCGCCTCTTTCAAAACCTCTTGGTTGCTCTTTTTTGGCTGTCCAAGGTATTCTAAGCATTCTTCTGTAAAACCACATCTCTGAGGCCTCTAAAAATTGTTTGGCCTGCCTACCGATTGTCCAGGATTCACATCCATATGTTAAAACTGGATGTATCATTCACACTCACGGAAACATTAAACAAAATACGGCTATCTTCCAAATAACGGTCCCAAATTATCTAGGCAAAAAATATACCCTAACAGGGCCTCAGTCAATTGCGCACTTCCGGCGACTTCCGCCGAGAGTATTCCCCCACCGTGTGTCCCACACGCCGCGGCGTGGATTGGGGCTTAACTAAATGGCTGGGACTCACGAGCAGCAGCTACCGCATTTCCTGCAGCTGCGCTTATTTTATTTGCTCGTGAGTCCTAACCATCTAGTTTAGCCCCAATCCAGGCCGCGTGAGCGGCGTGGGGGACACCATGCAGGGGGATACTCTCGGCGGTGGTGGAAGTCCCTGGAAGTTCGCGATTGACACGTGACTGAGGCCCTGTTATGGTATATTTTCTGCCTAGATAATTTGAGACCGTATTTCGGAAGATAGCCCAAAATTCCGTTCTATGCCAGCTCAATCCCAGTCTATAAGATAACACTGTCACGAATGCGCCGCCCTGTGTGCATGCACGTAAGTGTGTGGCTGTGTAGTTTCATTAATACTTATTAATAGTTATTTCTGAGATATCGGTCTATAAGAAAACAATTGCCTGCAGTTTTGAGTTAGAATTGGGACACAGTAGTCGGAACACACCGCTCAAATAGTTTTTTTTTTCTCTTTGGTCTTGGAGGCGAGGTTAGTTGGCCAAATAGTTAGCACGCTGGGCTCCCGTGTGGGTTAAAATCCTCGTTGTGGCATTTTTTTTTTATTAATATCTGGGGGCAAAATAAAAATAAAAATCCTCACCTGCACAGTAATGGCGATAGCACTAGCCATGCGGCCCTAAATACTAATAATAATTTTAAAAAGACTGCAGGTTTGCTGGTAAACCAGTTGATAGTTGAATTTGACCATTTCACATATAACGATTTTATTTCGAAGTTTCCGATTGCATGGTTACGTTGAATTTTCTTAGATTTCCATTTTTTTTTTTTCATTTTGATTTAATTATTTTGTCCGTGATTGCGTTGGAATTGAGCTGTGTGGTTTACCATAGCGTTCATTTCGTGATTATGGTTATATTTCCTGTTTTCGTTGCTTTTCACTTCGTTTAAAAAAAAATACTACTTCGCTGAGGAAAAGATTGGTCAGTGAATGGGGGTGGGGGAGGGGGTCGGTGTTTAAACTGTTAACTGACAGAGCTTTAAGTCCCAGTAACTGCCTTGCCCACTCATAGTAGCAGCAGTAGTAGTAGTTGTGGTAGGCCGGCTACACCGTATAGCTGTCGTGCGGGAGACACAGTTTTGACAACCGGTAAGGTGATTGGATTTTTCTGTCGGGGGAGGGGGAGGGCAAAATTACACATCCTAACCTGATCAGTCGGTGGCGACAGCACTAGCCATGCGACGCCAAATCTTCTGGCTCACGACCCCCTGTCTGTTCCGATGGTAAACCGATAGTAGTGACATTAGTTTAGTTATTGTGGTGGTGGTGGTGGTAGTACTGGTACTTGAAGGATGGTGTGGTAAATATTATACTGGCTGCATTTACTTCTCATTACAATTGCTGCTCCCCATTTTAGTCGGATTGACAGGGATGTCAAGATCAGTTACAAAAAATATCGTCAGGTGAAGATTTTCAAATCCTTATGAGAGTGACATTGTAGTAGTCGGTGGATGGGGGATGGGAGGGGGGTGATGACAGAAATTGTTAACTTAGAGACTTACATGATTTTAAAGTTTTCATTTCTTAATTTGTTTTATTTTACTAACACCCCCTCAGCACTTCTCATTTTTTTTTCTTTTACTTATTTGCAAGTAAAAAATAAAGTAATCTTTACTTACGTCTCTTTAAAAACTACAAACAGCTTTAGCATGTGATAACCAAATTACCATTTTTTTAAAACTCCCTACAATACAGTTTAAACAAACACTAATAGTTTTAGAGTCGGCAAACAAGACTATCTCTATATCTGCGCAGGCAATGTCTGCGACATTACCCATATTAGACACGTGTGATTTCTATTTTCTTTCTTTTAAAAAAAACATTTGATTATTTAGAAAGTAGTCGGTGGATTTGAGGGGGGGGGGGGGGGGGTGTCTTCGAAGACTATCTCTATATCTGTGCAGACAATTATTACGACATTAAGCGTGTTAGACATGTGCTATTTCTGTTTTCTTTCTTTTCCATTTAGCTAAACTAAGCCATAGCAACGCGTGGCCGGGTACAGCTAGTTAATATGTAAAAATAGCTTCAAGCTCATTACTTTTAAGCTCGCACTTCATGAGTTAATGGTTAAAACAGGTTTCACGTTACAAAAAAAAAAAAATAAAAATCCCCTTCGTTGTACTTGGATTTGCTATACATGGCTTGATCTGTCTCCGCACAATGGCTAGTCACCTATCGAGAACAATGCACAAAGCACAACCTCCAAAGCTCCAACAATGATTCATATATAGCTTACAACTTTCATGCCATGAGACAAATAGCTTAACAACGTAGCGATTATATTTTCTGCTTTTACTCTGTAGTATGAAGTTGTTTGTAAATATTTTAATGGAGCACTGTGTAAAGTGTGTTAAGCGTTTCAGATGCTATCTAACTTAAAGTAACTAGAATTTACACATCATATAAATGTGATTAAGCTATAAAAAATGGATATACATTGTCACTGTGCACACCTATGGATTAGCGGCTCTTTGTCGGTGAGTATGTACTATTTGTATGTTGGTAATTTAATAATGTAGATTTCAAATATATCTAAGTACTTCTAAACCTAGTGACTAACAATGCTCCACCAATGTGGTCTGATGGGTTAAATTTGTAAACGAAGGCTGGAGGTGCTCAGGTTAAAAAAATATCTCAGATAATTTTATCAACCTGAAATGGTGAAAGATTAATTTTAAGTTATTTACTAAAGAAGCTCAGAAAATGCGCCACGATGACTTAAATTTATTATGGGGATTTGGAGGTGATCATGTAAAAAAATAACTCCAACACAAAATTATATAATCTCTAAATAATGACAGATGCATGCAAAAATGGTACGGTGGTTGTGGATTTTAGAAAAAAAAACTCAATAAGATTACTAATTTAGCAAGTATTTTAAGTTAATTACTTCCAATTAAAAGTTCAAAAATCAGACATAAGTGCAGACTTTATATATTTGGGCGAGGAGAGGAGTGGGTCAAAGAATCCGATCAAGGATCAGACTTGTGTAGGGTTCTAATCATTCTAAGTCGTGAGAACAGGGACTGGTCAGCAGGTGCTGCAGAATCAGAAGTTCAACAAATGATTCATGACAATTCCTGCCAATGTGAAGTGATTATCTATACAGACTGATCTGTGTTGAGGGACAGACGAAACGCATGGGGGTTCACATCTAAGCCGAATGGACGTAACTGTGTCAACAAAGCCTAGCATATGATATCACAACATTTAGTTCGAGAATGGATGCGAAGGCAGTTACTGCTGCCTCCGCTGGACTGAGAATCAGCTGTATACACATGACGTAATTGTAACTGACTCACAGAGCATGTTGAGAAAGGTGGAGATAGGCATGTTCCGTAAATGCGACCATGATGGGTGTCAATTCTATACCACAGCAGGTTTATGGGAAAGCTACGTTTCAATAGGTCCTTTGCAGAATGTCGCTCTCATCATGGTCTGCCTAAAAGAAACTCGGTCTCTCGCCAGCTCTCCCAAATCATGTACCTTCATACTCAAGGAGTCACTTGTATCCTGTGTTGGTCGGCACCTGCTCCTTCTTCCTGGTACCATGCCTTCTGCTATAATTTTTTTTCCAAACTGTCGTAAAGCTTAATATGACCACACTATTTCAGCTTCCGAGACAGGATGCTGTTAGTGGTATATCAGGTCGTGGATCAAGAGTACCTGGCTGCGTGGCATCCTGGCGACCTGGCTCGCCTGGCTCCTTCAGAAGTTCAAGGGGTAAAATTTTCGTCGAAGGAAAATCTGGGTCAGGTTTTTTCCCGAGTTGGTTTTTCTTTCCAAGATGGTTGGTCAGGGGGCCTCTTAAAAAAAAAAAAAAACTTTCGTTCAGAATTTTTTCCCCAAAATGATTTTTGTTTTCCAAAATGGAATTTTTTTTCCCCCTAAGATGTCGAATTTTTTTTTTTTTTTTTAATTAAGATGATGCATTTTTCCCCCCAAGATGTCGGAACTTTCTCCCACTGACTGGTAGCCTTGTTGTCAAGGGCGTCTCAGATAAAATCTATCAAAATTAAATATTAGAAGTGATTTTTTCTATTACTTATTTGAAGGTCTGGAGCACATCGAGGGTTTTGGGCGCGCTTCATATACATTTATAGTGATATATGGTAACCTTCTGTCTTCTTTTCTTAGCTATGTATATGTCTCTCTCTCTCTCTCTCTCTCTCTCTCTCTCTCTCTCTCTCTCTCTCTCTCTCTCTCTCTCTCTCTCTCTCTCTCTCTCTCTCTCTCTCTTTCTTTTCTGTATTCCTATCATATTCCTTGATAAAAGGTCCCTCTTTCTTCTGTAACCACATCTTCATCATTGCTACGAGGCTCATTGTAGTTATTTCTGTCATGTCCTGTATGCAACCTGCAGCAATTGCCTAACACTTGTAACAAACAACACTAAATAAAAAATACAATGCCTCTCTTTTTCCTCTTGTCGGGGCAGTCTATATAGTGATATATGGGATCCCGCACCCTTCAGTTCTTTCTAGAACCCTATTATTATTATTCTTGGGGGGGGGGGGGGGTTGTTATCTCGTGTTAGTTATGTGTATGACCATTGTTTCCTCTTGTCGGGAAACCTGCAAATATTTATATAGTACTGATATATGGGGCCCTGCCTCTTTAACCTCAAACATTCACGTCCTTGTTAGAGTCCCATTGCAGGCGACGCACTTTCACACACACACACACAAAACATTAGACCTTTAGCGCACTGGGCCCTGGTCAATGTAAGAATTATGTCAATTGGTTTGAACCGGTGAAATCACCGCAGGCCATATCACTAATAAACAAAGTGTAGCTTAATTGTACCTGTGTTCGCGTGATGACGCCAACAATTTTAAGGGAGCTTTCAACCTTTATGGCTTAAAGCAAAAAAACTGTTAAGGTGGCTTTCATACCAAACACTAGAAGTGAGGAAACGCAAACTCTTTAGGCGCATTGGGTATAGCTGGGTTAGATCTATGCTCTTTTCTCTTTTCTCTAACCACGATTGTACTTCTTGATGTCATAGGCATACTGCTATCATCATCATCATCATCATTATCACCAAGAACAACATCATCATATAACAGACTTCTCACGCGCATTTGGCATAGCTGGGTTTAGACCTAAGCTTTTTCTCACCCTTTTATAACCATTTTATCTGTTTCTTGTTGGTTTAGGCATATAGGGTTAGACCCATTTAATATATACTATCAACTTATCTTTTGTCTTTACGACCTGGTTTATTTCTTAGTGGCATATGCATATAGGGCTGGACCCTTATTTTAAAGGCTCACCAACACTAGTCAGTACTAGGCAGTAGATTCAAACCTATTACAATCTTAGTAGCTTTAATTCGAAAAAAAAATACTTAACAACAAACACTGCTGACTGAGAAAGCCACATATGAACTTGTGTATAAACCTGTGTAAACCTAACATACAGTTTGTTGTCTTATTTGCCGCCACGAACGACAAGGAGGTCTGATTGCTGATTTTGTCACTCAACTGTTATATTTTATAGACTCGACTTGTCTGTTGTTCTCTTGCTTACGTCTAACATACATAGTAAAATACAGTTTTTAAAAAATCTGTTTACTCAGCTAAACAACTATTTGACCCCTTCCCCATCTGTTTATCTAACAATCACACTAACCGGTTGTTTCGTCCGTGTAACACAGAAAACTATCGCTTTCTTTCCTGTTTTCGCCAAAATTTACACATAACAACATTGTCATAATTCCTTTTTGACCAAAATAAACATTAAACCAACATTTTCTTCCCATTCCTCATCCGCAGGCACGCATTAAACTATCCTCTTCTCTCTTTCCTGAAACTAGCACACATTAAAAGTAACACTTTTTCCCACTTCTCGCTACCATTTACACATAAAACTACAGACATCTTGCTCGTTTTCACACCACCTTATTCTCTCCCTGCCTGGCTAACTAATACGCATAAAGCTGTCTGCTTCTTTCTCTTATCACAAACTTTCACACATAAACACAGATGTCAATCCCCTCTTGACTAAATTTCACACAATAAAACAACATATTATTTCCCGTCCTCGCCAACAGGCACATATAAAACTATCCTATTTTTTTTTATCTCTTTCTCATTTAATTTTACACATAAAATACAATCATCTTGCTCGTTTCCACACATAAAACCACATTATTCTCTCCCTGGCTAACTAATAGACATAAAGCTCCCTTTTTTCTCTTTCCCTGCAACTAGCACACATAAACTACCGTCTGCTCCCACTTTTAAGCCAACTCCTGCACATAAAAATTAGTTCTTTTCTAAAGATGTAATGTATGCTGACGACTTGGTACTATTGTGTACAAATGAACATGCAACAGTGGCCACTAGACTGCTACAAAGTGCCATAGATGTATTGGCTGAATGGGCTGACAAACGGTGTGTCAGCACCAACATAGGCAAATGTAGCACCACCCTCTTCACCCTCTCTCCAAAACAAAAATCAGGCGTCATGCCCATAAATGAAGTACCCCTGAGAGAGGATAAGGAGCCCACATACTACGGAGTAACGTTTGATGATAGGTTAACATAGAGAAAACACATAAACAAGGCAGCAACAAAAGCCAGATGGAGGGTAGCTATTCTGACAAAACTAAGGGGAACTATATGGGGTGCTAGTGGGAAAATACTCACTAAAGTTTACCAACAAACTATTTGACCATACCTTGAATACGGATCAACAGCATGGAGGTCGGCATCAAAAACCACACTGCAAGAATTAGATAAAGTGCAGAGTTAATCACTCAGAGCTACCACGGGCACTATAAAATCAACACCTATAGCTGTGATGGAGAAAATGGAGATGACCCAAGCACTGAGTGAACGCAGAGACACTAAGATGCTAGTACAAGCAGAAGAGTTTCTTAGCATGCCTTGTCACCTTATGAATGAAAGATTCCAAAATCTAGCTTTAGGACGACTAAAAAGAAGCAGTTTCTTCCACCAGACCAAACGGCTCTGCAGACAAACCACTGAACTGCAAGCAACTGCTAACCCTTTAAATCTGTACCAGAACGGAACCCCTGGAGAGAGGGTTATAATAAGTTTCCAATACACATCAAGACAGAAGTGAAAGGAGTATTTGACAAGGGAAAAAAACAGTGTTAAGCGTAAAACAGTCACCCGCAGAATCTTTGGATCCGTGTTTACACAGATGGGTCAGCAGAAAGTGCAGTCAGAAACATAGGTGCAGGGGTGTACATTAGGCATCCAAATAATACCGCGATACAGCCAACATACCAACAGGAAAGCACTGTCACAACTATGATGCAGAAGTTCAAGCCATCAAGACAGCGGTAGAGAAACTACTAAATACCGGGTACTTTTCACAACCAGTGGTATTCCTGACAGATGCCTAAGCGGTACTTCAGGCACTCCAGTCTGGAATATAACCAAGTATACGGAAACTATTATCCGAACTAGGCAACAGTTGTAATTTAGTTATGCAGTGGATTCCTTTCCACTGTGGGGTTTCCGGAAACGAAAGAGCTGATTAACTAGCTAAGGAGGGTGCAACTTAAGAACAACTTGTCACACCAGTCTCTTATAAACAGAAGAAGAAAATAATCAAATTATTCAGAAAGCCGCCGAAACTGGCACAAGACGATTACTATATTATGGACATACCAGAGCAAGTCATCATCCTTCGCCTTAAAAACAGGGCACAATCGACTTTGCTGCCAAATGTACACACAGTTTAAGATTGGTGAATCAGTCATGTGTACCAGTGGACTGGCACCTGAGACAACAGATCACATCCTCCAAGACTGTACTAGATTTAACGCATCCAGGCAAAAATTCTGGCCAAAAGAGACACTTGTGGAAGTCAAACTTTATGGGCCGCTTAGTGAATTACAAAAGACAGTTAAGTTCATACTAGAGACAGCATTGCAGATATACATAATTTATTTCAAGCCAACAAAAGAAGAAGAAGAAGTTCTTTTCTCTTTCTCAGCAACTCTCTCACAGGAAACCACCTTTTTTTCCACATTTCTGACCAACGGTCACACACAAATCTACCTTATTCTCCCCCAGCCAATCTAATTGTTACACATAAAACTGCCTGCTTATTTCTCGTTTTCACAAACTCTCACACATAAAAACACAGATGTCACTCCCTTCTTGACTAAATGTCACACATAAAAAACACAATTTTCTTTCTCTTCCTCGCCAACATTCACACATAAAACTAACTTTTTCTCTTTCTTACCAAATCGTAATCAGAAAACTGCCTGCTTCTTTCTCGTTTTCACCAACGGTCACACATTAAACCACAATTTGTTTCCCTTCCTAGCCATCATTCACACATAGAACTAACTTTTTCTTTTTCTTACCAACTCGTAATCAGAAAACTGTCTGCTTCTTGTTCGTTTTCACCAACGGTCACACATAAAAATACCTTATGCTCTTACTGCAGGGCTTTATATCACACATAAAAATGTCTGCTTTTTACTCTTTGTCAAAACAAAAACCACATATGCCACGCCCTTCTTGACTTAATGTCACACATCAAACCACCATTTTCTGTCTCTTCCTAGCCGACATTCACACATAAAACCAACTTATTTCACTTGCTCACCAACTAGCAGTCATAAAACTGGCTGCTTCTTTCTCGCTTCACCAACTGTCAAACATAAAAAACACAGATTTCACTTCCTTCTTGACTAAATGTCACACATCAAAAACACAATTGTCTTTTTCTTCCTAGCCAACATTCACACATAAAACTAACTTTAAAAAATCTTTCTCAGAAGTTTATAATCATAAATCTGTCTGCTTCTTTCTCGTTTTCACCAACGGTAACACATAAAAATACCTTATGCTCTAACTGCGGGGCTAAATGCCACACATAAAAATGTCTGCTTCTTACTTTTTATCACCAAATCTCACATACAAAACCATCGATGTCACGCCCCTCTTGACTAGATGTTACACATAAATCCACCATTTTCTGTCGCTGCCTAGCCAACATTCACACATAAAACTATCTTTTGCCCTCATTCTCAGCAACTCTCACACATGAAACCACCCTCTTCTCCACCATTCTGACCAACGATCACACATTAAACTACCTTATACTTTCCCAGGCTAACTGTTACTCGTAAAACTGTCTACTTCTTTCTCATTCTCACTAACACTTACATAATAAACTCCCCGTCGTCACCCCTTCTTGAAAAAAGAATATAAAAAATACATTTTCTTTTCCGTCTTCGCCAATATTCACACATAAAACTACTTCCTCTTTCTCGCTGTAATCAACTGTCACACATGAAAACCACATTTTTTTTCTCCTCTCGCCAAAGATCACATATAAAAACCACTCGATATATTTCTGCGTTGGGGTAACTTAAGATATTAAATATATAGCTAAAGACTTTAACTGGTCGTCCCTGCTGAAGCGAGACGCAGAGTAATTTTTACCAAACAGAAAGAGAACTTTTATGCCACACAACGTGATATACTGGTCATATTGTAGGAGTTTCTTGATAACTTGTTTCACCAAACGGGTCAAACTTTACCATAACAGCACCATTATCCTCGATATACCATACATCATTCGCTTTATTCCTAAACTGGACTACTTTAAATCACTCGATAGAACGTCTTACTGTACTTGTGTCAACACGTCTACACATCTCTGAGTCTTTGCCTTTATTCGCAAATCACTAACGGAGCCTCGGTTAAAATACTAAATATGGTTTAAAAAACTGACACCACCACCCATTTTTTGTGATGTTTGCAGGCTAGAAATTTTGTTTCCAACTCAGCTGATATAAGCTAATGCATAGCTGCATGTGCTACAAAAGTCAATACAATTATAAACTGTAAAGGGTATTTCAAACCTCCACTGTCAAGCAGCAGTATGTAGTCTGTGGACATTGCACCCGAGTCAACATCATATGATAATGGCCTGTCCATCTGCAGTAAAGTCTTGCAGGCAGCACACCTAATTTTTTTGTTCAGCTTACTTTAGACAAATCCAGCAATGTACACTAATGAGTCCTCTAAACCTTCCAAAACCAATAATTCACAGTTATTTTGCTTTATTTAAAAGAAAAAAAAACCTTGTTTGCGTCCAGCTGAACAGCATCAGTAATTATGTAATCGCTATTTTTCTCTTCATTGCTGCTAAGAAACTCTGAGAGGTCACGGATAGGAATATCTAAATAAGTTGATGAGAGCATACTTAGCAGTGAGTAAACTTTAAGTTTCTTTTCTGCTTCTAAAACCTCCTGAACAGATACTAGACAGTTTGCTCCTGACAACTGCCGATATTTACAAAACCGAGCTGTTAAGTTGTCAACCTGCAGCTTTCCAAGAAATATCGTCTTCTTCTTCTTTGCGTTCGGTTTGGTATGCTCAGATCAGACCATCAGGTATGTTGTCTCTATGAACTAGCATGTCAGGTGCAGGTCCTGCATGGTTCCCCATAGCTTGCTCTGCACGCTTTGTTCTTGACTCCAGGTGTCTTTTCGAAGTTGCAGGTAGAGTGGGCAGGTCTGCAGAATATGCTGAGATGTTTGTGGTCCTGTTTGAAAGGCACATTGTAGGGACTGTAAATCTTTTTTTATGCATGTGGTAGTTGAGCCTGCAATGTCCTGTTCGTAGACGGAAAATTGTTGTATGTTGCTTTCTGTTGAGTCTGCTGATGGGGTCTTGTGGATGTTTACTGTTAGTTTGTTCTCTCCACAGTCCCTTGTATTTTCCTTTGATGAGTGTTCTGATTTCTGGTAATGACAATGAATGAGCTTGATGCTTCTCCTTTGTTTCATTTTTTGCAAGTCTGTCTGCTAACTCATTTCCTGGTATGCCGCAGTGAGCTGGGATCCACTGGAGAACGATTTGATAGTTTTCTGTGAGTCTGTCTTTAACTTTTAATTTTGAACAAAGACTTGTATAGTCATATCAAGTAACACCTTTATGCTGACACCTATGGATGATGCAGAGTCTGACTGTATGGTAATGACATACAAAACAATACATGCTAAAGCTCCATCTACAGAAGTGTATTTCCATTTTTTTTTTAAAACTGTCCTTTCAGTTTGTTTCCTATCTGTGACTCCAGATCTTGGAAATCTGTAATGAAATCTGAGGACAGCCATTCATTTACGTTTAATCATAATTACGATTAATATGTGATACACGTTCCTCTGAAGTTGTATGAAAGGCTGGTACTTTCACTGATAAATAAGATGGGAGATCTGCAAAGATAGTTGTATAAGCATCTTTTTTTTTTAAAGCGGGATTCTTTCTTGGGAGTATATGCTCACTGTTCACTGCGAGATGGTGAAAAAGAGACACAATTTTAGTTCTATGTGTGAATGTTGGCTAGGAAGGGAAAGAAAATGGTGTTTTTTATGTGTGACATTTAGTCAAGCAGGGAGTGACATCTGTGTTTTTACGTGTAATAACTGGTAAGAAAAAGAACGAAGCAGACATTTTTATGCGTGATTTGATAGCATAAGGTATTTTTATATATGACCATTGCTTAGAATGGGAAAGAAGCAGTCAGTTTTATGTGTAACAGTTAGCCCGACCGTGAGAGCATAAGGTATTTTAATGAGTTACCGTAGGTCAGAAAAGTAGAGAAGAAGTTTGTTTCATGTGAGAGTGTTGCTAAAAATGAAAAAAGCAGGTATTTTTATGTGTGGGAGTTGGCCAAGAAGTGGAAGAAAAGGGTATTTTTATGTGTGATATTTGCTGAGATAGAGAAAATTATATAGTTTTATGTGTGAACTTTGGTCATGAAGGTAGAGAAGAGGGAAAGAAAATGGTGATTTTATGTGTGATATTTAGTCAAGAAGGGAGTGATATCTGTGTTTTTATGTGTGAGATTTGGTGAAAATAAGAAGGGAGCAGGCAGTTTTATTTGTAACAGTTATTCCGACAGTGAGAGCATAAGGTATTTTTGTGTTAAACTGTTGGTCAGAAAAGCGGAGAAAAGGGTGCTTTTATTGTTAGGAGTTGCTAAGAAATAGAAAAAAAAATAGTTTTATGTGTGACTTAGTTAGGAAGAGAAATAAAAATTGTGGTTTTATGTGTGAGATTTAGTCAAGAAGGGAGTGACATCTGTGTTTTTATGTGTGAAAGTTGGTGATAAAGAGAAAGAAGCAGACAGTTTTATGTGTAACAGTTAGCCCCACAGTGAGAGCATAAGTATTTTTTATGTAGAACCGATGGTAAGAAAAGTGGAGAAGAGGGTAGTTTCATGTGTGAGACTTAATGAGAAAAATAAAAGTTGGAGTTTTATGTGTAATAGTTAGCCATGCAGAGAATAAGGTGGTGTGAAAACAAGCTAATGGCTGTAGTTTTATGTGTAAATGGTAGCGAGAAGTGGAAAAAAGTGTTAGTTTTAATGTATGCTAGTTTCAGTAAAGAGAAAAGAAGATAGTTCTATGCCTGACTGTGGGTGAGGAATGGGAAGAAAATGTTGGTTTTATGGTGTGTTTTTTTGTGTGTCACGAAGAGAGTGGTGACGGTATTTTTATGTATACATTTTGACGTGAACAGGAAAGAAAGCGGTAGTTTTCTGTGTTACACGGGCGAAACAACCGGTTAGAGTGATTATTAGATAAACAGATGGAGGAGGGGTCAAATAGTTGTGTTAGCTGGGTAATCAGTTTTAAAAACGTTCTTTGACTATGTAAGTTAGACGTAAGCAAGAGGACCACAGACAAGTCGTGACTATAAAATATAAGAGTTGAGTGACATAATCAACAACCAGACCTCCTTGTCGTTCGTGTCGGCAAAAAAGACAAAAAACTGTATGTTAGGTTTTTATAGGTTTATACACCCAAGGTCATGTGTGGTTTTCTCAGTCAGCAGTGTTTGTTGTTAAGTATTTTATTTTCGAATTAAAGGCTACTAAGATTGTAGTAGGTGTAAATCTACTAACTAGTACTGACCAGTGTCGGTAAGTCCTATAAGTCTATGCCACTAAGAAATAAACCAGGTCGTAAAGACAAAAGGTATGTCGACTAGTATTCAAGATATTGTCTGGCCCTATAAGCCTAAGTCAACAATAAACAGACATGGTGGTTATAAAAGAGCGAGAAAAGAGCTTAGGTCTAAACCCAGCTATGCCCAATGCGCAAGAGGAGTCTGTTATATGATAATGCTGTTCTTGGTGATGATGATGATGATGATGATGATGATGATGATAGCAGTATGCCTATGACATCAAGAAGTACAATCGTGGTTAGAAAAAAAGAGAAAAGAGCATAGATCTAACCTAGCTATGCCAAATGCACCCGAAGAGTCTATGTTTTCTCACTTCTAGTGTTTGGTATGAAAGTCACCTTAACAGTTTTTTTTAATGTGAGCCATAAAGATTGTAAGCTCCCTTAAAATTGTTGGCGTCCTCACGCGAACACAGGTACAATTAGGCTACACTTTGTTTATTAGTGATATGGCCTGTGGGGATTTTGTCTGGTTCAAACCAATTGACATAAATCTTACGTTGACCATGGCCCAGTGCGCTAAAGGTCGCATGTTTGTGTGTGTGTGTGAAAGTGCGTCGCCTGCAATGGGACTCTTACAAGGACGTGAATGTTTGAGGTTAAAGTGAGAACTAAAGGGACAGGGCCCCATTTATCAGTACTATATAAATATTTACAGGTTTCCTGACAAGAGGAAACAATGGGCATACACATAACTTACACGAGATAACAGAGGGCTCCCAAAAAAATAATAATAGGGATCTATAAAGAACTGGAGGGTGCGTGATCCCATGTATCACTCTATGGACTGCCCGACAAGAGGAAAAGAGAGGCATTATATTTTGTATTCAGTGTTGTATTGGTAAATTACTGCAGTTGAGATACAGGAGTAGACAAAAAGAACTGCAAGGGGCCTCATATCAATGATAAAGATGTGGTTATAGCAGAGGGAGGGGCCTCATATCAGGGAATATGATAATGATACAGAAGAGAGTGAAAGAGAGAGAGAGAGAGAGAGAGAGAGAGAGAGAGAGAGAGAGAGAGAGAGAGAGAGAGAGAGAGAGAGACAGACAGACAGACAGACAGACAGACAGACAGACAGACAGACAGACAGACAGACAGACAGACAGACAGACAGACAGACAGACAGACAGACAGATAGTTAGTTAGTTAGATATTTTTTAAAATTAATAATTCTACAAGTTGGAACAGGTTTGACAAAAAGCACACAATTTTTTAATAAACTATTATGAATCAAGCACAGGGTCGCAAATTTTCAAGAAGATATTGTATTTTAATTTGTTAATAATTAAAACTATACATAGCTAACATAAGAAGACAGAAGGTCACCATGTATCACTATAAATGTATATGGAGCGCTCCCAAAACCCCCGATGTGCTCCAGACCCCCCCAAATGGGGTATAGAAAAAAAAACATTTTTACATTTAATTTTGATATATTTTATTTGAGACGCTCCTGACAACAAGGCAACCAGCTTGAGGGGAAAATTCCACAATCTTGGAAAAATATTCGGAGATCTTGGAAGAGAATTTCACCATTTTGGAAAAAAAATTTCGACATCTTAGTGGGAAAAGAAATTTCTATCTTGGGGGAAACAAATTCCATCTTTGGAAAAAATTTCGAACAAGATTTATTTTCGAATAGACCGCACTGACCAACCATCTTAATAAGAAAAAAAAATACCATCGCAGAAAAAAATCTGACCTAGATTTTTCTCCGACGAAAATTTGGGTTCTCCTGAAAGCTACGGCCACTTATTATGGAGTACGGCGTAGTTCAGTCCCCTGACCGCAGTGCAATTACAAAGTGGAAAAGGGGGAACGACACAAATGTCGTAATTACTGTGTGTTGGCGATAGACAGCGTGAACCGATGAGGTTATTACTGTGTGTTGGCGATAGATGCACTGCTGTCATAATAGGGTTAGAGTTAGGGTTAGGGGTAGGGTTAGGGTAGTAGTACTCCTTAAAACTACGGCCACTCCTAACCCTACCCCTAACCCAAACCCTAACCCTAACCCAAACCCTAACCCTAGTATGACAGCAGTGCATCTATCTCCAACACACAGTAATTGCGTCATTTGTTTTGTTCCCTCTTTTCCACTCCGTAATTGCAATGCGGCCAGGGGACTGAACTCCGGCGAACTCCATAATAAGTGGCCGTAGTTTTAAGGAGAACCAAAATTTGACTCCTTGAACTTCCAGAGGTGCTGGTCGAGCCAGGCAGCCAAGCAGCCACGCAGCCATGTACTCCCGATCCACGACCTGATATACTACTGCTGTTTATTAACCAATCTTCCTTGATGTTCAGATCTTCAAAGTTGTCAGTATTTGTCCTCTTCTTTGAAAAAGATCAGATTATCAAATAAAATAATATAGCAATATCTTAATTCTTCGTAGAAGTGAACTTTATATTTGCTGCAACTAAATTACTAGCATGTAATGATTTATAAATTATAAAGTAGAAGCAGGTTAAACGTCTGTATGCCGTAAATATGTTGGTTTTAAAGCTCACCGTGATGCCACTAAAATATGTTTTTAAACACCTTTATAGGCCTCTCCTTGTAAAATTTCCCATACTTAGGTGAATAAAAAAAAACGCAGAATTGAAACACACACACACACAAATAGCCCTAATCTAATTTAGTTAATTTAGAAAATATTTACGTATTTACTCTGTGAGGCAACCTTTTGTTAGCCCGGAGGGAGGTGGGTGTGACATCACGTCAGGCTGACGTCATTAGCCCTAAGGCCAATATTAGATATCCTTAACTGTAGCTACCTTACAAAATTATAGGGTGGCAAGGAACTCGGTCTCCCTCTACTACCCACCCCCGCCCCCATCCCCCGTTCCTTTTCTTCTGTGTGTAGGACACCCAAAGACTTGAGCGCCCCCGCCACACCTTTTTGTTGTTGCTGTTGCCTAAGCAATATATTAATTGGTGAGAAGGTCGTGTTGTGGGGGGGGGGGGGGCAATGTAGGGGGGGGGGGGGGGGGGGAGGTTAAACCATTCAAGCATTACTTTTTTCGGGGGATGGAGGGGGGAGTAGTGGTTGGAAGCCTAGGGTGAGGAGTCTAAGGGGTTCCCACTTTGTTGTTTTCCCAATTCAGGGAAGGAAAAAGCGATAAGGAAAATACAATTGCCTGGAAAATCTGTTTTTTAAGGGGGTGGGCTGAGTTCCACTAATATTTTATTTGTTGCTGCGCGCATGGTGACGTTGGGGAAAGGTGAAATGGAAAGAGACATGTGGAGACCGAGAGAACAGTTGTTGGGAATTTTTTATTCACGGCATGGAAGATCATCTGTGTCAGAACAGACTGAATGTACTGGATATAGAAAGTTGTGTATAGACATAACTGCTATCGCCACACAACTTATTTAGAACATTTCTTGTACCAGGCGTTTGAGGTTTGAACAACGGATCAACATCATGGCACACGGGTAGTAATCAATTAGTGCTCCGTTCTTCTTCTAACTCAAGTCTGAGTCCGAAGAAGCTAAGCACAGTGCACAGGCTCTGTAGGACCGGCGAGGATCCTGAAATACTTTGGGTAGATTTTTAACTCCAAATGTTTGCCCGGGCAGCGCCGTTAGGCTTCTTTTGATTTCTAACTGCCAGGGGATTTTTTACGTGCGCAACAATGCACACATTCTAAAAAACACGGAACGGAAACCTCCCTATCTGATACACTTCAAAATGGCGTTCAAAGACAGACCTGACAGTTCTACTTCTGACCATTCTAGACGGCCTGGACCAGGATTTTCCGACGCTGGTGATAGTAATTACAACACCAACCAACCACCTGTCGCTTATAGGAATGCTAGAGAATATGCCCAAGCGCTTCGTCCTTGGTTGTGGCAGTATCAGACATGCGTTATGCATTCAATGGCAGCCAACTTCGCAGTTCAGATGCAAGCACTGTCGTTTTTGTCGTCTGTAAATAATAACCATTATTTCTCTTTACACACTACACACTCGAGACTTAGAGTTGACCCTTACGCGGAGAGAAGGTCTCAAACAAGCAACATAAATGGAAGCACGCCTCATACACAGCCTCCGCAACAAGGGAATGTTCAAGGTAAAATCATAAAAATTACGTCTATGTAACATTTAATGAGGCAACACTCCCCCCCCCCCACCCCCACTCGTTCCAGATTAAGAAGACATTTGGAAAACAAGTGGGGGGGGGGGGGGGGGCTTTACAAATTTTTAAAAAATGGGGGTGTGGGAGGGGGGTACCCACAATGGAGTGGGGCCTTTAGCATTCCTCACCACCAAGGCAAAATTCACTTTAAAACTGGGTGGTTGCTCAGTACTCAAGCACTTTCAGTCTTCCCTACCCAGTATATATAAAGCACATCTTTGAAAAAAGTAGTGGGGGGGGGGGGGTCTAACTTCTTTAAACAATAAAAATGTATTTCAAAGAATTGTTTAAATTAGTGTCATAGTATAAATATTTTTTATTTAAAGCAGACCATAAACTTGCGTTGTTAATGGCATTGATGATGATGCCTTTAATAAAAATGTTTTTTCTCTCTTTGGCTTTAGATAGATTTAATTAAAAACATTGGGCTCTCCTCCGAACTTCTACCCCGGCATTATGGTGGCCAAACAAATATCCTAACAGGGCCTCAATCCTATTAAAAAAATTTGAACTTCCGGCGATGAACAAATTGCGGCAAAACTAGAATTACCTGACAATTTCATGAGTCACAACACTGCATACGATACTAGCAGACGATACTAGCAACCATTGACAATTTTGAGACATGCAACATTACAGATGATAAAAGCGACATGGCAGGGAGACCATGCGCTCCGACGCAGATTAGCGTCATTGTTGTCCTAAACTTTTCGGCATGCGCAAAACGCGGTTACACTTACCGCCGACAGTATCCCCACCAGGACATCACACAGAGCGATAAACACCCAGTGACACAAAGTGCCACCATGCAGATAAGGATCACCCATGGAGAGGTCCCGGAAACCGTGTTCAACCATTAGGTCATATTATTGCCTTTGCCAACAGCCAGGGTGGGGCTTCAAATTATGAAAAATTGCATCCCACTGGTGGGATGATAATTTGATTCCAACATAATCTGTTGGCCATTAATATGGCCTAATGGCTGAAGGCGGTTTCTGGGACCTCTCCACGGGTGATCCTCATCCACATGGTGGCACTTTGTGTCATCGGGTGTTTATCGCTTGTGTGATGTCCTGGTAGGGTAATAGTACATTTTACCCCACTAGGACATCACACAAGCAATAAACACCCTGTGACACATAGTGCCACTATATGGATGAGAACCACCCATGGAGAGGTCCCAGAAACCGCCTTCAGCCATTAGACCATATTTATTCTCGGGCTATATTGTGGCCCCTGGCAAGAGCCAGGGTGGGGCTTCAAATAATGAAAAATTACATCCTACAAAGGGATGATTGTAGAGGAAAAAGTACTACTACTACTAACATAACTGCAAGTGCCAATACCAGGGGACATAATCCATTGTTTGGGAAAGTTCACATCAAATTCTGTCATATTTAATATCGTTTGAGATTAGGGTTAAGGTTACAGTTATGGCTAACCCTAACCGAAGTACTAACCCTTACCTAACCCCTAATCTCAAACAATATTAAATATGAAAGAATATTAATATTGTGTACACAAACAGTGGATTTTCTCCCTTACTGTTGCCGTAAACACCCATTGATTACGTCCCCTAGGGTTACTAGCAAAGATTGGCCAACTGTTTATATGGACGTAACAGTTTATGGGAAATTAAGATATCCCAGTATTAGTCACTTACAGAGGATTAAAAAAAAAACACTGTTAAATAACTGCAATAATTAAAACTCTGAAAACTCATCATAAAGTAACTGTATGGATGCCAATTTTTCCACACTTCATGGCCTGAAGAGCTTATCTTCAAAATCCTACCGTAAATCACTCCAATAGTTTATAGAAATGAAATTTCATCAACAAAAGTTAAATTTGATGGAGATTTCGATTATTAAAATCATGTTTGGTTATGAATATGTTAGAGGCTTCATGTCAATATGCCTACTTACTGCTATATTCAGATACAACTGTCAATAAGTAAACAGCAGACAACAATTTTCAGTCCATGAGGGATTACTAATTAGACCAGACTTCTTTGATTTTGGCTGTTTACAGCTCATCCGAATTCTGAGGTTTCCCGAGCTTTTCTAATTAATTGACCTTGTGTCGACATTTTCCAAAACCTTGCGAAAATTGTTTTGGATGGTAACCAGGTCACTTCTCCCATAAGTCCCCCAATGAAACACTTTACAGTTTTACACATACCCTGTTAAGGTACTTTAGTCAAATTTTCTTAATTACTTTTTAATAACACAACTAGCATAGTTAGATTCCACTTGAAAAATCAAATTCAAGCTTTTGCGTAAATTCTAAGCCTAGTTATTAATTTTTAATGCAAAGTGTATACGTACTTGGAAAACGGGATCAGGGAAAAATACTTTTTCAGCACTTGTAACATATTAACTGTAACTTTTTTGTTTCTAGGCATTTACCTTAGCAACCACACATCACCATGTTTATAACGAGACCTAACAGAATACAAAATTATGTATGAAATATTTTAATGCGTGTACATTGTACATGTATGTGATACATACATGATGCCATTGCATCATTCCTTTACAACTTGCAGCGCCATCGTCAGCCATTAGTATTCAATTGGCTATTGTTGCATGACACTTACGATTTAAGAATTGAGTTTTGAGACATTTTTCAGCAACTTAACTAGTTTAAACTATCCAGATGCGAGGGGCAGTCAATAAGTAACAGATTGCAGGAAAATGTAGTTGGTGGTTTCTAAAGGTGTCATAAGGTGACAGCAACGTCAGACTTAATGTCTCCGTTCGTTTAGGTGGCGCTAGGTGTTTTATGTGCATACGCAACACATAAACAAAATGGGGACTATACTTACGGAGTGTACCCTCAAAAAACAAAGTGCTGTAGTGCGTTTTTTCTCAGTGTGTGTCCTATCCAACGCCAGGGTCTTTTCCTCACCTCTTGGTCCACTGGAGCCTGCTTAGTTCTCTCCCAAAGCTCTACATTAGTTATTCTATCATACCATTTAATTCCCTTTGTTCTGTGCAGGCACCAGTTAATGAATGTCTGTAATTTATTAGTAATTGCCTTAGTTGTTCTCCACTTTTCTGCCCCATACAAAAGTACTGATTCGACATTAGAATAAACAATTTTTACTTTAGTATTTAAAAAAAATTTCTTTTGACCTCCACAAATTTCCTAGTGCTATGAAAGCTCCTCTTGCCTTTTGTATTCTTATTTTAATATCTCTATCAGTTCCTCCATCTTTATCTACATTACTGCCCAAATAGGTGTACGACTCCACGTCTTGGAGTGGGGTACTATTAAGAGAAACCACATTGCTATTTACCTGATTTATTCTTATTATCTTTGTCATTCCTTTATGGATTTTCAGACCCAGCTGCTGTGATCTCGCATCAAGTATATTTAATTTATCTTGTATCTGATTCCATGAATGGGACAGATGAGAAATGTCATTAGTGAAGTCCAGATCATGAAGCTGTTTTGTAGGTGTCCACTGAATTCCATTCTTTGTGTTAGCAGTTACTGTTATTATAATCCATTCTATAGCCAGTAAAAATAAGAGAGGCGACAAATGACATCCCTGTCGCACACATGTTTTTATTTCAAATGTATCTGTTAGCTTTCCCTCATGAAGAATTCAACGTTTCATGTCTTTATATGTGGCCTTTACTAAGTTAATAATTTAAGCAGTGCATAGCTAGGTAAAAGTATTTTTTCAAGGATGCTCTTCATGATGCAATTAGAAGAAAACGTCCAGGCCTGCTGATTAGATGAGTACTACTTCTTCATGACATTGCCAGAGCACATACGGCTCGGTTAACTTAGGAGACAATTAATTATTTAGGCTGGGAACTTCTGGAACATCCACCTTACAACACATTTTCATCAGTTCTTTGAGATACATTTTTCCATATTTCTGTAAAAATGTACAGAGTTTTTATTTTATTTTATAGCAATTAATATTGCTTGCTATCTCCGAAAATTATTTAGGCATTCAGAGACAAAAAGTAAATTATCAATTCTGGTTATATTATAATTTCAAAATAATAAGAGATTTTTATCTAACCTGTGCACATTTCAGGTTACATTGGACACATTTTTTATTTATTTGCTAGGGAGTGTCACATGTCTTCACCAGCTGTTTGTTTACCTTCATGATGTCCGAGCTATTACTAATGGTTTATTGAAAATCAAAATGCTCACTTTATTTTATTTTGTGAATAGTTTTGGACAGCTTATTATCATAATGTAATAAACCCAAATACTATTGTAGGTCACATCTGGCTAAATTGATCAATCCCAAAGTTGTGACCATTTAAAGAAAGGAACAAACAATCAAGATATGCATAGAAAACCTAACAACTCAAGCGAGCAAATGACTTCAAGTATCTGTGTAGCAATCTTCTTCTTCTTGTGTTTGCTTTCTGATTTACACCGGCTGACAGGTTTTCGTGATAAACTTGACTGTTTTTATGAGTTCTTTTTTAGTCCCATACAACTTTGCGGGCATTGGGGACTCACTGGGCCAGTATTCCCTTCTAAATAAGCTGAACAATGGATATTATTTTGTAGTCTGCACACATAGCCCACAAGGGCACAAAGGTGAACTGCTTAGACAAAGCCTGTGCATATGCTGGTTAAGTTTGTTATGTCCTGTTCAGGTAAGGGAGATTGCCAGTCTTAAAGGCTTGGAGCACCATGGCGCATCTGTAAATATGACCACTTGGTGGCAGTCAGAACTGGTGTTGTGTAACATATCAGCCTGCTCTAGTGCTACGATCTCTGCTGTGTAATTGGAACATAATTTACCAGTGGGCATACACTTTGTGTGGGGGTGGTTGCCTGGGTATGTAATAAAGACGCCAGCACCCCCATTTTTAACCGCACACATGTTTTTATTTCAAATGTATCTGTTAGCTTTCCCTCATGAAGAATTCAACGTTTCATGTCTTTATATGTGGCCTTTACTAAGTTAATAATTTAAGCAGTGCATAGCTAGGTAAAAGTATTTTTTCAAGGATGCTCTTCATGATGCAATTAGAAGAAAACGTCCAGGCCTGCTGATTAGATGAGTACTGCTTCTTCATGACATTGCCAGAGCACATACGGCTCGGTTAACTTAGGAGACAATTAATTATTTAGGCTGGGAACTTCTGGAACATCCACCTTACAACACATTTTCATCAGTTCTTTGAGATACATTTTTCCATATTTCTGTAAAAATGTACAGAGTTTTTATTTTATTTTATAGCAATTAATATTGCTTGCTATCTCCGAAAATTATTTAGGCATTCAGAGACAAAAAGTAAATTATCAATTCTGGTTATATTATAATTTCAAAATAATAAGAGATTTTTATCTAACCTGTGCACATTTCAGGTTACATTGGACACATTTTTTATTTATTTGCTAGGGAGTGTCACATGTCTTCACCAGCTGTTTGTTTACCTTGATGATGACCGAGCTATTACTAATGGTTTATTGAAAATCAAAATGCTCACTTTATTTTATTTTGTGAATAGTTTTGGACAGCTTATTATCATAATGTAATAAACCCAAATACTATTGTAGGTCACATCTGGCTAAATTGATCAATCCCAAAGTTGTGACCATTTAAAGAAAGGAACAAACAATCAAGATATGCATAGAAAACCTAACAACTCAAGCGAGCAAATGACTTCAAGTATCTGTGTAGCAATCTTCTTCTTCTTGTGTTTGCTTTCTGATTTACACCGGCTGACAGGTTTTCGTGATAAACTTGACTGTTTTTATGAGTTCTTTTTTAGTCCCATACAACTTTGCGGGCATTGGGGACTCACTGGGCCAGTATTCCCTTCTAAATGAGCTGAACAATGGATATTATTTTGTAGTCTGCACACATAGCCCACAAGGGCACAAAGGTGAACTGCTTAGACAAAGCCTGTGCATATGCTGGTTAAGTTTGTTAAGTCCTGTTCAGGTAAGGGAGATTGCCAGTCTTAAAGGCTTGGAGCACCATAGCGCATCTGTAAATATGACCACTTGGTGGCAGTCAGAACTGGTGTTGTGTAACATATCAGCCTGCTCTAGTGCTACGATCTCTGCTGTGTAATTGGAACATAATTTACCAGTGGGCATACACTTTGTGTGGGGGTGGTTGCCTGGGTATGTAATAAAGACGCCAGCACCCCCATTTTTAACCGCACTAGTTGCTGATCCATGCGTCAGGGTTCGTAGTGGCCCGGGAAATCTTGAATTGACACTGAAATTGATTTTCCTACCAGGAACCTTAATTTTGACCTTAAAAAAAGACATTCTGACCTTAAAAAGCCATGGATTTTGACGGCTGCAATGAGATCATCGGAAGCCATGTGATTTTCGGCCGTTGAGCTTTTTTTTTTGCACCATTTGGCTGGTTTTGGCTACTTTCATTTACGGTCGTTTCAGGTATGAGGGCAGTTGATTATCGGCTATATTCAGCCAAAATGGCTTGTTAAAGTCCAGGGAAGGGTGGGATCTATTTTAGCCCATGAATACGTGCAGACAGCAGCGGCGTGGCTTGGGGCGGGAAGGAGCAGCTGCCATCTGGTGTGTGTGGGTGTGCCTTTGTTTTTAGTGAGTCCGGCAGTATTAATGGCATCCGTCAGTCCCGGAGGGACTATGGAGATGTGCCGCTGGCTTTGGGAACAGCATCTGCTGTGACTGTAAAGTCCGATGCTGGAATGGCAGTCTTTGCCACACAGGATACACACAAAAGCAGATACCCCCTCGTTGTAAGGCAGTTTTACTCTCCGGTGTCTCCTCTCCACAGCTCGTTGTGTTTGGTTTCTTTCAAAATGTGACAGTCCGTCTTTCACCTTTTGTCTCCATAGTAGTCGATCTGCAGCTGGTTTTTCCCATGTCTCTGTGCCTATGTTGGTATCTATTAGGTCACGTTTGCATACATCTTTATAGCGCAGCTTTGGCCTTCTGGTAGGTCTATTCCCAGTTACCAATTCACCATATAGGAGCGCTTTTGGAATACGACCATCCTCCACGCGGGAGACATGTCCCAGCCAGCGCAGACGTCTTTGCTTCAGTATACAATACATTGATGGTATTTTTGCTCTTGTGAGCACACATTTGTTGGAGACAAGGTCTCGCCATAATATACCAAGGATGCGTCTCAGACAGCGCATATGTAAGGTATTCAGTCTTTTTTCCTGTGGAGCATAGAGAGTCCAGGATTCGCAGCCGTACAGTAATGTGCTCATGACATAAGACTCATAAACCTTCATTTTTGTATTATCAGTTAGCTTTTTGTTTGACCAGACTCTCTTTGTGAGATTTGCAAACATAGCAGAGGCCTTTCCTATACGTTTTCCTCTCTAATCTTGCATTCATCTTCTCCATCTGGACTATAGTATTTGTGAAGCATAATATCAGCCAATGGAAAAATGGAAGTAGAAATAGAATGACCTGTGTGGGTTCCGGAGCCCCCTTTATGGAAAAAACAAGAATAGACCCACTGCCTGCCTAACAAGCATGTCGTAAAAGTAGAATTATTGGACTTATTCGATTGGAGTCCATCTGCCCAAGCGGCAAGGAACAACCAACCTCACACAATTAAGCCAGTAAAACAGATGTACATGCAAAACTCATGCCCTGGCACAAAGCCGAAATTGAAATGGACGAACAAAAGGGTGTTTAGCTGGAGCTTACAGCAGGTGAACAAAGAAGAAGAAATTGAACACAGATGTAAAATAGCACATCGAATCATTGGACAGATATCACCAATATTTTAGAACAAACGTGTAGCAATTGACACCAAAAGAGCACTTTTCAGTACAGTATTTTTACCAGTATTGTGTTATCAGTGCTAAATGAAGACATTAACAATAAAAGGAAATAGAAAAACCCAGACAGCAGGAATTGGAATGTCCAAAACAAATCTTAAATTTAACTTGAAAAGACAGGATCAGAAATGGCATTATGAAGAAACAAGTTAGGATGGAACCAGTACTGAACTACATAAAGAGAAAACAGATCAGATGGTTTGGATATGTTTCAAGATTACCACCAGATAGTGCACCACAGAGAGCCCTGTCACTTAAACACAGTGAAAACAAACTAGAGTTTGACCGGACCATTCATAGATGAATGGAATATCCTAATATCAGCACATACCAAGGCTTGCACCCGATGCCTCTTTAAAACTTGTTACTTAAAGGCAGAACAGGACTTTAGAAGAAGAAGACTAACATTGTTTTAAACATAGGTTTTTAAAGTCGAGAGGATCAACAGGGTTTTATCGTTCTGCAGAATGGCTAGCCACTGAGAGCACTACACAAAGGACGGACTTTGCAGCTCCAGCAACAATACAAGGGATTTCCATAAGATTACATTCAGAATTGAACAACATAATCCATGAAACAAATCCACACACTTCAGAATGCAAGGCAGACAGCTTGACCACATAATCACAGAGATGTAGCAGAGAGTGTATTTAATATTTGTCAAGGACAAAATTAATTTGATGATGTTACAGAAGCTATTGAGTATCTGATGTGGTAATATTAAGAACAGCTTAAAGTTTACTCCAGGTCTTTTTTAGGGAAGGATTTTCCTGGGCAGTCTCAACTTTCTTATATTGCGTTCACTGGCCTTGAACATTGGTGGAAAATCCATGTTTTTTTCTACATGCATCCATTTTACAGATCTGGCTCATTTGTATGCAGACTGTTGGCTTCTTGTCTCTCAGGCAGAGCAGTCCAGCTTTGAAAGAAACACTCCTAATTAATGGGCCTTTTATGACATGCTTTTTTAATGGGGCAGACAAAATAAATGACATTCTTAAGTAATGTGAAGAAAAAAAAAAACACTGAAGAAAAGTGTTATTTCCAGGAAAAAAAATTCAGAAAGGTATTTTTCTTAACAGGGGGAAGTAATGAGCATCAAGTAGAGTGTAAAATATGCAAATCTTACATTTCAATTTGACACAGAGAAAATGTGCCTTACTTGACACAGCAAAATATGAGAGGCAGTAAACTGTGCAGTTGGTTGGTTGTTCTCTTTGTCTTTGAAATTTTCATTGAGAAAACATGGCTTCAAATGTTGTGCCTATGTAATTTATATTAATCATTGTATTTTTATTTTTAGGGGTTGTCATGAAAATCCCAACTTTCTGGAAAAGAGTGGCTGCCGAACTGATTGACTTCACTTTTCTTTTTTATATCAAAATGATTGTGTCATTGTTTTTGGTGACAGAACTCAGCCTAGGATCACATGTAAGCATTGAGAGAGTAGATATTTATGTTCATTTGAGTTTTCCTCTCTCTACTTTCCTACCCTGTGTCTCTTCTCTTTCTCTCTCTCTCTCTCTGAGCTACAATACAATGACCACATCAGAGAAGCACCTTAATGTAACTCTTGAATTGGACAAGTAGTATTCTTTCTGCTGACTGCAGGACACAACAGGTTGAGGAAGCAACTATGAATCAAAAGCATAAACTGCTGATAGATGAACCTGTAGAACTGATAAAATGATAGCTGTCCATTGGCTAATAAATGAGTTTATTTTGGTTTGTCCAAGTTACATATTTGCTTTGCACCTCTTTACAGCAAAGCTGCAATATTTGTGCCTTTCGGCAGACACATCCGACTTCATTGAGCATTTGTTGACTGGGCTAACTTCCTGGATAGATTCATGAGACAGGGACATGTTACTTCTGTGGGGTTTTCTCTTTGTTCCCTTATCTACAGGTGTTGCCCAGAGAACCCATCCAGGGCAACTGCATGTAGACTGGTCAGCCCTCAAGGAAAGGCAGGGGCAGATCATATGCATTCTCCATCATTCAAGGAGGCTTCAATAAATATAGAGCTGACCCATGACACTCTGGTCCTGGGACTCACCCATTAGTCGTCATGTCCTGCAAATGACTGTTTAAACCTCACAACCGTATGTTGAGCTTTCCAATCTTCACGAGCTGTACCCCCTGGAGATCAACAGGGAACAGCCCACAGGTCGGGGGCTTTGATGACCACACAAATAGGTCAGTTTTTTTCGCGCACGCAGGACATCTTTGTTTCACCTGGACCCCTAGCATGACAGAATGGAGAAAGCATCCATCAGGCATGCCTTCTTAGTTGGTCCCGATACTGGTAAGTGGGGCAAATGTTATCGCACTTTTAAACATTTCTGCCAACCAGTAGCACTTTTGATACCGTGCATTAGGTGTGGTCGCAGGTCGACCCAGCCTAAAATGGGTACCAGGATGGGCTGTCCTGGGAAAGTAAAGACAGCCGGCGTAATGCTGACCACATTACCCACAGAGTGCTGATGGTCTGTAAAAATATGGGACGCTCTGCCATTATGCCCGATGCGCCGAAAGGCGTGAAAAGGGATCTTTACTTTTTTTTTTTTATTAGGTGTGGGCTGATGAGAGCCAGACTGGACACTGCATCTCTGGTGGGGGGCACCAACTGTGAGATCTCCTGCTAGCTCGGTTCCATAGCGCACAAATTAAATACAACAGTGATTTGAAAAGAATATGGATGAAAAGCATGGTTACTAGAAGCAGGAGGAGTCAGCCAGCATGAATATGTACACAGGACATTAAACATCCGTTGGCCATGGATGTGGCAGAGGAACTCGCAGAAAGATTGAGAATATTTTTGTCATACCTAAACAGAGATATTTTCTGTAAAGGCATATTAAACAGTGATGAAAGACTGATTACCCAAATTATGATGAAAAGAACCACGTGCTAACACTGACTCCCATTTTAGGGTAAATTCATCTATACATTGTTTATAGTGAAGCAGTTGCAGCTGTGATAATGACAGCTTTTGGGTTAAGTGGATTACAATTATTAGTTAAATTTTTTATTAACAGTCAACATCACAGAACCTTAGACATTCCTATAAGCGCTCCGTCCCTATCTTCAGTGGCAAGCGCAGTTTTTCAATTCCAATGGTCCCAGTAACAGTCTGATTGTATTACCACCTGTCCTTACAATTATTAGTATGTTAATTTATTAAGAATGAAGCCCTACACAGAAATGAAGATATATTGTACCTTGTTATTCTGCAGCTCTTTAATCAACAGTGATGACCTTATTGAAACCTTCACTGAGCTGGATTACGATCGTGCATTTGCCATAACATTTGAAGTTATAGCGTTGGAAGTCATCAATCGAATACTTATTACAATTTTTGAGGTAAGCAGACCATCCTTCTTTACTTTTGGCTTTTATTGTTTTTAAAACCTTATAAGAATATATTAAAGCCCTTGGCACAGAATATAGAGTGGAGCAACAACAAAAAGTTACGGTCGAGAGGATCGACTTTATTGCACCAGGTTTTATCCCGTATGGCTTGGTCTCTCTCCACAGAATGGCTAGCTGCCTGTCAGAGCACGAACTCCATAGCTCCGGCGACAATCCCCAGGGATCTCCTTAAAAATTGCACTCGTGAACTAAAGGGCACAGCTGTGAAACGAACCCAAAACCTTCAGAGCATGAGGCAAATGGCTTGACCACTTCACAACGAAGATAATGGGAGAGCAGATTTGAAAATGAAACACCTGATAAAGTGCAAATCTGGGTGGGGTGATTTAATAGTAAATAGCGAGATGTGCAGTCAAAGGGAAGGGCTCTTATACGAGCTTAGGGGCCCCATTTAGCAAGGGGGAAAATAATAAACCTGTAAAAATTGTGTGTTAAAAAACAACTAATTAACTCCTGAAGTCAATTATGTTGAACAAGTGGGAGTGGATATTGCAGCCTAATTGAAAATCACAACATGCGAACAACTCTTTTTTAATGGCGAACAAAGAGGGAACATGGAGGTGCTCGATCATTGCTGGGCAAGAGGAACAGATCCAAACATAAGATCAAGCTTGAAAGTGTTATCAGAGATGATCACTACAGCTCTAAGATGGCTCAGAAGTAAAGGCGGCCGGCGTGATGCTGACCATATCATCCATCTTGTGCCGATTGGTCTATAAAAATATATATCTAGCCATGTATGCCCTATACGCCTAAAGGAATGGAAAAGGGTCCCTTACTTTTACTTTACTTAAGATGGCTCTGTGCAATGCCATTCAGTGAAGCATGACATTTATAAATTAAGTCATCCATTTGAAAGGAGTTATGAATAGCTTAGAGTTTATTCTTTGTGATGATGTCGGTTAGGTAATGTGTAGGGGAGATAACTCCTCCTGTGGAATACTTTGTTCAGTAGCTTTATTAATGTTTATCTGTAAATATACGTTACTGTTGCAATTTTTTTCTAATTACAACTAGTCTTCCATAAACACTGGAGCTCAATAGTTCATTATTCAATTCACGCAATATGGCTTATTTTTAATGAGCTTATCTTCCAGGCTTTCAACATTTGCCTAGATATATAATGAATCCTCTTATTCTTGCATGGCATCTTCTTTGTCATAAAAAGGTGACCTGATATTGACTTCGGTATGATAAGGCTGTGGGATAGGTTAGTTGAATGGGCACAAACATTGGAAACATTTTGGTTGTTTTGTCCATGTTCCCAGACGCTGTGTTTATATCGAACTCTCGGAGCTCGGGGAGTCATCGGTGCCACACCAGGCAAAAGATTGATGGGCTTGAAAGTTGTGTCCTGTGACAGTGTGCAGTGCCTCGGTCATGGTCAGGTGTTGGTTTCTCCAGCAGGCAATGTCAGTTTCAAAAAGTAAGTTTTGATTAAAATGTCTCTCTTACTCTTAAAGTCCCATGCAAATGTTTCTTTAACTCATTCTGTCATAAGAAGTTAACTTATGCTTGTTTGGATGTAATAGGTTAAATTAATAACATAAGGAGGCAACAAAATGAAAGTAACAGTTGGGGAAGAATGGGTTAGTAAAAAACTGAATAAGTCACATGGAGTTTAAAAAAAGTGTTGTATGTGAGAGGTAGCCAGTGCACGCTTCAAAAGTTGTTTGATATTGAATAAGTGGTCTGCTGTTGTCTGTCTCCATTACATGAACTTTTCTGCCCAGGTATTTGCTGCTGACCATCTTTTTATCCCAAAAAGATGTTCTTTTTAGTAACAACATTAGATGACAAATGTTGAAATAAAGCACTACTTGCACATGACTAGATGTTGAACCCATACACTTTTGGTATATGAGCACACTAACCACTCTACCACAGAGGCAGTGAGAGGTAGTCTCCCATTCTTGCCAATCAAAGAAATTGGAAGAAAGACCAAATATATTGAACAACTTGAACTATTCAAATGGTTTTTCAAGTCTTATTTAACATAAAAGTTTCAGTTGCACCAATAATGTCAGAGAAAAAAAAATTAAGAAATTTTACGGTGATAGAATACAGATATACTGAAAATTTGAGTCGAGATGTGCCCTCGTAAATAATCTTTGACTGTCTGTCTATTCCTGTTAAGAGCAGTCCTCGAAGTTCTATGGATAACCTAAACATAAAATTTGAGTTGGTCCTCATTTGCAACTAGCATTTAAACATGTGTTCATAGATGATATTGATTTATTGTTTGTAACCAGAAAGGTGACAGCAGAATCTACAGTACTACCTCCCTCCCCCCCTCCCTCCCTCCTCCACTGACACTGCATGGATATATTATCTAGCTACTGTATAAACTTCACAACAGAAATCACAAGAATGCCCATAATTTTCCAGAAGAAAATGAAAACTGTGATCTGAAAAAACTGTCCAATATATAAGACAGTGTTTGGAACTGGTGAAGAGTTCATGCAAACTACTTCATGACCCAGATTTAAAAATGTATGATGGAAATTTATCTGATAAAATCAAGGTCAGTTCTGGGATACTCATCATATTAGCTCTCATGTGCCCTCTGGTTATAAACTATATAGACCCTACAACTGCCCATTGTTTTTGAATGACTTGTAAATCTCTGCTGTTGCCATTACATATTTTTTCAAGTGTTGCTGCTTCCTACAATGCTAATTAATTCTATTTGTTTCTTTCTATTCTTACAGTGCCTTCTTGAGGTCGATCATAAAAAATTTTACCATTGCTTTCTTTCTGCCGGCATGCCTGACCTTGTTTTTCTTCAAACATAACCGTACAGCATATGATGTTGTTGCACACACCATAGTTGTGGAGGATGCCTAGCCGGAAGTTTGCAAACTAGGATGTCTTGCTCATAGCAGCTTTTTGGATGCAATCACTAGGGGAAGTTGGGTTGGTGCCATGAGTGATGTTGCCATGGTTTATTTGTGCTGCACATTGTGTGTGGACACTGGCAGTGTTTGTTTGTGGTCACTGGCAGCGTTTGTGTATGGACACTGGCAGCGTTTGTGTGTGGACACTGGCAGTGTTTGTGTGTGGACATTGGCAGTGTTTGTGTATGGACACTGGCAGCGTTTGTGTGTTTACACTGGCAGCGTTTGTGTGTGGACACTGGCAGTGTTTGTGTGTGGACACTGGCAGTGTTTGTGTATGGACACTGGCAGCGTTTGTGTGTTTACACTGGCTGCGTTTGTGTGTGGACACTGGCAGTGTTTGTGTGTGGACACTGGCAGCGTTTGTGTATGGACACTGGCAGCGTTTGTGTGTTTACACTGGCAGCGTTTGTGTGTTTACACTGGCAGCGTTTGTGTGTGGACACTGGCAGTGTTTGTGTGTGGACACTGGCAGCGTTTGTGTGTGGACACTGGCAGCGTTTGTGTGTGGTCACTGGCAGCGTTTGTGTATGGACACTGGCAGCGTTTGTGTAGTGGACACTGGCAGCGTTTGTGTGTGGACACTGGCAGCGTTTGTGTCGGACACTGGCAGCGTTTGTGTGTAACATCTTGTGTCACTTCACGCTTTTATAATTTCTTTTTTTTTTAATGTGGAAAGTATGGAGGTTAAGCCTGCAAGGCTGGCAGATATGGAGGGAGGCTTAGATGGATAGAAAAGTTGGCAAAATTGCAATATAGAAAGTAATAAAAAGAAATAAAAAATAAAGGTCCCTTTATATGCCATTGCACGGGGAATATGAGGCTAAACTCATATTTTGTATAGACCAATCGGCCCTGGATGGGTTATGTAGTCAACATCAGTGCCAGCTGCCTTTACTACACAGGACTTTACCTGGTACTCACTTAAGGCTGGGTCGACCTGTGAGCCAAGATCATGTTTGAAAAAAAAAAAAAAATTGGCACCAGGCAGTTTTAAACCCAGGACCTTCGAATCTGCAGGAATGCTTCTAGCTGTACACCTGGGCAGCTCCCATAGTACAGAGAGAGAGATGATTTAAACAAAAAAAATTGAATGCTTTTGTTTGTATTGCTTTACATTCATACAGATAAATTATGTAGGAATATATATTTAACTTTATTTTAGTATGCAGATAACATGCATAGTACAAGTACTTTATTTAGTATGCAAAGTGGAATGTAGACTGGCTACAAAATGAGTCTAGCCCTTTCACCCTCTAAACGATAAATAAAATGAGTTTTTCTGAAAATTAAATAGTGAAAAGACTATCATTTTACACAGATGACTAAGAAGTGTTTCTAAAATTTTATTTACTTCTATGTTTTAAAATTGTTTCTCCTTGAAATATAAAAAGATATATACGGGAAGTCATCAGTAGACATGAACAGCGTGAAGCATTCAATGAAATACATTCCTTCAGGCAAAATCAAATGTATCTGTGACTCATTCTGTTTTCTTGATTTGCTGGGGCTTATGTGAAAATGTGATGTCAACTTGACTTTGAAGTGGCCAGTTGGGTTACAAGAGAGAACCAAAAAAAAGTATATTCTGGTTAATTTTTCCTCAAAGAAATTGTGACTTCATATCTATAACTTATGCTTGTACATATTTATTGTAAGATATATTTTAGGCTTTGTTATGTGCATGAACACATGATTCTACATTTGAACTGTAGTTAATGCATGTATTTTGTTACAGATTTTTCCCTAGTCATTTGAAGCAGAATTGGCTGACGACAAGAATCTGCAGCCATTGTTTAAGACATGCTAGTCAGCTACACATGCAACACTCCTTTTTAGAGCAAGCACTGAAGAAGTTAATTCTTTTTCTTCTTCTTCACTTCCTCTTTTGCCGCTTAATGTGTTGATCGAGATATATATTCTGCTTCTTGATCTTCTGGCTGCCTTGACTATAGACACATAGTGCTGTTGTTGAGTTTCTTTGATGTTATCTTTCCATCATATTCTTGGTCTACCTCATGCTCTTTGCCCATCTCCTCTTTAGTGCATGCTTTGTATAGTATGGCATCTCACAATGCATTCTTTCCAAGTGGGCAAACAATTTGATTTGTTGTCTTTGTATGTCAATTTAAAAATGGAGTCTATGCCGAATTTTTTCCCTTATGACCTCATTCCTGATTTTATCTTCTCTTGTCATTCCTGCAGCCCTTCTCAGACGTCTGATTTCCATGGTTACTAATTTTCATTTCTGGTTTGTTGTGGTGACCACATCTGTCACTGGTAGCACAGGGTTGGAAAGAATATGCTTTGTATAAGATGTTTCTGTGTGCTGATTTTGATTGTTTTGTTGGGGGGGAGGGGGGGGGGGGGGGGGGGGGGGGGGGGGGGGGGGGGGGGGGTGGGGGTTTGTCCCACTGCCTAATTTGTTTTACTGCATCAGATGTTAATTTATTTATCTAATTTACCATCTTTGGTTAATGTTGTTCCCAGATATTTAAAACGAGATGCCTTGGCACTCTACTGCTAAATTTAGGTTCCGCTTGTGTCTTTCTATTGACATTACTTCTGTCTTTACAGTTTTTATTCTTATATTTTTTGTTTTAAATTCTTCATTCATGGCTGTGAGATGTTATTGTAATTTTCCTGGCTGTATCTGCTGTCAAGGCTTGGTCATCAGCAAAGGGTAATTTGTTGATGTTACTTATATTTTCATTCCTGGGTTTGGCAGCCTTGCATTTACTGTCAACATGTGTTTATCAACAGCAGTGGTGATAAAACACATCTCTGTCTTACTCCTGATGTTACTATGAATGGTTTAGATGCTCCCTGATTTATTCTAACTACGCTTCTTCAATCCCAAAATTAACTTTTGCACACTCCATTTCGATCCAAAACTGTTCATTAAACTTGTCTATCGACTCTGTCAGATGCCTTCTCCTGGTCTATGGATGCCACAAATAGATTCTCATTGTATTTTCAGTAGCGATAATAAATCATTGCTGGCTTGCTAGGCTTTTTTGCAACTTCAGCAGAAGTTAATTATGTTGCAAAAACAACATATGTCAAAAAATCACAGTTGACTATCAATAGACATATATCAGAATGGACTGTTGGTCTGCTATCAATGTTATTTGCATTTTTATTTAATGTTTATTTGTTTTGTTTACACTGCAGTCAGCTTGTTTTTGATTTTGGTATTTTTCACCAACAAAAAAAAAATCACCTTAACCAGGGTTGCCAGATAAAATACTTCGTTTTATGCCAAACCATTGCCCAAAATATGCCAGAAAATGCCAGATAAAGTGCAACACTGTTCCCGCTTCACATCAAAAGCTCTAGAATGAATTCTTCACTGTCATCCTCACTAGAACAAGTGGAAGACACAGGGTAAACCTTTTTGGATGTAAAACTGCAGAAATACTTGACATCTTTCCATAATGCATTGTACAAAAGATTCAGCATAATTTCCGCTACAAATAAGCAGGTTAAGTCGTAACCAAGCGGTTACAACCCCCCCGTCCCCCCTTTAAATTTATGGAAAATATATTCCGTTTCGTCTTTTTTAGGGCGAATTTTTTGTTATTTGAAACCCAACGGGTTGCCAGGGGGCCGAAATAAGGCAGGGCAAAATTGGGCCCGTTTTCGAACACGGGTTTTTGGGGCCTCTCCACGGGATTCATCCCACAT